>OX453089.1:37606724-37932922 GCA_949708635.1 Hirtodrosophila cameraria
ACGAAGACACGAAGTCGCATATTTTGTTATGAATGTGGTCTTTTGGATACGTACAAGCCTTCTTGTACGAAATGCAATCCCAGTTTGAAAAACATGACACAGGATGTTCGTCTAACCTCGAAGGCGAATGTCCGACCGTAGCCTCCGAAAAGTGTTTGATAATGTCAAATTCAACACCTGCTATGACCCCACATTTCCCTGACGTACCCAATCATTCAAATTTTCTCGTTCATCAAAGCGGATACGCACTTTTTGGGACAACAGACGTGTCTTGAGCAAGTTTAAAGTGTCAGCCATTGTGCATAAGGCAAACGACATTCGTCCATTCACTCAAATAGAAATTTTCAATAATGAGTACCTAGCTTTGTTAGACAGTGGAGCAAACAAAAGTGTTTTAGGAGGAAAGCTAGCAAAACAGATTCTTGACTCCAACACCAAGTTTACCAAACTAAAAGGAGAAGTCCGCACGGCAGATGGCCAAAAACAGGATGTTGTCGGCACAATCTCTATCCCCGTGTCATATAACTCTATCCAAAAGACGTTTGAATTTTTAATTGTGTTATCAATCAAGCAAGATGTCATTTGCGGCATGGATTTCTGTGAAGCCTTTGGCAGTCGTCTTTCACACTCTTGTGTGGTGAATGAGCTTACGCTTGAAACGGATGATGTAGACAAGCTAGAGCTAACTTTAGCTCAAGAAAGGAGTTTACGCTCAATTGTAGAGAGTTTCCCATCGATGAGAGAGATGGTCTAGGAGAGACGACTTTGGTCAAACACGTTATCGATACCGGCATAGCGAAGCTCATTAAACAAAGATTCTATCCCCTTTCACCAGCCAGAGAGCAGCTTCTTTGTGGAGAAATCGATCGAATGCTCAAACTCGGTGTCATAGAAGAAGCCCCTAATTCCGCTTGGTCCTCTCCAGCTGTGCTGATCGTAAATCCGGGAAAAGTTAGATTTTGTTTCGATTCGCGAAAGGTGAATGAAGTCACTCTCAAGGATGCTTAACATACAAGTTGAAAGGTCATGTGTTGGTATACCAAGATGATCTCTTGATATGTTTCAACTTTGAAGCTCATCTAACCCATCTCGCAGAGATATCCATGCTATTGCGTAAGGCGATCAATGTTCGTAAAAGTAATTTTTGCTTAAGGAAAGTCGAGTATCTTGGATATATCGCTGGCGAAGGTACACTACAAACTAATCCCGCTGGCAGAACTTCCAGTGCCAAAAACCAAGCGGTAGCTCAAGCGTTTCTTGGGCATGATTGGATGGTATCAGCACTTTATTTCGCAATACTCAACCATCACATACCCTTTGACTGAGTTGTTGCGTGGAAAAGCATTTGAGTGGAATGATCAAGCACAGGACGCGTTTGAAAATGTCAAATTGAAGCTTTGCTCCGCCCCTTTTCTGATACATCCCGATTATAATAAGCCATTTGTAGTGCAGTGTGATGCTTTCATGCATGGCATACGTGCAGTTTTAGCCCAGTGCGACGAGCTTGGAAACGAGAGACCAATTGCATACATGTCTAAAAAACTAAACAAGGCTCAACGCAATTATTCGGTCACCGAGCTCGAGTGTCTCGCTGTAGTCTTAGCAATTAAAAGATTCCGCATGTATATTGAGGGCCACGAATTCAAGGTAGTGACGGATCATGCCTGTTTGCGATGGTTGATGAACCAAAAGGACCTCAGTGGTCGGCTGGCGCGTTGGTCATTTAAATTGTAGGGATACTCGTTTTCGATCGAACACCGAAAGGGAAGTGAGAACTTAGTGGCAGACGCGTTATCTCGTGCTTTCGAAGACGAAGTCGCGTTAGTGGAACTAGAATCATTTCCTGAAATTGATTTAACTTCGGAATCTTTTAAATCTGTTGCGTATGGCAATTTTAAAGACCGATTTCTCAAGTCAGAACTGCCCGATTTTAAAGTCATAGGTGATTATTTGTATTATCGTGCTGATTTTCCGTCGGTAGGCGTTGCTTGTGACGATGACTGTTGGAAATTGTATGTACCCGAAGAGTTGCGAATCGATGTGATTAAGGCAGCACATGATCAGCCTACTTCTGCTCATTGAGGCATGGAAAAAAATGTCTAGATCGGATTCGGAGGAATTCGTATTGGCCGAATATGGTGATCAACGTCCGCGATTATATTCGTGCCTGTGAGCTGTGTCAAACGTGAAAATTGCCTACTCGTGCTCTCAGACCACCCTTGGGAAGCCAAGTGATGAGCGAACGACCGTTTCAGCGAATATATATAGATTTTATCGGACAATTTCCACGTACGAGAAGAGGACATATAGGTATCTTTATAATTTTAGATCATTATACCAAGTTTACTTTCATTAGACCTGTTAACAGATAAAGGTAGTAGCAAAGTAGCAAAGGTAGTCGCAAAATTAAGCTACCACGAGCTGATGCGTTTCAAAAATTCCGATCAGATATCCAAGAACATTTGAATTAGGCTTATGTTGAGAATCAGCGAACGTACGGCTTGCGTGCACGCCCTCGTCAGCTGGAGGTTGGCCAACACGTTGTTAAGCGTAATTTTGCACTTAGCAATATGGAAGCTAATTTCAATGCTAAACTAGCGCCTATCGGAATCAAAGCCCGAATCAAACAGAAAGTAGGTAGCAATTTGTATTTACTTGAAGATTCTAACGGAAAGGAGTTAGGTATTTTCCATGCCAAGGACATATGGTGAAACAATTTTTGTTGTAAGCTTTGTCCCTATCAAGTCTGTGTTTGATATTATGCATATTGCGTAGCTCGCACACTTTTTTTGTGTTTCCAGCTTTCCTTTTTCGGCTATAGCCAAGAAAATGAAACCTGTGGGAGGGGGATGTAAGTGTGCGCAGAATTTAATTGATTCGATTTGATTTTTAAAGTCTGTTTGAATTCAAATTTCACCGTTTGTTTAAACGATAAAATATCGATCATTGATCAGTGTTGGTAATCACCAACTTTGTAATAATTGGCAACCTTGATACAATTGAGTGGCCATATATCGCATCCGCGTATTTGGGGAATGGCAAAACATCAGCTGTGTGTCAATAAGCAGGATGGATGCCATCTGTCATCTTGATTTCCGGCCTTACTTTTTCGATCGCCTTGATCTGTGCACGCACACACATTTTTCTCTCGTCGCAAAAGCGGATTATAAACGTGCTAAAATCCGTTTAATCTTGCCATCCAGCATTAAGGACACTTTTGGCGTACAAACACGCAGCCAGGCCTCGTCTGGCGAAGATATTGATTAACGGCTGGTAATTTATCTCCACTTTGTCGGATCTAACCCCAAATTAAGGTACGTTTTGTGATATGTGCGCAATCAAATGCTAATATATAGCTTTTGATTAAACAGTGACAAAATCGAAGTCATCCAGTGATTCTGTTCGGACATTCCTCCACGCATGCAACAACGCACGTTTTACCGTGCGGCCCCGCATCGCGTTGCAACAACGCCCGATCTTTCTTCTGGACCCTTCGCATCACGTGCATTGACGCACGTCCTTCGACTCGACGTTTTTCTTCAGATTCCAGGATCAAATTTCTGCAAGCACCAAGCAAGGCCTGGTGCTGGCAACGTAAGCAAAATCGTATCTCGGTGGGTAGGTCATAGCATCTGGTTGGACAACCAACACATTGCTAACGATCCCGCCCGGCATTTTTCAACGTTTACGCTGCGCATTGGATTAACGCTGCTCCCCCTCTCGAGAGGCAACCACCCATCGTTCCTTAACTTAGCTTAAGCCAAATATGTGTTTCAAAACACATATCCACGTATTTATTAGGATTAACTTTGATATTATAAACATCATGAAATTCTTTAGCTAATTATAAATTAATTTTTGCATGTGCCGCTCTTCTTGCTTGTGAGTCTTTATTTTCTGCATCCTTCTACAGCTTCATCGATCAACAGGCCTGCTGACTCCGATTGATACTGCAGTAAGTACGGCATAGCCGAATAAAAACCAGATGCCCCGGCTACAGTAAGCGTAGGCAATAAGAGCGTGAATATTAGAACATTAGTATTAGTATTTGCGCATACAATCTAGTATGCTTTTTCTGACCTATTAGAATTTCATGATACACAATATTATAAAATGCCTTCTGCTAATTCATATTGTTATTTTAACAATTTATTACTTAATGAAATGAATTGTATACTGAAAATGAACTAATTCCTTCTTATTTGAGGCGACTTCGGTACTACATACCGCATCGGTATGCAAAAGGGTAAAAGCAACAAAATACAATGCTTTTACAGGTTGGGCGGGTAAAAGAAGGAAGAACATTTTCACCTCAATTCTTCCACCACATCTATAAGTCATCTAAATTCTCTCGGTAGTATTGGCTAGGGATATCCTGTCCTGTTCCTGTCTTAACTCTGTCTTGGTTTTATTTAGGTAACGCGTACGCATTAGGGAGTAAAAGACCCACCCCACTTGCCCTGAGCACAGCCAATTGAAATGACAGACTATGCTCCCGATAACTAATAATACAATTCAGCGAAATATAACAAATCTTCAACGTCGCATCGAACCACAAACTGACATTGCTGCCCTCGAGTGCAAGTCTCAACTTCTTGAATCGTATTTCAAGCAAATATTGCAAATCCTATAGCAAATTGAAAAACTCTATCCAGCTGATAATCCACGCGAATAACTAGAAGATTTGTCCATAGCCACTAAGGCATTTATAATTAAACGCATTGGCAAATCAAAGAGAGGAAAGTCGGATAATGTAAGCGTGCGACAATGAACATCATACTCGGCTCACATCGCTTAAGTTGCCCAAATTCGATGGCAAATACGGTGATTACATCAAATTAATCTCTGCCTTTACCAGCATGGTACACGAGGACTCGTCAATATCAGCTGTTGACAAGTTCAACTATTTGCTAAGCTTTTTGTCTGGTGCTGCTCTGCGCGTCGCGGTACCCTTTTAAGTATCTGAAGCCAACTATCCAAAGGCATTCATCTTGTTCTTGTGAAGGTGGATTCGGATTCAAAACAGTCGTATGGTCAAGCGCAGGATTATGAAAAATTGCCTGCATGCGATGACCGCTACCGAAAACTAAGTCGTCATTGTCAATATTTGGAATGCAACACAAAACGAGAATCTGACGAAAGGCCGAGAGATAAACCAGCTCACAGTAAGTGGGCGTTCGTTGCATCTCAGAGTAGCTGTCCTAGATGTACATCTACTGACCATACTCTTGCTTATTGCCCATCATTTGGATTATTATCTATTTCAGATAGATTTAAATACGTCAAACAAACCGTACTTTGTCTTAATTGTTTGCGCAGTGGCCACATGGCGAACAAATGTCCGACAAAAGCACGATGCCGCAATTGCCATGGCCTACATCATACAACTTTACATAGAATTACAACGACAGAGCAAAACGCACTAATGGGCGTGCGCCCACCTCATCATCAGGAACAGGAATCAACTCATGCAGTTTCAATGCTCTCGCGCCACTCGCGCCACTCGCGGCGCTCATTAATCCCAACTGCAATAATTTTGATTCAGGACAAATTCGGTATATTTCAGCTAGCCCGAGCGTTGCTTGACTCAGGCTCTGAGATTAATTTCATTGACTGAACAGCTCGCCAAGCAACTTCAGCTTCAGTTCAATAGACAGCATTATGACATTTCTGGTATAGACGATGTGCGCACGCATATGAAATTCTCTGTTTCAACAAGGATTCGGTCCCGATTGTCAGTAAACGAATGGCATTTGCAGCTTGCTGTAGCCAAGACTGTATCACTTAGTCACCCCGACTAATCGATTTACTCATCAGTACACAGGAATTTTTTGACTTATTAACGCATGGCAAGATTACTCTTGTTCCTGGTCTGCCATGTCTTATAAATACAGCACTCGGTTGGATTGAAGACTCGAACCACCAAACTCTTACCAAAGAAGAGCAGGAGTGTGTATGCTAAATTCATGGATGAATATATCGCGCTCAATCACTCGGAATTGGCAACGCAGTTTGATTCTGGACAAGCACATTATGTAATCTCACATCATGGAGTGATTCGGCCTCAAAGCACAACCACCAAGCTTCACACAGCTTTAACGCCGCGTGAAATGAGATTTTTCAAAATCTTATTTTGACTTTGCTCGCATTTCGTTTACATCGTCGTACACTTATAGCTGATATATCAAAAATGTATAGACAGATTCAGGTGCTTCCAGAAGATTGCAAATATCAACTAATTTTCTGGAGACTGTTGAAGAACTGCACCTGAAGGCATCAGAAGTAACCAGCATACTCGCCCTCGCAGGACTGGAACTCGCTAAATATAACACTTACTAAAACATTGGGTACATCTTGGCAACCACACCACGACATTTTCTGCTTTCGTTAAGATTTACCAACCATACCTGTCGTCACTTAACGAAATGTTATGTCACTTGTCGCACACTTGTACGATTTACTTGGCCTCGTATCTCCAGTCGTCATCCGTTGCAAAGTACTAGTACAAGAACTGTGCATGCACCGTCTGAACTGGGATGAGCCACTTTCAAACGAGCTGCAATCTCAATGGCAACAAGTTGAAGGAGATTTACGCAATCTCGATACTATTGAGATACCAAGGTTCATCCGAAATACATGGATTTTCAGATGCGTCGCAGAGAGCATACGGCTATTGCGTGTATTTACGGACACACATCAATGGACAAGTTAAGGCACCTTTCATCATCGCCAAATCTAGGTGGCACCTATAAGGGCAGTTTCTCTTCCACGATTGGAATTATGCGCTGCGTTTTTGTTTTGCCAAACTTGGCATAAAATCAAACACAAATTCGAACTAATTGTTAATGATATTTTCATTTGGACAGTCTCAAGGATCGTCTTGCAGTGGCTAAAAATGCACTAATCGAATCTCAATTGTTTTGTAGTCAACCGCATTTTACATATGCAAACAACAACTTCAAATATCAGTTGGAGGCACGTCCCTGGCAAGGAAAACCCAGCTGACATCGTATCCCGAGGCTTCCAAGTCCCGAGCTGATGAATACCATTTGGTTTACTGAACATTCTTACACCAGGATGCAGCACACTGGCTGCAAACTTTGACTCACATAAAATTCAACGATGTTGAATTGGACCATCGAAAAACAACAGTCCTAAAATGTAGCAATAGTGGAAACGAAGGAAAAATACTTGCAGAAATCATCAAAAAATTCTCCTCTTATCGTCGTATGTTGCGGGTCTTAGCTTACGTGTTGAGAGTTTTCAACAAGGTCAGAGTCAACAAGCAATTCATTGCAGCCAGTGCAACTCATACGTCGGCATCTGAATTGCAACACGCCTTCATGTACATCGGCAACATCTGCACGCAGGCCCAAACGCATTAATTGGTTTTCTGCGTCTTCAAGTATGGATCATAAACGCTCGCGAAAAAGCACGGAAGGCTGTGAGGCGCTGCACCCATTGCTATCATTATAAGCCACGCTTAATGCAACAAATGCTGGGCTCGCTACCGGCTGATCGTTTTCATTCTCAACGACCATTTCTCGTGTCTGGAGTCGATTTATGTGGTCCATTTGCCACGTCATACCGCAAACGCAGCAAAGTGCTATAGAAAACGTATATAGCAGTGTTTATTTGTTTTTCGTCGAAAGCTGTCTGTGTTGAACTAATTTCTGACCTGTTAACTAATAATGTAGTAGCGATTTTAATCATTTAAGTTAACATTTGAATATATTTTACGACTATACTGTTTGTTTACATTTGAGATTTTTGATGCCTGGTGGCAACTTTGTTTAACGTGAAATATCGATATATCGAATGAACTATTTAATTGTAAGAGAACTATTGTAAGATCGATTGATTTATAATCGACATTGTGAACGAAAGGGTAGAACGCAACGAAGCGTAAGTAAAGTGAACAATTTAATTTTATGTTTATAATATTGTATTTCTCCGTATAGGAGATAAAACCGCCTGTAATTCAAACTGAAATACAAGTGCGTGCACAGTGTGCAACCGCTGCTACAATTACATTACATTAAATACATATAGTTTTAATCACTTATTTGAGCATGTATTTATTTGAAGTGTTTGGCTGTTGGCGGTGTTTTATTCACATGTTCACCCCACATCAAAGAAATATCTTTTATCTCGCTTCTACTTGGCGTTCCCCGAAGGGAAAGGATCAAGGCTTGCACTAGAATTGTGCAAGGAAGCAAACGGAGGAACGATTGGCACATAAGCTCTGGAGTGACGCCGGGTCGGCGCGTATGTATACATGTGTATGTGTGCGCACTGACGCCGATTTCATACCGTTGTGTAATTGTTCTTGAAAAAACTGTTAAGTGCTGTTAGTCTTTGGTTTGTGCGTTTTTGGATCTCGGTACGATGGGTCGAAGAAGAACGAGAGCTTTTGCAAACGAGCAGGCAGAAAATGAACACTTACAGGGTGCCGCTGTTGCGCCAAATATGGATACACTGCATGCAGACAGCAGTAACAGAAATTCTCAAACTTTTTTGGAAATTATGCAACTTATGCAGCAGCAACAAAACACCAACATGACACAAATGCAGGCTTTTAAAATGGAATTTGTCCGCATGAACGAAATTCAAATGGAAAAGACGAATATATTAATCGAAGCACCGAAACTAAATATTGCTAATCGTGCAGGTGAGAACGAGATCGGTGCATGAGTGTGGACGAACACACAGCTGCGCTTTCAGGTGAAGCTCGGCAGTGCAATTCAGGCGCGAAACTTTATGATTTTCCTGAATTTACCGGCAGTTGACAACGCACAGAGCTTTACAGGAACAGCTTCACAAGTAGCCGGCTCTACAGTTTTGTTTCAAATATTGCCGGTAAATCTTCATGCGAACGGAAAAGCCATTTCCTGCTACGCGTTCTGGCTGACGGTTCCACGGTTTCGTTGATGAACGAAAGACTAGCTGATGAACTGGGCTTCAGAGGCCCCAAAGAGAATCTCACCTTGCAGTGATTCGGAAACAGAAAGATTTCCGAGTGTACAAGCCGTTTCGACATTGGTATATCAGACGGTCGGACGGAGTTCGTACAATAAATAATCTCCAGTTTCCGAAGCAATCTGTGAACTTGCATTCAAAATACCGACACTTGGAAACGATACCGGTGCAAAGTTATGCCAACGCCGTTCCCGAACTCTTGATTGGTTTGGACAACGCACATTTAGGAGTACCACATTCAGCACAAGCAATCGTATATGATGGTCCGATTGTCGCTTCCACCAAGCTTGGGAGAGTGTTCAACTGAAAATACCAAGGAGTCCAATGGATTAATAAACTCTGAAAATGATTTAATTTTTGCTAAATTAATAGAAAATTTTATAGTAGACTCTGAAATGCGCGTGCAAAAGTTTTCAGTGGACCACAAGGGAAAAGAGGAAGAGCGATCGAACAAGATGCTTCAAGAAACAACGAGCTAAATTGGACAACGAAATGAAACAAGTTTGACCTGGAGACGTGACGACATCGTCAACTTTCTTTGGAACGAAAATTTCAGAGCGAAACAGATTATCATAAGGAATACTGTCGAATTATGGCTGGATACGAAAGAAAAGGATACATGGAGCCGGTGTCAGGAGATGCGCTAAAGAATAAGTCAGATAAGGATTGGTTTCTGCCACACTTTGGAGTCGTTAATCCAAACAAGCCCGGAAAGCTGCGAATTGTTTTCGATGCTGCTGCAAAAATCGACGTAATTTCATTGAACTCGACGCTGATAAATCGCCATGATAACGTACAACTGTTGACACACGTACTGATGAAGTTTCGGCAAAGAAGATTTGGAATATGCTCAGACATCATAGAGATGTTTCATCAGGTTAAGATACGTAAAGCAGATCGTTGTGCACAAAGATTTCTCTGGCGAACCAACCCTGATGAAGAAATGAAGGTATATGAAATGGTTGCTATGACTTTTGCAGCGAAGGGCTCGCCTGCATCCGCGGAATACGTCAAAAATTTTAACGCGCTAAAACTCAAAGGGAAATATCCTGAAGCAACCGACGCAATTATTAACAACCACTACGTAGACGATTCCGTCCACTGTTTTTCCAGCGAAGAAAATGCAGTTAGGATAACTCAGCAAGTAATTATGATACACAAGGAGGGAGGCTTTGAGCTAAGACAATTCATCTCTAATTCTGGAATTTGTAATGAAACGTTCGCCGATAACAAGTCTGGTGGAATCGTTAACTTGGACCGAGACGTCGCTCAACATTTTCAAAAAGTGTTAGGCATGCATTGGCATACGCTTACTGATGAATTTGGGTTCACGTTATCATTTGCGAAAATTAATAAATCCTTGTTTACTCCCGATAGGACCATAACAAACAGAGAAGTTCTGAAAATTGTTATGTCCATATTCGCCCCGTTTGGAATTTTGACCAAACCACTCCTTCAATCTATATGGCGAAAGAAAACTGGATGGGATGAATGCATTGACCATGAAGACGATTTGGTATGGAAAAACTGGCTGCATAAATTGGACGAAATCTCGAACGTACAGATACTTCGGTGCTATGGTCCAAGTCTCTTTGATTACACTGTTAAGCTACATTTGTTTGAGGATGCAAGCGAAGTGGCATACGCGGCCGTAGGATACTGGCACATCAAATCTGCAGGGTAATGGAAAACGGCTTTCATCATGGGGAAGACCAAATGTGCACCGATGAAGCAGTCGTCTATTCCGAGACTTAAGCTGCAAGCGGCAGTTATGGCCATCAGACTCCGTAAGCATATATTGGAGGGACATAATATATTCCAAACCAAATTAGAACGAGGTCTGGCTCGAGTACGGTCCTAGCGTGGATCAAATCCGATCGGAGGAGATACAAGTCATACGTAGCACATCGAGTTAACGAAATTTTAGAAACCAGCAGTGTTGATGAGTGGTCTTGGATTCCTGGAAAAGATAGCCTAGCTGACTTCGGAACAAAAATTAATCGACGAAATAAACAATCTACTTGGCTGCAGGGAGCGCAAATCATGCTAAATGATGAAAACGACTGGCCAAATCAAGGTGTAAGCGACAAAAGCACTGACCTAGAATTCCAAAAGATATGTGTCCTTGTTTTTCAACAAAATATAGACGATCTATTATCAAAGCTTTAATCTTTCAGGAAACTGATCCGAATTATAGCCTGGATTTTGAGAGTAAGTAATCGAATACGCACTAGTTACCTGCAGGCGAACGAAATTGAATACGCACGATTGGTCGTGTGTCGAAACGTGAAAATGTCAGAGTACGCAGAAGAAAAGGAGACATTGGCACGTGAATGTCCCATCAAGAAAAGCAGTAAAATATGGAAACTGTGTCCAATCCTCGATATAGATGGTCTTCTTCGCATGAATGGCAGGATTAACAAGGCTAACGCAGCACATGAAGACACCAAGCGACCCATAATTATACCACAAGGACACTTCGTGACGAAACTAATAGTGGAGCAATACCATAAGGACTGGTTGCATCAGAATGAAAATACGATCCTAGCAGAAATTAGCCGTCGTTATTGGATACCGTGAGCAAGTTCGACGAGTATCCCAACTCTGCCGCATATGTATAGCAAACAGAGCTCGCGCAAGTGAGCCATTAATGGGTCAGCTACCCACTACGCTGGCGTTGATTACATGGGATCATTTTCGGTTACTAGACGGAGATCGACTGAAAAACGTTGGTTTTGCATCTTTACCTGCCTGACGGTGAGAGCTATTTACTTGGAAACGCAAAAGAATACGTTCGGACAATGTCACCAATTTTGTAGGTGCGAATCGAGAGCTGAAGCGTCAGCGTGCTGAAATGGACCAAACTAAAATCACAGCAGAGTTGGCAAACGAGGAAATCGAGTGGCTTTTTAATTACCCTATGAATCCACATGCTGGTGGCTGTTGGGAGCGGCTCGTCAGCGTCAAGACAGCAATGGGCCATGCTATCTTGGGCCGAAGTTTGAGGGAAGATGAGTTGCATAGTTTGATGTGTGATGCGGAGAATATAGTAAATGCAAGGCCGCTTACGCATATAGCTTTAGACTTGCCCTCTGGTGAACCATTAAATCCTAGCCATTTTCTATTAGGCACTACTAATTCCAGTCAGACACCACAGCCAGAAGAAGAAGCGTACCAACCAACAATGAAGAACCAACTGGCGAACAGTGCAGCAGCTTGCTAATTGTTTTTGGAAAAAATTGCTGAACGAATATTTACCGGAGCTTTGCCGTCGCGCTATATGGTATCAAGAAGTGAAGCCTCTAGCCGTGAGAGATTTAGTACTCATCTGCGATGGCACTGCTCACCGATCCACCTGGAAAAGGGGCAGAGTAACTGAAGTGATTAGTGGAAAGGATGGACAAGTACGCACAGCCACTGTTAAGACTAGTGTCGGAGTTTTTCGTCGCCCAGCCTGCGTTTTGGCTAAACTGAATTTTAAGTGAATCCAAGCCCTGTTAGATTCACGGTGTCGGGGATGTTGTAGCGATTTTAATCATTTAAGTTAACATTTGAATATATTTTACGACTATACTGTTTGTTTACATTTGAGATTTTTGATGCCTGGTGGCAACTTTGTTTAACGTGAAATATCGATATATCGAATGAACTATTTAATTGTAAGAGAACTATTGTAAGATCGATTGATTTATAATCGACATTGTGAACGAAAGGGTAGAACGCAACGAAGCGTAAGTAAAGTGAACAATTTAATTTTATGTTTATAACATTGTATTTCTCCGTATAGGAGATAAAACCGCCTATAATTCAAACTGAAATACAAGTGCGTGCACAGTGTGCAACCGCTGCTACAATTACATTACATTAAATACATATAGTTTTAATCACTTATTTGAGCATGTATTTATTTGAAGTGTTTGGCTGTTGGCGGTGTTTTATTCACATGTTCACCCCGCATCAAAGAAATATCTTTTATCTCGCTTCTACTTGGCGTTCCCCGAAACGGAGGAACGATTGGCACATATACTCTGGAGTGACGCCGGGTCGGCGCGTTTGTATACATGTGTATGTGTGCGCACTGACGCCGATTTCATACAGTTGTGAAATTGTTCTGGAAAAAACTAGTAAGTGCATGAACGAATTTCAAATAAAAAAGACGAATATATTAATCGAAGCTCCGAAACTAAATATTGCTAATCGTGCAGGTTAAAAAGAGATCGGTGCATGCTCGTCGATTAGTGTGGAAGAACACACAGCTGCGCTTTCAGGTGAAACTCGGAAGTACAATTCAGGCGCGAAACTTTATGATTTGCTGCTCTTATACTTATACGCATACATAGTACTACATACATATTTGTCATACGTCAGCGAAATCATTTTGAATTATTAAAATCAGTGCATATTGAAGATGAGTATCTATGCACAAGGGCAGAGACCGCACAGGTGTTTCTACGAATATAATTAATAAAAATCATAAAAATTACAATCGTTATCTTAACTAAAATAAATGTATTTATGTAAACAAGTACTAGAAGTGTGCAATATAGTCTTAATTTGTTTCTGTGTTCATACTTCATTTAAACTGCGACTGTTCTACTGAGATCAATGAAACGCAACTTTATAAAAAATAATTAACAATACTTTTGCTGATATAAAAATATAAACAAGACTTCAATTTTGAATTTCTGAAATTTAAACAAAACTTATGCATATATAAGTTATCTTGAAAAACAAAAAAAGTTTTTTATACAAAAACTTATTTTTCAATTTTCTCTGTGTCCCTTGCCGCCCCTGTAGTCCTCTATCGTTCACTGGGAGGCGCTATCGCCCACTGTGAGATAGTCTGCTTTATAACAATACCATCACAACGGTCTGGTATAGACACTTACTCTGTCAAAAAAGGAGTCAAGCACGGATGTCTTCTCAGCTCGCTTATCAGCTTGCATTGTTCGTTGTCGTTATTGTTGCAGAGTTATTAGGAGGTGTTAAGTACAGGGTGCTCATGTAAGCGGATGATCTGGTTATATGCTTCATGGCGAAAAGTCCAGAATTGCTGCAGGAAATTCTTGATGCCGTAAAACCATACTGCGATACCTGGAGCCTATGTATCAACAGTGGAAAATAAAAAATACTTGTACTTAGAAAAAGCAGACGTAGACTATAGCTCAGCTGAATCTGAAAGATACCAGAATCGCTATAGGCAGCACGTGGAACACACTGTACAAACGAAAAAATGTGCTTGCAAGCACCAAGAAAAAGTTGTATCAGGCAACAGCAAAGGCGATTACTTGCTATACGCAGAGCGGGGAATGCTGATTAAAATTTTGAAACAAACAACGCTTAACTAAAAAAAAAAAAATTATATTCTGGAGTAAATTATTTGATTTAACTAGTTATATGCTTCAAATATCATTAAATCTCATTAAAATTGGTTTACATATTAATTCCGCTAATTTTTCAAGTCAATTGAATTTTAGTTGAATTTTTCCACTAACATTTAGAAAAAGTTGAATATTCCAGAATTAAGTAAATTCAATCATGTGCTGGTGTTGGTTCCAGTTCCAGCAACTGTTTATTTAGAAATTTCCCTTCCAATACAATTCTATTTGGAATTTTGAACTCATTTAATCATCCTTTTCGAATAACCGGAAATATCGCCTAAACGATTAGTCCGATTTAATAATGATATGTGAGTGATTGATAGCATTCCTTTTTGCCTTTTATAAAAAGTCAATTTATTTAAAATCAAGAAACACAATCTGGAGATATTTACAATTTTCTAAAGTCACTTTCGAAGTTATTGAAATTAGAGTATTTTTTGATTATCTTAAAAACGGTCACACTTTTTTTGAATCATTTTCGAAATCAGCGAGCGATTTTACTTAAGGAATGACTCTAAAATTGTCAAGATCCTAGCATTTTTAGAAATTTTTCTACCCTCTCTAAAGTCACTTTCGAAGTTATTGAAATTAGAGTATTTTTTGATTATCTTAAAAACGGTCACACTTTTTTTTGAATCATTTCGAAATCAGCGAGCGATTTTACTTAAGGAATGACTCTAAAATTGTCAAGATCCTAGCATTTTTAGAAATTTTTCTACCCTCTCTAAAGTCACTTTCGAAGTTATTGAAATTAGAGTATTTTTTGATTATCTTAAAAACGGTCACACTTTTTTTGAATCATTTTCGAAATCAGCGAGCGATTTTACTTAAGGAATGACTCTAAAATTGTCAAGATCCTAGCATTTTTAGAAATTTTTCTACCCTCTCTTATGATTAGTTCACAGCCGAACCAAACAGGGCGTGTCACACTAAAAATAAATGTTCTCATTGTTTACCAAAGAGTTATTAACTCTATTATCTGTCGATCGATTTTGATGATTTTCTTAATCAAATTAATTTTACATTCCGCATTGCGCAAAAGCTTCAGCTTCTTTTTGTTGTACTTAAGTAACTTTTGCAGTGTGCTGAAAACAAAATTCATTTTATTGTTTAAAATATTTCTTATATTAATCAGAAAATACTTCGTCCCAAAATTAGATATTCGAAGTTCTGTGGCGATGCATATTAGTCTCAGACTTTAAACTCGCGTAGAAGTGTTTTTATTTGATATCAGACATTTAAAGACATTTTCAGACATAAATAGAGAAAGGGAGAAAGAGAGAGCAAAAATTTGCTGAGCGTTGTCGGTATGCAAGTGAAGCTTATAGGTTTTCAGGGGCCCAGGTGGGAGTGGCAACACTTTCTGTTATTCAATGAAACCAAAAGTTCAACTTAAGTCATTTTCCAAAATTGTATGATTCTAGCTACGTAGATTTGAGAGATACAGATCTTACTCATTTTCGGGGACTCTAATTACTCCTTGTTCCCATTAAAAATGGGAACAGGGAGCTATATATACATATATATTCTTGATCAGCATCAACAGCCGAGACGAACTAGCCATGTCCGTCCATCCGTCTGTCTGTATGAACACAGATTTTTTCCACAGTTTTGAAGCTAGAGCAACCAAACTTGGTATACATGTTGGTATATACCATAGGCAGACAAAGTGTCAAGATCTCCCCCCCACCCCCAAAAACCGCAAAAACTTATATCTTCCACAGTTTTATAGCTAGAGTAACCAAATTTTGCACAAGGGCTACTTATCACATCTTTGATTGATTTGACAAAAAAAATTCGGCCACGTCCAACCCCGCCCCCAACAAATAAGCAAAGTCTGTATCTCCCCCACCCCGGACATTTCACAAACCCAATATACTTTTTTTTTCAAAAAAATTAAAAAAGAGTTTAGAAACGAAAGCCTACAGACGCCTTAACACTGAACGAAACTGAAATCTGCTACTAAATTTAAAAAACTAATTGTTATTAGAAGATCTAAGTAATCTTAATATGTGTTCCTATATTTATACCGTTGCAGAGGATATTATAATCCGTCTGAATGTCTGGCTGTCTGCCTGTTTATATGCGTTTTTCAAGACTTTGTTCTAGAGTTATCTTGGTGAAACTTGGCACAGATGCTTCTTCTAGTTGCACGTAGTACCTTAAGTTGAATTGAACAGATCGGACCAATATAAGAAAGAAATGTTGTCTTCGGCGTGCCGAAAATACAGCTGTGTTCATTGAAATAGCAGTACAACAGAATCGAAAATATATAACGAATTTTTTGAATATTCCCTTTAGTTAGTTGATCGCTTGCACATTGTTTTTGTAGAATGGAATATAGAGATTAGAAATATTGAAAAGTCTTGTTAGATTTGCTATGTTTTTGTACTTTCTTGGTATTTTGTGGCTGAAATAGCAGTTTTTGATTTTCTTCGAAGAAAAGTACGGAAAAAATTTGTGAGTTTGCAAAAAGTGAGTTTTATTAAGTTGATTACTATAATTTAAATGCAAACAGAAGCCAGAAAAACGCGGTGTCATACCCAAAACAGTAACTTTAGAGGACCGACGCATAGTGCACTTTAGCAAAACCAATCCTTTTGCATCCTCTAGGGATATAAAAGCTAACCTGAAGCTGGAGATCAGCGATGTAACCATCCGACGACGACTATTCAATGCAAATTTGAATGCGCGAAGCCCACGAAAGTTCCCATTGCTAAAATAAATAAAAGACATATCAAACCCCGGTTGGAGTTTGCCAAAAGCCATTTGAACTGACCAATATCAAAATGGCGAAATGTCCTTTGCCCTTGCAGAAAAGGTTTGCATAAGACAACTTACTTTTCAACCGATCGTTCCTATGGCAGCTATAAGATATAGTGGTCCGATTTCGCTTAAATCTTGTCAACATGTGTGAAAAGTGCTAAAACTTAGAAAAAGTTAGTTTGGCTGAGTTATTTTGAAAAACAAAAAAGTTTTTCATACATAAACTTATTTTTCAACCGATCGTTCCTATGGCTGCTATATGTTTTAGTGGTCCGATCTAGCCGATTCTGAGATATGTACTAGAGAGCTGCATGGCTTCACTCACAACGTACGTTTAACTGAATGCATTCGAATTGAATTGAGTTGAGTGAGTATGAGGCACGCCATGAGTGAATGTGTATGAGTAGAAGTATATTCGATACTCATTCAATGCGATTTGTTTTGTTATTGTTGTAGTCAAATATAATATATAATTACTTTAATTAATAAAATATTAACTTTATACATAGTTTGAAAACTTCGTACTTGTGACCTGTCCATAAATGTCATTTGTGTATTTTTTTTCCAGAATTAATTTAGTTAATTATTTGAATATACAGGTTGCACAAAGCGCAGTGAGCGTAAAAGATAATATTTCTCAGGAAATAAAGGAGAAGCTGCATAGTGGCATGTACAGTTTAATAGGAAAGAAGGGTAGAAGCGATGTGTGGCAATTTTTTTCAAAAATCAAAAATGAAAATGGCTGATCTTGTAGCCTGTAGAATGTGTTTGTCAGCTGTGAAGTTCATAGGTACCACATCAAATTTAACCAAACATAAATGCTAAACAGTTAATGGGAGCACGAGTGCGTAGTTGTTGCTACTGAATGGGTTATAAAGAACTGCCGGCCATTAAAAATTATAGCAGACTCGGGCTTCAAAAAATTTGCGGAATATTTAATTAATATTGGTGCAACATATGAGTCCAATGTCGTTGTGGATAAATTGTTACCAAATCCAACAACAGTTTCCCGGAACATAACTGCGATTTATGACTCGCATTTTGAGCCAATAAAAGAGGAAATTTTGATATACAAAACTTTTGGATACGCAATCACCAGTTACATATGGACAGATAACTACCTGAAAGCTTCATTTTTGTCCTGCACAGTGCATTACTTGAAGGAAGGAGTACTCGTTGATCGTCTCATGGCCATGAAGTCGATGAAGGAAATGTCCTGCACAGGTTTGTTAACGAATCTACGAGTGTATAACTTGAATTTAATTAAATTTTCTATAAATAGGTGCAAATATTTGGGCAAAAATTGAGCAAATCCTAGAAAACTTTGGATGCGATCTGGAAGTGGACAATCCCATGATCGTAACGGATCGTGGGTCCAATATGATTAAGGCATTCGATGATTTGTAAAAAATCCATTGCGTTAATCATCTTTTAAACAACGCTGTTGAAAAAGGTATTAAAGCCGTACCTGAGCTGGGCTCCATGGTCAGTACTTGCAGCAAGCTGGTGAAATTCTTCAAAAAATCAGGAATGAATTCGTCCTTGGGATTTTCACTAAAAAGCTTATGCCCCACTCGTTGGAATAAAGTTTATTACCTCATAAAATCTGTCGAAGTCAATTGGATTGAGGTGACAACCATATTAAAGGATAAAAACCAAACATATAAAATTGAGGGTATAAACATCAACCACGTAGGTTCTGTTGTCCAAATTTTAGAAAATTTGGAAATCGTTTCAAAAAAACTAGAGGCTAGCAGACGTCCCACAATTCATTTGGTAATTCCCATGATATTCCGATTCCAATGATTTTGACATTATTCAAGCCCTTAAATCCGCATTGCATAATCAAATTTTATCTACAATTGAACCAAACCTATCACAAACAAATTGTAACAATTTTCTCATATTGAAAAGGACACCGTAATTAACGACTGTAAAATAAAGATGAAATGTTTTCTTAAAGGCAGTGTGTGTAATACTGCTGACATTTCAATAGTAAACGACGAATTTGCAGACTACATAGAGGTTCAACAAATTGACCCAAATAAAGACCAAGTGGATCAAGAAATAAAAGGTTACTCCAACATTAATGTTCCATACAGCACAAATTTTGATGCCCTGGCTTGGTGGAACATGCACAAAACATTTTTTGTATACCTGCGAGCAGCGCGGCATCAGAGAGAACGTTTTCAAACGCCAGAAATTTGATAACGGAACGACGCTGTTTATTTGCAACAAATTCAGAAAACATTAATAAAATAATGTTTTTACATTCAAACATAAGTTAAATGTACAGATACATATATTTATAAGAAACAGTTATAAGCAAAATAAATATTCAAATACAATATATGATATTCTTTTTTATTTTATTTCTTTTCTGTTTGCACAACGAAAGAAAAACAACAAGCGCTGTGCAACTCGAATAAATTCGAAACTGTTGGTCTCATTCTCACTTATACTCATTCATACTCATCTTCTCTATTTTGTGCGTCGAGTTTAACGGGAGCCCTACTCACTCACTCATACTCATACCGCTTTGCATTCATATTCATTCAACTCAATTTAAGCGTTGTATACTCGATTGCGTTTTTTTTTTACACTCATGCAGATGTCTAATGTGTACTGCTTGCAGAAAGAATAAGCATCTGTGCCAAGTTTCATCACGATAGTAGCTCTTAAACTGAGAGACTAGTTCGCATATAAGCAGACGGACAGTCAGACAGCCGGACAGACGGACATGACTCGGCTGTTGATGCTGATCACCAATATACAATTTTTTACTCCCTGTTCCCATTAAAAATGGGAAAAAGGGAGTTATAAAGTACTGCAAATGTGTGTAACAGGCAGAAGGAAGCATTTCCGACTATATAAACTATATATATTCTTGATCAGCATCAACAGCCGTGACGATCTAGCCATGTCCGTCTGTCTGTCTGTCTGTCTGTCTGTCTGTCTGTCTGTCTGTCAGATCTCGGAGACTACAAAAGCTAGACACACCAAACTTGGCATGTAGGTTCCTGTATACCATACGCAGATCAAATTTATTTCAAATTTCGGATGCACCCCCCGCACCGCCGCAAATCGCAGAAGACTCCCACAGCCACAATTTTTTTAAAGATAGAGCTTTAATTTTTGGTACACATGTATGTTTAATCAATGTCTTTCGGATGTGTAAATTTCAACACGATCGGATAAATAGCACCAAAGTTATGAAAAAACTTATTTCCCCTGTCTCAGCAGGCAGAAACAACAGTTTGACATGCACTGTGCAAGTTGAGTACGCTGCTTGCTTGTGTTGCCGCTGAACTGCTTGAAATGCAAGTTGGGAGCAGGGAGTCTCGTAGTCGGACAAACTCGACTAGAGGATTCTTACTTGTTTTTCAATAACGAAAGGTTTAAAATATGTACCAAAACATTTATTGATTCAGTGTGGACGGCAGTCCACACTAGGGACGAAGCAGCACGAAGTTTGCAAACGGCGACTATCACTAGTGTCCGATCAGATCGAGCTATATACTGATGGAAAGGTTTTACTTCAACTAAGAAAAGTTCATACTAAAACGTTTGGTAACTCACCTAGTTCATTATATGGCAAGCAGGTGAAAAGAGAACAACTTAAAAAATTGGGCCGTAGGGTTCTTTTGATTTTTTTTTTTTAAACGCACAAATGTTCCTATTCTGAATACGAGTCCAATGACAATCTGACAATTCGCTGTAAAGCTATGAACATATCAAAATTAGAGTGGCCTTCCCAAATTGAGATGAAAAGGTTGTCAGTTTGTCTGTTTGTTTGTGTTTGGTTGTCTCTTTGTTTGTATCAACGCGTTGAGATAGCTATCTAGATTTTTGTGGACACATTACCATTATCAACTTTCCGAAAATAGCTTTATAAATTTTAATACATCAGTGGGATGAGGCTCTATTAAATGAAGCATTTCAGATCTCTGATCAGCACGCAACACGCCACAAGGGCGTCGAAAATACTCATTACAATCAGCGTTGGTGTATGTAAAAAATGCATATGGTACATACACGGCCTGTCGTTTACTATTGGATAGTGGTTCAGAAATATCATATGTATCGGAACGTTTGTATCTGTAGCGCGTCGTCTATTGAGAGACTCAACTCTACGGGCAAAGTACGCAAAGCTTATATATGTGGGCTGTGTATGTGGGCCAAAGCATTCAGCGAAATTCGATGTTTGTTTACGTTTCAGCAGACATTGTCAAAATGTTTTGTCAAGGTTGAGTTACCGATGCTCATCGTAACTATCAACGCTAAAACAGTACTAATTATGCACAGTCACATATGGTACGGCCTGCGCGCCGTTTCTAGCTGTCAGAGTGCTAAGACAATTGGCAATTGACTACAAGCAACAATATCCTCAGGCTTCAAGGATCCTGTTAGAAGACTTCGACGCTGATGATGTTCTAACCGGAGGCAACACCGAAGCAGAACTCATTCAACTAATGGCCCAGTAACAGCCTGAACTTGCAAAATGGGTTTTCAATAGCAAAGAAGGCAGCACACTTTGAGAAACTGTTTGGACATCCAAAAGACACCACAAGCAAGGTTCTTGGAATTCACTGGCAACCGGAAATTGGCGTACAGCGTCACCTTCAGCAAGTAAGCACGCAGTACCAAAAGACTTGTTCTATCTAATGTCGCTCTCATATTCGACCCACTGGGGTTATTGGTAATAGTGGTTCAATTCAAGATACTGTTCCAAGAATTATGGCTACTCAATTTGGAATGGGATTTTCAACTCCCATCGAATTTGGCGGATTAATGGTAGAAATACCGCAACAACATCATTGCATTGAGACAATTGAAGATTCTACGCTGGGTAGGCTACACATCAATCACAATGGACCTACATGCATTCTCAGGTGCATCCATCAAAACCTACATCACTGTGGTCCACACCCGGATCAAAAAGCCTGATGGTAACATATACTTTACTATCATCGCTGCAAATACACGTGTTGCCCTACTTCGCCCTACAGTCGTTACCAGCCGATTCAGCCATCGTCTTGGCATGGTTATCGCACACGCCGTCAAAATTGGAAACATTCGTTGGCAATCGAACTGCTGAGTTAAATAATCCTGCAGCAAACACACTCGATGAGCTGTTCGGTCGTTATGAGATTCATACGGCGCACGAAGTACCAACAACACAACACAGAATCGACATTCATGGAATTGACATTCAACGATATCAATGACGCACATACTATGTCTCAACAAAATGCACAGGCAGCATTTCTTCAAGACCTCCAAATGCTGCTCAACAAACAGGCCTTGGAAAAAAAATCCAAGCTACAAACACTGTCACCAATCATAGACGATATTGGTCTGCTGCGCGTGTGCGGTCGCTGAATCATCTCTGAACTATCCGATCATGTTACCAAAAACACACAATATTGAAAATTTTGACGAAATTCAAGAACATATAACTGTCTCGCTTTCGCTCACACAAGGCGTTTATTGAAATGCTAGCATACATTATTACGTTATTACCACTGATTTATTTGCTAATGATGGATAACGTATTAGACTGTCACTAAGCAACTCAAAAACCGAAAAAAAAAACCAGTAAGAACGTTACAGTCGGATGCACCCGACTGCGATATACTCTTTTTTAGCCTCTTTGCGGAGTCAGAAGTGGGCGTGGCAATTGTATTTTTGGTAAAATCTTTCAAGTTTAGCCATCAATTTTAATATGGTTGGTCCAGTTTTACAAGTGGGGGAGATATAAAATTTGCTCAATTGCAACGCCCGCCCTAAGTGGGCATGGTAAAATTATTTTTATCCAATATATTTAAAATTGCATCACAATTCACCCTGCAAAATTTGGTGATTCTAGCTAAAGGGGTGGAGGAGATACAGACTTTGCTTATTTGTGGGGGCGGAAGTAGAGGAAGTGATTAGCGGCCTTTCTGCTAAATTTGGTTACTCTAGCTGTAAAACTGTGGTGTAGTATACACATATATCGAGGGTCCACTGTACTCAGAGTACTTGAAACGCAGCGGGCACAATCAAAGCCGCGTCAGCATTCTCACGCTCAGACCGCTCGTGATATATATGTATATACTCTCACTCTCCGTCAAATATACTGAATACATAAAGTACTTAGATATACTGCTCTGACGCTGACTTCTCTGCTGAAGCAGCGCCAGGCACTTCGAACTAAACCTTAAGCTAAGACTAATCATTGAATAAAGAGAGTTCAAACGCTCAGCTTTATTTCTTTCATTGGGTCAGTCAAATTAAAAGTCAAAGCAAACCACATGGCGACCGTGACACGTTCACGAAACTTAGTGAACAAGTGACGAAATGAAAGCCTGCGATGAACGACGAGTGAAAAAAATACAAAAATAATGAATTTTTATATTTTGTTTTTGCCGGCGAAATTCCAACGCGAGTCAGCCAACGAAAAAAAAAAAAAAAAAACCAAACTGAAAAACCAATTGAGTACAGTTGAGTTGAGTGCGTACCATGGGAATGTGTGAGGGAGCAAGCGAGAAAGAACACACAGCATAGAGCAAAAGGTAGCGGGACAGACAGACAGCAACCGCAAACGCAAAACGAATGAACAACAGAAAGTTAACGCTGCACAGCAAAAAGAAGTGCGAAATAAAACTTGGCGGTAAACTCTGTCCACATGCTTCTTGTTGCGCGGGGCTCCTCTTCCCAGTGAATGAAGCTTAACCAAAACAACAACTAACGGAAAATCTGAGTGAGTAGAGTGTATAGTTATGGGCAAACGCGGTGGTGTAAAAAATAAAGTAAACAAAAGAATAGCACACATAAAGTGGCTACTATTTACGAAGACGCTGCCAATCGCGTGGGAAACAGCTGCAAAATTGCAAGCTGAACTTGACTATTTAAAGTCAATTGAAAGAAAAACTCCAAACTGTACATCTCACTCATCTCAAATTAAAAATATAAATAAAGAATATATAAATAAAGAACATCGTCCAACCAAAGATTTGCCAAAGCGGAAGAGGACGTGCCCTCTGGACTGCGCGGAACCATTGGAGTCACCACACTGCCAATATACATGCACAACGAAGAAAAATAAAGCGCGGGAGGCATAGAACCGCCGTCCGCGCATTCGAGGGACCATCAGCGAGAAACAAGACGACCAGCTGATGCATCAACGCAACTGAAATGAACTAAAGGAAAATAAAAGCGTGGGAGGCAAAGGACCGCCCTCCACGCCTACGAGGGAGTGTCAGCTAGCTACAAAACGACGACATCTCACCCAGCTACATATATTAAATTAAGTTAATAATAAATGTGAAGAATGTAAAATCGAGCGGAACCTTTTCCGCTAAGTAGTATGGCCCCAAACACGATTTTAAATTCTATAAACAGCATAATAAATGCTGAAAGAAAAAATATGAAAAATAGAGCAAACAATCTGAAAAAAAAATAAAAATTAATAAAGATACATGAAAATATATTGAACAAGTAAGAATACTCTAGTCGAGTGTGCCCGACTACGAGACTCCCTGCTCCCAACTTGCATTTCAAGCAGTTCAGCGGCAACACAAGCAAGCAGCGTACTCAACTTGCACAGTGCTTGTCAAACTGTTGTTTCTGCCTGCTGAGACAGGGGAAATAAGTTCTTCCATAACTTTGGTGCTATTTATCCGATCGTGTTGAAATTTACACATCCGAAAGACATTGATTAAACATACATGTGTACTAAAAATCAAAGCTTTATCTTTAAAATTGTGGCTGTGGGAGTCTTTTGCGATTTGCGGCGGTGCGGGGGGGTGCATCCGAAATTTGAAATAAACTTGATCTGCGTATGGTATACAGGAACGTGCATGCCAAGTTTGGTGTCTCTAGCTCTTATAGTCTCTGAGATCGACGCGTTCATACAGACGGACAGACGGACAGACGGACAGACGGACAGACAGACAGACAGACGGACATGGCTAGTTCGTCTCGGCTGTTGATCCTGATCAAGAATATATATAGTTTATATAGTCGGAAATGCCTCCTTCTGTCTGTTACACACATTTGCAGTACTTTATAACTCCCTTTTTCCCATTTTTAATGGGAACAGGGAGTAAAAATAATAGAAATAAATAGATTTAATAAAACAAAAAAAAAAAAGAAAGGGGAACAAATTATGGTCGAGATAAAATAATTAGCTAAATACATTCCGTTTCTCGAAATTCTAGTAAAGAACAAACCTGTATATAATAGTTGATCATTATCTTAAGGTGGATAAACAAGAACTCAATAGTTCGCATGCACAGGTACGATCAATATAAGATGATGCTAAGGAACAATGTACGCATGCCAAAAGCTATCCGCGAATTATTTGTAGATCAAGTTATCAAAATTGAACCATTAAGTTCAGAATGCGATGACTCTGATGAGCAACTAATTGACTAATGCAAGAAAAAAACAAGTAAGAATACTCTAGTCGAGTGTGCCCGACTACGAGACTCCTTGCTCCCAACTTGCATTTCAAGCAGTTCAGCGGCAACACAAGCAAGCAGCGTACTCAACTTGCACAGTGCTTGTCAAACTGTTGTTTCTGCCTGCTGAGACAGGGGAAATAAGTTCTTCCATAACTTTGGTGCTATTTATCCGATCGTGTTGAAATTTACACATCCGAAAGACATTGATTAAACATACATGTGTACCAAAAATTAAAGCTTTATCTTTAAAATTGTGGCTGTGGGAGTCTTTTGCGATTTGCGGCGGTGCGGGGGGGTGCATCCGAAATTTGAAATAAACTTGATCTGCGTATGGTATACAGGAACGTGCATGCCAAGTTTGGTGTCTCTAGCTCTTATAGTCTCTGAGATCGACGCGTTCATACAGACGGACAGACGGACAGACGGCCAGACGGACAGACGGACAGACGGACAGACAGACAGACAGACGGACATGGCTAGTTCGTCTCGGCTGTTGATCCTGATCAAGAATATATATAGTTTATATAGTCGGAAATGCCTCCTTCTGTCTGTTACACACATTTGCAGTACTTTATAACTCCCTTTTTCCCATTTTTAATGGGAACAGGGAATAAAAAAACAAGACATTAATGGATTGGGATAAAATACGAAAACAAATTTCTACTCAACGTACAGAGTTTGATAAATCTTTCAAGTGCCTCAATAAGAGTGCACCACTATCAGTCGAGACAAAACTAAAACATTTTAAAATAATAATAGATACATTCAATCGTTGTCAGCAATTAGTATGCGAAAATGCATTAAAATTAAATCATATTTCACTTACAACAGACAATAGATCTTTTAACAACACTAAAAGAACAGATACAAAGAATCTCAATTAGACATGCAATAGAAACCCATTTGCCTAATTCGTTAGACAACCCAGCGTCATTCGACGAGAAGACACTTCTAATGTCAACAAAAATTGTAGAGCCACCAATAGAAGAACCAGATACACAAGAACAAAACATAAAAGCACAAGATCAAAAAATAGAAAACCCAAACATACAAGAAACAATCTCCACAATGGCTCAACAAATAACGATTGAGTTTATTAAAACAGCCTCCACCATACTATCTGTGTATGATGGAAAAGCTGAGAACTTACAGAGTTCTGTAGACGCATTGAATCTTGTAGATTCTCTAAAAGGCGAACACGAAACAACGGCTATAAGCCTAATCAAAACAAAACTGAAGGGACACGCGAGAAATCTAATCAGCAATTAAACTACTATTGCTCAGATTGTCGCAAAATTGCAAAAAACAATAAAAAGAGAATCGGTTGAAGTCTTATCAGCCAAACTCCTTAATTTGCAACAAAAAAGTAAAACTGCCAACATGTACACACAAGAAGTTGAGCAACTTACAAAGGCCTTAGAAGGTGCGTATATTAATGATGGCTTAACATCAGATATGGCCACCAAATACAGCACAAATTTAGCTGTTAATGCCATGACAAAGAATTGCGCTATTGATAGAGTTAAACTCATCATGCAAGCCGGCACATTTAACAACATGAATGATGCCATTTCCAAATGTGTCGACAGTTGCACAGAAGCAACTGGAAATACCAATAATGTCCTGTACTATCAAAATTACTCTCAACGTGGTGGAAACCGCGGCAGAGGTAATTACAGGGGCCGATCTTATAACAGAGGCGGCTTCTGGTACAACAACAATATCGGCACCCGATACAATAACAGTAGAGGTAACTTTAGGGGCGGCTCGTACAGAGGCGACCAAAATAGAGGCTGTGGACAACAGAACTTGGTCCGAGTTACACAAAGTAACTCGGAAAACCAAACAGCCCCCTTGAGCAACCAACAATAAAGATCCTGAACAAAAATCTTAGTCTCAGTAGTGTCGTTAAAATACAAAATCAGAAAAACAACAATCCACTTACATTACTAATATATACAGGAGCGAATGTCTCAATACTAAAGAATAACAACTTAAATTCAGATATAAATGAAAATTATAAAACAAATATAAAAGGAATCGGACAGGGAATAATTCAGTCAATTGGACAATCACCAATTGACCTACTTTTAGGTTACTTCGTAATCAATCATGAATTTCGAAAAGTTCATAATGAATTTCCCATGCCATGCAATGGAATTCTTGGACTAGATTTTATTAGAAAATACAGTTGCATATTAGATTACCATAATGATGAATTCATCATCAAACCTCAATCATTAAATTATCAGATTTACGTACCACTATTACACAATGATATTGATAATTCAATATTGTTACCAGCAAGAGCAGAAGTTATGAGAAAAGTTATGCTTCTGACTACTGAAAATACTGTATTAATACCAAACCAGGAAATACATCCTGGGGTAATAATAGCGAACAGTATTGTTGAAAGTAATAGTGCAATAGTTCGTATTTTAAATACAACAGATAAAAACATAAAAATTCAAAATCCTAATATTAAATTCGAACTAATAGAAGATTACGAAATTTTAACCAACAAAAATTCAACCAAAAGAACTAACCAATTTATAGAAAAATTAACATTCCCTGACCAATTCAAAGAAAGATTAACTGATCTATGTAACAAATACAGTGACATATTTGGTCTAGAAACAGAACCCATCTCCTGCAATAACTATTATAAATAGAAATTGAGATTATCAGACAAAACTCCTGTGTACATAAAAAATTAAAGAAATGCCGAAACAGAGAAACCAGAAATAAACAGACAGGTCGAAAAGTTAATAAAAGATGGTATAGTTGAACCATCAATTTCTGAATATAATAGCCCACTTCTCTTGGTACCCAAGAAAGAAAGGTAGTACCAAATTCATTTATGCGAATGATGACACTCGCATTTTCTGGCCTTGAGCCATCCCAAGCATTTCTCTACATAGATGACTTAGTTTTCATTGGCTGTTCAGAACAGCACATGTTTAAAAATTTGTCAAATATCTTTGACCTGTGTTTAAAACACAATCTAAAATTAAATCCAGAGAAATTTTCGTTTTTCATGCACGAGGGGCGTAAGTGCACAGATCATGGCATACTCCCTGATGACAAAAAATATGATGTTAATAAAAACTATCCAACTCCCACTGATGCGGATAGTGCACGACGTTCCGTCGCGTTTTGTAATTATTACAGAAGATTCATTCATTCAACGCTCACGTCATTTAACAAGATTGTGCAGAAAGAATGTCCAATTCGAATGGACAAAAGAATGCGAAGATGCATTTAAATATTTAAAAAAGGCATTAATGAAGCCTACCTTGTTGCAATACCCTGATTTCAGCAAAGAATTTTGCATAACCACAGATGCAAGTAAACATGCATGTGGTGCAGTACTAACTCAAGAGTACAACGGGGTGCAATTGGCAATTGCATAAGTAACAAATCAACTACAGAGCAGGAATTAGCTGCTATTCACTGGGCAATAAAACACTTTAGACAATATGTTTATGGCAGGCATTTCTTAGTCAAAACAGACCATAGACCACTAACATTCTTATTTGCAATGAAAAATCCGACATCTAAATTAACAAGGATGAGACTAGATTTAGAAGAATACCAGTTCACGGTAGAATATCTCAATCGGAAGGACAATCACATAGCAGACGCATTGTCAAGAATTAACATTGAATCACTGATTGAAATAAATAGGAACATAATGATGGTCCAAACGAGATCATCAAAACGACAGAAAAATAACATCTGCGCAGATGAAATAAACTATATTGCAAAAGAAAGAAAACGAGATCAATGTCTACGAAGTTGTTAGCAATAATGACGCAAGGAAATTTGTGAAATTAAAATTCGGTAAAAATAATTGTTTGCTAAAGAAAGGAAAACGAATTATTTCACGATTTCCAGTTAATGATTTGTACTCTAATGAAAAATTCGATTAAGGTCAATTTTTTCAAAGGCTTAACTCAGAAGCCGGAATACATAAAATCATTAACTTAGAGATGTCACCAAGTGAACAAATTTTCGGATTTGTATCACTAAATGAATTTAAAACAAGTAAGAATGCTCTAGTCGAGTGTGCCCGACTACGAGACTCCCTGCTCCCAACTTGCATTTCAAGCAGTTCAGCGGCAACACAAGCAAGCAGCGTACTCAACTTGCACAGTGCATGTCAAACTGTTGTTTCTGCCTGCTGAAACAGTGGAAATAAGTTTTTCCATAACTTTGGTGCTATTTATCCGATCGTGTTGAAATTTACACATCCGAAAGACATTGATTAAACATACATGTGTACTAAAAATCAAAGCTTTATCTTTAAAATTGTGGCTGTGGGAGTCTTTTGCGATTTGCGGCGGTGCGGGGGGGTGCATCCGAAATTTGAAATAAACTTGATCTGCGTATGGTATACAGGAACGTGCATGCCAAGTTTGGTGTCTCTAGCTCTTATAGTCTCTGAGATCGACGCGTTCATACAGACGGACAGACGGACAGACGGTCAGACGGACAGACGGACAGACAGACAGACAGACGGACATGGCTAGATCGTCAAGGCTGTTGATGCTGATCAAGAATATATATATAGTTTATATAGTCGGAAATGCTTCCTTCTGCCTGTTACACACATTTGCAGTACTTTATAACTCCCTTTTTCCCATTTTTAATGGGAACAGGGAGTAAATATGGGCAATAAATATTTGAAAATAGAAGTAGCGCTACTGAACAAGGTGACACAAAGAGACTAAAATGACGAAAGTCATATAAAAGCAATACTGTCGAGATATCATGATGATCCTATAGAAGGAGGCCATACAGGGATTACGCGAACCCTGTTGAAAATAAAGAAATACTGTTACTGGCCCCAAATGACTAAAACAATAACAAACTATGTAAACAAGTAAGAACACTCTAGTCGAGTGTGCCCGACTACGAGACTCCCTGCTCCCAACTTGCATTTCAAGCAGTTCAGCGGCAACACAAGCAAGCAGTGCACTTAACTCGTAAACTGCTTGTCAAACTGTTGTTGCTGCCAGCTGAGACGGGCGTAACACAAGCAAGCAGTGCACTTAACTCGTAAACTGCTTGTCAAACTGTTGTTGCTGCCAACTGAGACGGTTGTAATAGATTCTTCTATAACTTTTGTGCTATTTATGCGATCGTGTTGAAATTTACACATCCGAAAGACATTGATTAAACATACATGTGTACCAAAAATTAAAGCTTTATCTTTAAAATTGTGGCTGTGGGAGTCTTTTGCGATTTGCAGGGGTGCGAAATTTGAAATAAACTTGATCTGCGTATGGTATACACGAACCATCATGCCAAGTTTGGTGTCTCTAGCTCTTATAGTCTCTGAGATCTGTGTGTTCATACGCACAGACGGACAGACGGACATGGCTAGTTCGTCTCGGCTGTTGATCCTGATCAAGAAAATATATGGTTTATATAGTCGGAAATGCCTCTTTCTGTCTGTTACACGCATTTGCAGTACTTTATAACTCCCTTGTTCCAATTTTTAATGGGAACAGGGAGTAAAAATTGTCTAAAATGTCAACGAGCAAAGACTACAACACATACGAAAGCACCAATGACCATTACAAATACCCCAAGCACAGCATTTGATATTGTCTTAATATATACTATTGGCCCATTACCTCGTGCAGAGAATGGAAATGAATAATCTATAACAATTATATGCGATCTTACCAAATATCTAGTTACAATACCAGTAACGAAAACAGTAGCTAAAGGTATATTTGAATTCTTTGTATTAAAATACAGTCCAATGAAGACGTTCATAACGGACATGGGTACTGAATACAAAAATTCCCTTATCAGTGACTTGTGCAAGTATATGAAAATAAATAATATACATTCAACTGCACACCACCACCAGACCTTATGAACAATTGAAAGAAGTCATCGAACTTTCAAAGAATTTATTCGAGCGTACATATCGATTGACAAAGATGATTGGGACACATGGTTGAATTATTTCACCTATTGTTTCAATACAAACCCATCAACAGTACACGAATACTGTCCGTACAGATAATATTGACCCAATATATAATCTAGAAGACTACGCTAAAGAATTTAAGTTTAGATTAGAAACCGCCTAGAAAAGAGCGATAATTTTAATAGACTTAGAAAAACAAAAACAAACAAGTAAGAACGTTGCAGTCGGATGGACCCGACTGCGATATACTCTTTTTTTCGTCTCTTTGCAGAGTCAGAAGTGGGCGTGGCAATTATATTTTTGCTCAAATCTTTCAAGTTTTGCCATCAATTTAAGTTTGGTTGGGCCCGTTCTACAAGTTTGGGAGAAACAAACTTTGGTCGATTGAAAGGGCGGGGGTGGGCGTGGCCAAATTTTTTTGTCAGATCAATCAAGCAAGTGATTAGTAGTCCTTGTGCAAAATTTGGTTACTCTACCTGTAAAACTGTGGAAGATATAGGTTTTTGCGGTTTGTGGGGGAAGGGGTGGGGGTGGGGGGGAGATCTTGACACTTTGTCTGCCTATGGTATATACCAATATGTATACCAAGTTTGGTTGCTATAGCTTCAAAAGTGTGGAAAAAACCTGCGTTCATACAGACGGACAGACGGACGGACGGACATTTCACAAACCCAATATACTCTTTTTTCCTTTTTTTCCAAAAAAGTTAAAAAAAGAGTATAAAAATAGAATATGATAAACAACTAAATGACATAAGTTTAGAAGTACTACTAAAAAACGAGACAGCTCATAAATTAGAGTGTAAATATTTAGGACCATATAAAGTAATAAACATAGAAGATAGAAACAACGAAAAAATAGACGTAGGTAAAAAAAAACATCAAATAGTACATAAAAACAATACAATAAAAACATACATAAAAAAAAAAAAAAAAAAAAACAAATAATAAAATAAAACTTTTAATTATAAAACCTATTTTATTATTATCAATATATTTTCATTTGATATTTTCTACTTCAAAAAAATTTTATATATATCAAAAAAAAAAAAATAAATAAAAATATTTCAACAAAATAACAGAATACAAAAAAAAAATATATAATAAAATTGTTTAAGTATAAAACCTTTTGCAGTACTACCAATTTATTATCGTGTTATATTTAACTACAATACATTTTTTATATATACTATATCAAAAAAAAAAAAAAATTTAATAATTAAAATAACTTCATAGAATATTACGATATTTTTTAAAAGGATGGAGATGTGGTATACACATATATCGAGGGTCCACTGTACTCAGAGTACTTGAAACGCAGCGGGCACAATCAAAGCCGCGTCAGCATTCTCACGCTCAGACCGCTCGTGATATATATGTATATACTCTCACTCTCCGTCAAATATTCTCAATACATAAAGTACTTAGATATACTGCTTTGACGCTGACTTCTCTGCTGAAGCAGCGCCAGGCACTTCGAACTAAACCTTAAGCTAAGACTAATCATTGAATAAAGAGAGTTCAAACGAACAGCTTTATTTCTTTCATTGGGTCAGTCAAATTAAAAGTCAAAGCAAACCACAGTGGAAGATATAGGTTTTTGCGGTTTGTGGGGGAAACGGTGGAGGTAGGGGGGAGATCTTGACACTTTGCCTGCCTACGGTATATACCAACATGTATACCAAGTTTGGTTGCTCTAGCTTCAAAACTGTGGAAAAAACCTGCGTTCATCCAGACGGACAGACAGACGGGTGGACTGACGGACGGACAGACGGGGGGTGCATCCGAAATTTGAAATAAACTTGATCTGCGTATGGCATACAGGAACCTGCATGCCAAGTTTGGTGTCTCTAGCTCTTGTAGTCTCCGAGATCTATGTGTTCATACAGACAGACGGACAGACAGACGGACATGGCTAGTTCGTCTCGGCTGTTGATAGTGATCAAGAATATATATAATTTATATGGTCGGAAATGCCTCCTTCTGTCTGTTACACACAATTGCAGTACTTTATAACTCCCTTTTTCCCATTTTTAATGGGAACAGGGAGTAAAAAACGTTCCGCATAAAGAGCGATCCAAAAAATCTATTTTTGGCTATAAAAGGAAAAATAATTATAAGATTTTAAAACTGCGTCAACAGGTTTTCTTTCATAGTAAAAGGCCATTTTAGGTTGAGCCAATACGCACGTGAATCGTGTACTGGTACCGTTAACTCTGTTGAATAAGTTCAGAGTTGAGTTTGAGGACTGTAAGCTCGTATAGGCATCGATAAGCCCTTTCGATACCCTATTGAGTCACGTGAGATAGGTACAACTTGCACTTATTTGTATACCCATGCAGGGGGCATTTTAATTATGTTACGAAATATATAACGCATTGATCGGGACGACGCTGTCTGTCTCTCTGTCTGTTTATATGCGAACTAGTCCCTCAGTCTAAGAACTATCAAGATGAAACTTGGTTGCTTTTAAATAGGTCAGATCGGACCACTATAACATTAAGCTACCATTTTTTGTATGAAAAACTTATTTGCAACATTGTTTAAAAACATTTTCTACTGACCAAATTTCACCAAAATCGGACGACTATATGTTATAGCTGCATCAGCAACAATCGGTCGGAAAATATGTTTGTGTCTGAAAATTAAGTTTTTGTATGAGAAATTTTGTTTTTTTCTAAAACTATAGTAACCAAACTATCCTAGTCTGTGTTTCAGGGTGTTATTTACATGCTGATTAAATTTTTTTAAATCGGACGACTATATCTTGTGTCGGCAATCCATTGAAAATTAAGTTTTCTTATGCAAAACTTTTCTGCAAGAGTATATATCTTCGTCACGCCGAGTATAACTTTTCTTTCTTGTTTTAAGTAAACTCCAGCCTGACATTGACAATGTTGTTAAGAGCCATCAGATTAATCCCAACCAAACTTGGTATACATGTTGGTATATACCATAGGCAGACAAAGTGTCAAGATCTCCCCCCCACCCCCACCCCTTCCCCCACAAACCGCAAAAACCTATATCTTCCACAGTTTTACAGCTAGAGTAACCAAATTTGACATAAAGACTAGTGACCACACCCTTGACCGACCTGCCAAAAAAAAAATATGCCACGCCCACTACCACCCCCGCAAATGAGCTAAACCTGTATCTCCTACATCCTTATAGCCAGAAACCCCAAATTTTGCAGTATGACTCCATTTGAACTCTTCGATAGATTGGAGAAAAAAATTTTTACGTACAGAAAACAGAGTATATCACAGTCGGGTGAGCCCGACTGCAACGTTCTTACTTGTTTTAAATATTGCGTTTCATTGATCTCAGTAGAACAGTCGCAGTTAAAAGGAAGTATGAACACAGAGACAACTTAACACTATATCGCACACTTCTAGTACTTGTTTACATAAATACATTTATTTTAGTTAAGATAACGATTGTAATTTTTATGATTTTTGTACTCTTTTTTAATTTTTTTGAAAAAAAAGAAAAAAGAGTATATTGGGTTTTTGAAATGTCCGTCTGTCCGACTGTATGACCGCAGCTTTTTTCCACAGTTTTGAAGCTAGAGCAACCAAGCTTGGTATACATGTTGGCATATACCATAGTCAGACAAAGTGTCAAGATCTCCCCCCCACCCCTTCTCCAACAAATCGCAAAAAACTATATCTTCCACAGTTTTACAGCTAGAGTAAACAAATTTAGCATAAGGGCTACTTATCACATCCTTGATTGATCTGACTAAAAAAATTTGGCCACGCCCACCCTTGCCCCCAAAAATACGTAAAGTCTGTATCTCCCCCAACCCTTTAGCTAGAATCAGCAAATTTTGCAGGCTGAATTCTATTGCATTAATTAATAGATTGTATAAAAATAATTTTGCCACGCCCACCCCCGCCCTTGCAATCGACCAATGTTTGTTTCTCCCAAACCTGTACAACGGGCCCAACCAAATTTAAATTGATGGCAAAACTTGAAAGATTTGAGCAAAAATACAATTGCCACGCCCACTTCTGACTCCGCAAAGAGGCTAATAAAGAGTATATCGCAGACGGGTGCATCCGACTGCAACGTTCTTACTTGTTTACTAGTGGTGTTGTGATATGAACTTTGATGATGCTGATTGATGATCGTAGTGTTTTATTTGTGTTGTAATCCTTTACCTTCACTATCACTGGGGAGATTCATTTTTTAACCTTCTATGGTTCTTCGAACTTGGGTGCTAGTTTGGCGTTGAATCAATCTATAGCTGATGATAGGCGAATTCTCCTGTCTTTGGTTGCTTGGTCTCTTTTTTGCAAATTGTATTTTCTGGTTTGGTTTGCTCCTGCCAATTCCATGTTTATTCGTTGTATTTCACAGGTTTCTTTTATCCTTTTTAGTCTATCCACCAAGTTTTTTGTTTGTATTGCTGATCCTGTGGTGACCTCATTGAAGAAGTTACCCGGTAGTCTGAGTTCTCGTCCTAGTAGAACATATGCTGAGCTATATCCGGTGAAATCTGAAGGGTAACTATTAAATGCGAGTATTAGTTCTGGTATTTGTTCGTCCCATTTGTCATGTCTATCTCTCGTGAATTGTACGATCCTTGGTTTTAGAGATCTGTTTGCTCTCACTGAAGGTTTCTTCTGTGGTGTATATGGTGCCGTGAACTCGTGCTTGATCCCTAACTTTGCCATTTCTGTTTTTGTTTTCCGTCCTGTAGATTATGTACAATTATCGGATATCAAAATTTTTGGCAAGGATGTTTTCCTAAAACTTTTAAGGAAGGTTTCTGCTGTGGCTTTTCGTACCGCTGTCATTTCCTCCCATTTTGAGAATTTGTCTATAAATACGATCAAAGCGGTGTTGCCGTGTGTTGAGCGTGGCAATGGTCAAATGGAAGCCTGGCATATTGTTTCCTAAGGAGATTCGGCGATTTTGGTGTGCATTTTTCCGGATGCTTTTTCTTGTGATGTTTCATACCGTTGATATACAGAGTATCCTCTCTCGAATTATCTTATGTCCTTCCTCATTCTTGGCAATAGTAATAGCCACTCATAACCCAATGTATGGCTCTCCTTATGCCTAAGTAGCTTACTGTTGTATTATTATGTTTTTCATTGCCGCCACGTTTATACGATTACCTGTTATCAACTCTTGCACCACCGTTTGTGATCCCTGTATTTTCTCTGTGGCAAATCTTGATAATACATCCGCTACTGCACTTAATTTTCCTATTCTATATGGTAAATGGATGGATGGAGTTCAGTCATTTCAGGGTATTTTATTACCACGAAGTTGTAACCTTCTATATAAATTCGATATTTGTATAATATCCAGTATAAAGCCAAGCATTCTTTCTCCGTTGCTGAGTAATTCCGCTTTTCTCTCTTTAGATTTCGATTTGCGTATGTTATGACGTTTTCTCTTTCTCCATCTTCCAGCTTGAGCACTGCTCCTAATCCACGGTCTCTTGCGTCTGTTTCTAGAATGAACGGTCTTGTGAGTCTGGGCATGCCAATTCCGGTGCTTTGCTCAGGCTGCTTTTGAGTTTTGTTTCCCATTGGAATTTTTAGCGTTTGTTGACAATTTTCTGTATGTCCTTTGATTGTTCCGTAAAATTGGGTACAAATATCCTGTACCATGAAGCCACTCCCAAAAATCTGTGCTGAGTTGTGTTTTTCGGTGATGGTAGCTCCTTGATTGCTGCAACTTTATCAGGGTCCGTTTGAATCCCTTTTTCGCTTACTATATGTCCTAAGTAGTTAAGTTCCGTCTTGAAAAAGTAACACTTAGCTGCGTTCATTTTAAAGTTTGCTTTCCTCAATCTATCGCATACTTTCTTCAATTTTTCCATGTGTTCCTGTTTGGTACGTCCGATGACTATTATGTCATCGAGGTATGCAAGCGCGAACGGTTCCATTTCTGCTCCAATTTCTGAGTCTAATGCTCGTTGGAAAGTTGATATTGCGGCTGTCAGGCTAAATGTCATTACTTTCCATTGAAACAGGCCTCTTCCCGGTACTGTAAATGATTTATATTGTTTGCTGTGTCATTCCATTGGAATTTGCCAGAGTTCTGATTTTAGGTTAATCGCGCTTTTGTGGCGTGCTTCTCGGAATTAACAGAATATAAAGTTGCATCCTTTTCCGACTTAGCGTTTAATTGCCTGTAATCAATGCACATTCTCCATTCATTGTTTTTCTTCCGAAACAATACTACCGGTGCGCTGTATGGACTATCTGATGGTTCTATTACATCTTGCTCTAGTAATTGGTCTATTTGCTTGTTGATGATAGCCTGTTGTGCTTGATTTCGTGGGTAGCAACGCTGTTTAATTGGTCGGTCATCTTTCATAGAAATCCGGTGTGTTGTTATATTGCTGGTTCCTCTGATGTTTTTGAACGATAGAATTGTAGAAGGTTTCGATGGCTTCGTCTGAAGGTTTTTTGATATAAGTCTTATTGTTTCTTCCTCTGATTGTTTGGTATAAAATGAATTTGTATGATCCCACACACCAGGATGCTATGCGATGATGTTTAATCCATTAAATCCATTCAGAGTAACATGTCGTCTGTTACCGTTCGTAAGATTAGGAAATTAAAGGCCAGTTTCTCAATATCCGGTTAAGTAGTCGGTTAACTAACTGTAACTTTGATTTAACTCTCCGTCAAACTTCCGATTAAACAGTTTCGTGTTCTCAATGTTAAAGTAACAGTATGTTAAAGTAACAGTATGTTAAATGTGTGAATGGTAAAAACATCATATCGTATTCCAACACTACACCAAAAAATATGGACACACTGTAAAAATGTCAGTTTCATTACTGGTTCATCGACTGTTAGAAAATTCATTAGCTCGTTTTGTTGGAGAATGTTCTCGGGCACTCCTTGTTGCTGCGATAAAATGGCAACGTTTTGGTAATTTTTCAAAATTTTGACCGTTGCCGGAACCCTGCTAAAGGCAAACTTGATTTAACATATCCATTACAGCCTTTCAATGCATGCCACGCTGTGTCACCTTTCCTAAACAACAACCTATCAACATAATATCTGCCCAACCACAAAAGGCCTTACCAAGAACCGCTGGTGGGGAAACCTTCACGCCTGTCCCCGCGGCACACATCTCACTACCTGCTTAAGAGCCCACAACTACAACCTCCTTGCAACTGGGTCCCCCAACCACTTTCCTCTGCCATAGACTTTGCGATCTACTGGGTCATTCAAATTCTATCCTCAGTCGACTTAAGGTCTGACCACCTATATATCTCTTTCAGGAAACCCATACTACCAGCTAACGCCAGCATTAAAAAAGCACTATTATTAATCATTATGGAAACAGTTTTTTGAACGCAGAACGTGATAACAGTCCGATTAAAGTTAACCGGATAATCAGAAATTGGCCCGTAGAGTTCATTTCTTATTTCCGAATTGAATTGTTGCTTTGATTTGTCTCCTTGATGTGTATGTGTTACCGTTTACGATTATTACTTTTGTTTTATTGTTAATGAAGCGACCTGATCTTCTAACCTTCCCTAGTCGCTTATAATGCTCTGGGTTGCTCCGGAGTTCATCAACCCTGTCACTTGTTGTTTTCCGGTTCGTATGCGTGCTTTTATCTTCGTGTTATCACATGTGAGTTCGGTGCCTTGCTCCTTTTCTTGACCCCAGGCGCTCTGTGCTATTTATCTGAGGCCCTGTCCATTTCTCGCCGTTTGCTTACAATAGTTTATCGTTCGGATTCGTTATGACTCTCTTGTGAGCTGATTTGTGTTGTGTATTTTTGAGGGTTCGTGCCTGTTTTTAAATTGATTGGTGTTGCATGTTGATTTTTCGTGCTCTTCCAGGCCTTCTAAGTCTTCAGCCAGTAGTGAGTAGTTCCGAGAGTGACTTGAATTCTATTCTTTTTACATACAACTTAACCTCTAGTCTTCAATTTTTGTAAATCGGCATTTCCACAAACAAGTAAGAACGTTGCAGTCGGATGCACCCGACTTCGGTATACTCTTTTTTTCGCCTCTTTGCGATGTCAGAAGTGGGCGTGGCAATTGTATTTTTTCTCAAATCTTTCAAGTTTGGCGGGCCGTCCGTCTGTCCGTCTGTATGAACGCATTTTTCAACAATTCACAAACCCAAAATACTGTTCTTTTTTTTTTTTTAATTAAAAAAAGAGTATAACGAGCGATCGCGAAGCTTGCATTTTTATACTCTTTTTTTAACTTTTTTGAAAAAAAAGGAAAAAAGAGTATATTGGGTTTGTGAAATGTCCGTCCGTCCGTCTGTCTGTCTGTCCGTCTGTCCGTCTGTATGAACCCAGGTTTTTTCCACAGTTTTGAAGCTAGAGCAACCAAACTTGGTATACATGTTGGTATATACCATAGTAAGACAAAGTGTCAAGATCTCCCCCCCACCCCCACCCCTTCCCCCACAAACCGCAAAAACCTATATCTTCCACAGTTTTATAGCTAGAGTAACCAAATTTGGCACAAGGGCTACTTATCACATCCTTCATTGATCTGGCAAAAAAAAATTCGGCCACGCCCACCCCCGCCCCCACAAATAGGCAAAGTCTGTATCTCCCCCACCCCTTTAGCTAGAATCACCAAATTTTGCAGGTTGAATTCTGTTGCCCTATTTAATAGATTGGATAAAAATATTTTTGCCACGCCCACCCCCGCCCTTGCAATCAAGCAATGTTTGTTTCTCCCAAACCTGTAGAACAGGCCCAACCAAATTTTAATTGATGGCAAAACTTTAAAGATTTGAGCAGAAATTCAATTGCCACGCCCACTGACTCCGCAAAGAGGCGAAAAAAAGAGTATATCGCAGTCGGGTGCATCCGACTGCAACGTTCTTACTTGTTTGATGAAGTTTTGTCTTGATTTTTGGCAAAATAAAGGACGCTTTTAAAATACTTTTTTGATAGAAGCTCATCAGTGTTGTTTGTACTATGTGTTGGTAGATAATTTTTGTAAAATTAGAATGTGTTGTCCGAAATATTGTAACATGTCTCAAAGCTAAATTATTTTAAAAATTTCAACTTTGGATGGAGCTTTAAAGATTTGTTTAAATTTGTTTAAAGTTCTGCTACCAGATCTTTATAGGATCTTCAATTATCTGTTCAAACCAGTTAACATTGTATCCCCTTTCGTCCCCGTTCTCTTGAAAATATATTATTAGAAAACAGCCTAAATGAGCACAAGCTCTATTTATTTGCTTGACAGCTATATGATATGGTCGGCCGATTTTTATCAAACTTGGTCAACATGTAAGAAACATATAAATATTAAGTAATGATGAGTTTGGTTGAGCTGTCTTGAGAAATACAAAAGTTTTTCAAACAGAAACTCATATTTTAAAATTTTAACAGATTGTTCCATTGTTTTTGTTGACAGAATTATACTAAAAATTATAATATGCCAGTTTGGTTGAGATAGATTAACAAACAACAAGAAATAAATGTTATATTCGGAGTGCCGAAGATCATCACGATAGCTCTAAAACTGAGGGACTAGTTCGCATATAAACAGATGGACAGACGGACAGCCGGAAATACGGACATGACGGACATGGCTCGGCTGTTGATGTTGATCACGAATATACAAATTTTTTTTTTCTGAGACGTCTCCTTTAATGCGTGACACATTTCGTGACAAAATTATAATACCCTCTGCAAGGGTATAAAAAAGTAGTTCATACAAAATGAAATTTTTGTGGGCGGTAAAATGTGGTGCCACACCCATTTTCTCAAAAAACACTCTATAACGATATTTGAAACCTTACCTACCAGACCCAAATAATACTTTTAATCTTTGAGTTATTAATTTTGACCACAAAAACTGGTCGAATTCCCCATAATGCAATGGTAAGGTACATATTAGTAAGTCTAAGGCCCATTCCTTGAGTTTTTCCAGGAATTCCAGTGGATTTTCTGTACCTTCGAAACGGGTTCCGCAATTTCGTACTCGGTCGATAGTTGTGCCAGTGGTACTCCTTCTTGGTGTTGATTGCCTGTGTGGTGTGTTCCGTATTTCCTGTACTGGTAATACTGATTTTCGGTATGCCTTGTTTTCCAGGTTCTTCTTGAGCATCCATGTGTTTCTGCCGCAACTTGTAGGATCTTACTTAGCTGTGGTTTGTTTTCCTGCTGAATCTTTTTGCGCAACGTGCGGAATGCAAAATTAATTTGATTACTTACAATATTTCTTATACTAATCAGAAAAACCTTCGTTACAAAATTATATATCAGAAGTTTTGTAGCTTGAATATGCATAGTCCCTAGATTTTAGCCTCGCGTTTACCCCATACTTTTTGATCAACATTAATATATATACTTTACAAGCAGATATCCGCGGCTTCACTTGCCAGTCCATATTTGTGATCTTAATAACCGTTTCCAGGCAGTGGAATATTACACCGGAGGCTTTGATAAAGAGCCCTTATAAATAATTGACCGTGACCACCACCACGCCTATTGCGGGTTTTTATGTTGGGAACATTCAGAAATCTCGCCCGCACGCTCTTCTTACTCCTTGTTCCCATTAAAAATAGGCACAAGTAAGAATGGTCTAGTCGAGTGTGCCCGACTACGAGACTCCCTGCTCCCAACTTGCATTTCAAGCAGTTCAGCGGCAACACAAGCAAGCAGTGCACTTAACTTGTCCAGAGCCTCTAAAACTGTTGCTTCTGCCTGCTAAGACGGGGGTAATAGATTGTTCCTTAACTTTGGTGTTATTTAACCGATCGTGATGAAATTTACACAGCTGACCAACGTTGACATAAAATGTATGAGTGCCAAAAATCAAAGCTTTATCTTTAAAATTGTGGCTGAGGGAGTTTTTTGCGATTTGCGTGGGTGCGGGGGGGTGCATCCGAAATTTGAAATAAACTTGATCTGCGTACGGTATACAGGAACCTGCATGCCAAGTTTGGTGGCTCTAGCTCTTATAGTCTGTGAGCTCTATATACGGACAGACAGATAGACGGCCGGACATTTCACAAACCCAATAACTATAAAAACGAGGAAACAAATATTAGGAAATTCAGAAAAGGAAATAATTTAGAGTACACAAATTTGGAAAAATCGAGCTCAACAACATAGTTCCCACATCTCTTTTGCAGGTTGATTCTTTTGCCCTATTAAATAGATTGGATAAAAATAATTTTGCCACGCCCACCAAGGGCGGGCATTGTAATTGATCAAATTTTATATCTCCCCCACCTGTGAAACTGTCAAACTAAATTTAAATTGATGACAAAACTTGAACCACAAAGAGGTCAAAGAAAGACTATACCGCAGGACGGTGCATCCGACTGCAGCGTTCTTTCTAAATTTTGGCTTCTTAGTTTTTTATTCTCACATTGTTGTTTTTGTTTTTGTAATTCCTACTAAAATATTCGGAATTCGTATGAGGATCCAACAATTTTAGGAAAAGTAATTTGAAAATTAATTTGAGCTCAATCTGGTATAATACAGAAAATTTCCGATATATCGGGCTGATTTTGTAAATAATGTTGATTATATTTTTGTATGCGTGGCTTTTAAAACGCGTTTGAAGCAAAGAGAATAACAACTTAACTTTAACCTAAACAACCTTGACCACTCAGAATGCAGAATTAAAAGGAAAATTGGTATGCAGTTAGTAATTCATTGAACTTTTTACTCCCTGTTCCCATTAAAAATGGAAAAAGGGGAGTTATAAATTTATGTAACATTCAGAAAGAGGCATTTCCGACTATATAAAGTATATATATTCGTGATCAGCAACAACAACCGAGACGAACTAGCCATGTCCATCTCTCTGTCCGTCCGTCCGTCTGTAGGAACGCGTCGATCTCAGAGACTATAAGAGCTAGAGACACTAAACTTGACATGTAGGTTCCTGTATATAGTACAATACGCAGATCAAGTTTATTTCAAATTTTGAATACGCACACAAAACTCATGCAGCCACAATTTTAAACATAAAGCTTTGATTTTTGGTACACATATTTCAATGTTAATCAACCCCCACCCCTTCCACAACAAACGGCAAAAAACTGTATCTTCCACAGTTTTATAGCTACAGTAACGCCCGCCCCCGCCCTCACAAATAATCAATGTCTGTATCTCCCACATCTCTTTAGCTACAATCACCAAATTTTGCAGGTTGAAATCTGTTGCCCTGTATAATAGATTGGATAAAAATAATTTTGCCACGCCCACGCTTGTCTCCCAAACTGGTAGAATGGGCCCAACCAAATTTAACTTCAATGATTTTTCCGAAAATACAATTGCCGCGGTCACTGCTGACTCCGCAAAAAGGCGAAAAAAGAGTATGTTGCAGTCGGGTGTAAAACTTATATTTCGCCCTGTTTACCACCCACTTTCTACCCAAGGAATTTTCCGAATTTCGAGCTTAGTTCTCATTTTCAACCTCAGCCTTCTCTCACATAGAGTTTGGTCTGTGCGAGCGTTGCCAATAAGTGAGTGAGTGTGTCAGGTTGCACAGACTATATATATAAAAGAGTCCTCACTGGTGATTGACGATTGGCAATCAACGCAGGGCCCAAACCATAAGAACTAGACCCTATTTACTACCCACTTTCCACCCGGGAATGTGAATTTTCCGGAAAATTGGTATGAAGTTTTAAATGAATTTTCATATTGATCTTTGAAATTGAGTTTGAGCAAATCGCATAAGAACTCAACTTTCGACTTTTGAGCACCCACTTTTCACCCGGGAACGTGAATTTTCCGGAAAATTGGTATGCAGTTTTGAATGAATTTTCATATAGATCTTTCAAAATGAGTTTGAAGCAAATCGCATAGGAACTCAACTTTCGCCTTTTTACCACCCACTTTCCACCCGGGAATGTGAATTTTCCGGAAAATTGGTATGCAGTTTTGAATGAATTTTCATATAGATCTTTCAAAATGAGTTTGAAGCAAATCGCATAAGAACTCAACTTTCGCCTTTTTACCACCCACTTTCCACCCGGAAATGTGAATTTTCCGGAAAATTAGTGTGCTGTTTTTAATGAATTTTCATATTGATCTTTGAAAATGAGTTTGAAGCAAATGGCATAAGAACTCAACCTTAGCCTTTTTACCACCCACTTTTCACCCGGGAACGTGAATTTTCCGGAAAATTGGTATGCAGTTTTAAATGAATTTTCATATTGAACTTTGAGAATGAGTTTGAAGCAAATCGCATAAGAACGGAAATCGCTTAAGAACTCAAGTTTCGCCTTTTTACCACCCACTTTCCATCCAGGGGGGTGAATTTTCCGGAAAATTGGTATGCAGTTTTAAATGAATTTTCATGAAGATATTTGAAAATGAGTTTGAATCAAATCGCATTCAATTCGAATTCAACTTTCGCCCATACAACCTTGACTACCCATTTTCCACCCATGGGGGTGAATTTTCCGGAAAATTGGTATGCAGTCATAAATTATTATACTCTTTTTTAACTTTTTTGAAAAAAAAAGGAAAAAAGAGTATATTGGGCTTGTGAAATGTCTGTCCGTCTGTCCGTCTGTATGAACGCAGGTTTTTTCCACAGTTTTGAAGCTAGAGCAACCAAACTTGGTATACATGTTGGTATATACCATAGGCAGACAAAGTGTCAAGATCTAATATATTCTATATTTTCTTAAGTAATGTTTAATCTGACTTACCTGGTGCTTGGATAGATCACGAAGGAATGCATGATCGCTACGATTCATAAAATCAAATAAAACATCTTGCTGCACATCTCTATTCTTGTCAACAAATCCATCAACAGTATAAATAACTTTTCCTGCGTAGTGGTTTATACCAAATTCTGTTTCCCAATGGCGACGGTCCAAGCCTTTTATGTACATTGGGTTGTGTTCGAATTCTGCATGCAGGTTACTTAAATAAGCTGAATCAGACCCTTTGGGCATATGACACTGTTCAGTCAGAATCTTGAATATACATCTGGGAGGTTTTTCAATTAGTTCCAAGCATGTAGAGTTATCTGTAAACTCCACGTGAGTGTAAACAATATCTTCTTGTTTATACTAAAATAAGATATTGAGAAAAAATAATTTAATTATATGGGACATTACATTAAAAAAGTAGATAAACAAATACAAATAAATGTTTCATGTTGTAACCACTGTCGACGATAGTCCACGCTAATTGCTTAGCAATACAAGAACACTGAACATTTTTCTGTGACAGTCCGATCAAATTGTGCTTAATACCGATCAAAATTATTACTTTTGTTACCCGGGCTTAGCTCTTTTATTTAGTAGTATTCCATAATGGGATGGAATATTCCATTCTGTCTCTATAATCGTCCTCAATTTTAACAATTTAACCAATGATTTCAGGAGTGTTACGGAAAATTTTAGAGATTTTAGCTTCGTTTGGGCTTGGCAAGGCCATACTGTTGCCAGCTTACACAGATAAAATTGTTTTATATTCATTTTTACTTTACTTATACTTTTTGATGGACTAATTTATTAAGTACATTTTTAGTTCCCTTTTGAACTTATAAGCAAAAATCTTAAAAAATTGTTTAGCAATTTTTAACAAATTGAATACAACATTTGCAACAACATTTAATTTTTTAAGCAAGTGGGCAACCCCATGGCTTTTATGTGAAACAAGTTAACATTCCCTATATTTAGTTGGCAACTGAAAATTACAGCATTTCTTAAATGGAGGTTTTTTTAAAATGTAAAATTAATAACCTAAACAAGTCATCTATATATACAAAAATGTTCAAGCTGACTGATTGACTGACTGAATGACTGATTTACAATTGTCGCACAGTCCACACCATAAGAGCTAGAAGGCTGAATTTTTTACAGTAGTTTGGTCTTATGCTGTAAGTAAGTAACAAGATCGGATTTTGGATAATTCGGTCGGGAAGCGTCGAAAATTCGCCGTAGTATGCAACTTTTTTTTGTTTATCATCCGATCAACTTCAAGTTCATTTTAAAGAATCTATAGAAATTCATTAATACCTGCATACCAATTTTTCGAAAAATTTGTAGGAAAGTGGGTGGAAAACAGACTTTTAATTTTTAATTTTGAGCGTGCGACAGAGATAGGAATGTCAATCGCTCTACTTTGCAAGAGTTTCAATATTGCTTTCTCGCTCTAACGTATTGATTGAAATGGGCCTCTTATGTAAAAGTATGTAAGCAGCGTGCAATGCCACTGAACGACGATCTGCGTTTTCTTTGCACACAAATAGCAAAAGTGTCGTTTGCTTTTGCATTTACGCTCTGCATTTAACTGCAGATGCATAAATCAAACTGATTGTCAGTTTGAACAAAACTAATTTTGTTTTCAAAATGCATGTCAAAATACATAAAATAAATACTACTTTTGTGTTTTTTAAATTAGTTTTTATTTAATAAAAACAAGTAAGAATACTCTAGTCGAGTGTGCCCGACTACGAGACTCCCTGCTCCCAACTTGCATTTCAAGCAGTTCAGCGGCAACACAAGCAAGCAGTGCAATTAACTCGTAAACTGCTTGTCAAACTGTTGTTGCTGCCAACTGAGACGGGGGAAATAGATTCTTCCATAACTTTGGTGCTATTTATCCGATCGTGTTGAAAATTAAAGCTTTATCTTTAAAATTGTCTTTTGTGATTTGCGGGGGTGCGGGGGGATGCATCCGAAATTTGAAATAAAATTGATCTGCGTATGGTATACAGGAATCTACATGCCAAGTTTGGTGTCTCTAGCTCTTGTAGTCTCCGAGATCTATGTGTTCATACAGACAGACGGACAGACAGACGGACATGGCTAGTTCGTCTCGGCTGTTGATCCTGATCAAGAATATATATAGTTTATATGGTCGGAAATGCCTCCTTCTGTCTGTTACACATATTTGCAGTACTTTATAACTCCCTTTTTCCCATTTTTAATGGGTACAGGGAGTAAAAACTTATTTCGATTGCGTAAAATTGGCGAAAAATTGTATATGTGTGTGTGTGTACGCATACACTGGAAACTTACCGACGCGCTCTTTGCCTCTGCTTTGCAGTCTATATTCGTTCGCATACATATACATTCACACAAATGGCAAAGTGCCGTTTGTTTTTGTGTTTACGCTCTGCATATACCAAATTGGGTGGTAAATACGGCGAAAGTTGAGTTTCTTTGCGATTTGCTTCAAATTCATTTTCAAAGATCTATTTGAAAATGCAATTTAAACTGCATCCCAATTTTCCGAAGAATTCAACCAGCTGGGTTGATAGTGGGTGGTCAAGGTTGTATGGGCCAAAGTTTATATATCGTGCGATTTGCTTTAAGCGCTTTAAACGCCATGCGTACAGAAATATAAGCAAATGTTGGAAAATGGTCGGTAAACTATTGCATGCAACCTTTTTTTTTGAAAATTATTTATACGGGCGCGATGGGAAAAGCTTTAAAAAACAGCGGGTGAGCGGGATATCTACATGTCCCCAAAACAGGCACCAGCATTGGTGTTGTTTTCAACCAATTATGAATTATACAAATACAGTTTTGTGACATCAATCATATTTACCTAGCCAACCACAGGAGTCCCAAAGGTGCACCGTTAGGACTCCCTGTGCGGAGTGCTAACCATCCTAAAGACGCTCCTAAACGAGCCCAGAGAAAAAATATATGAAAACAGTAATCTTACAGGAGTTCTTAAATGAGTGATTTCGGTGTCCCAGAATGCTGACTTAGGCCGGAAACACACCGGATCAGACCAAACGTTTTTGTTAATTAAAAAAATCGTTTTTTGTTTTAGCACACACCAAACGAAACAAAATGTAAAAAAACAAAACGTTTCATTTTGTTGTTTCATTTGGTGTGCATTGAAACAAGGCAAAATAAAATTTTTGACTTGATTTTCGAGCCGTTGATGGTTTGATCGGACACATGATTTTTGTGCACAGTTTTCATTGTAGAAACAATAAACACTATTAGGCTTGCCAATTTCGCGCGTTAGTCTTACGAAGACCTTCTGACTTTTTGCCTCCACCACGAACAGGCTGCATTGTCCACTTCTTCTTGCAGCTCATTCAATTTATTAGGCATTGCCATCCAAAATATTCATTCTTGTTTGCTTGACAGTGATTCAAAATCAGACAGGCTTTTAAAGAACGATGTGTTTGTATTTTTTGGAGTTTTCCCTTTCGTACTTAGGACAACCGAGCTATCCAATCTGCTGACTGATCTGCGATGCTGATGCAAATAGTCGTTTGAAAAAATTATTGAATCAGTCAAGTATCGTTTGTTTGGTAATCGGTCCTGATGGTTTTGACTGTTCTCTTAATTGTCTTGAGTAAGAATTGCTCCTCGTCCTTGATGCTATAAATTGGGTCATATTGCAAATACTTATAAATAGTTATTGCACTCTGCACTCAATATGTATATATGTAGACGTGAGTTTTTGTATGAAGACGATGATTGGTTTGGGGATTTCAGAGTCGTGTATAAAGTGTTTGGAACCCGAACTTTTATTTACAATTAAATAAGAAATTCATTAAGGTAAAATTTATTATTAATTTATGAAGCTAAGAATTTTTATATTGACAAAACGAAAATCAAGCTATTGACAACGATATGTGTTGCCCCATATGGATGTTGATAGTTATCGACAACGAGACTGGTTTGAAAACGCCTTGTTACATTTGGTGTGTGTTGCTAGTATACAGGCATGTAATTTTGACAACCACATTCGAAACACTACAAAACTTAAACATGAGTTTTGCTTCGTTTGCCATGGTGCGTATTGTCACACTAGAAACATTGTTTTTGTCTCATGAGACAAAACAAAACGTTTTGTCTGATCCGGTGTGTTGACAGCCTTTGATAACCCGCAAAGACTCTGTGCGGACTCCTGTATTCGCCTATGGTTAATAATAATAAATAATAAATTAATAAAAATTATTTAATGTACTTATTTAATCATTATTGCGCGTTAAGAATTTTCCGTCTTCGAGTGCCGCCTTGGTACAACCTCTCTATGCCGCCCCAAGTAACAAATATTATTAACATTTGTTGTAAGTTTTACATATATTTAAAAAGCTCCAATCATCAATCCGCTGTCAGACAGATTCGAGCTCCATATCCCTGCACAACCAGTCGTCTGTTAGACACCTAAGCTACCGACCAAATCAAATATACTAGTGCTTGTGTTTCTCTACATTACTGACCTGATAGTAAAAAATATTAACATTTGTTTTAAGCTTTACATATATTTAAAAAGCTACAATCATCAATCCGCTGTCAGGCAGATTCGAGCTCCATATCCCTGCACAGCCAGTCGTCTGTTAGACACCTAAGCTACCGACCAAATCAAATACACTAGTGCTTGTGTTTCTCTACATTACTGACCTAATAGAATTTATGATTGGGAATTTTAGTACCATCCAGCTAAAACAAGTAAGAACGTTGCAGTATGATGCACCCGACTGCGATATACTCTTTTTTTCGGCTCGTTGCGCAGTCAAAAGTGGGCGTGGCAATTGCATTTTTGAACAAGTCTTTCAAGTTTGGGAGAAACCAACTTTGTTTGAGTGCAAGGGCGGGGGTGGGCGTGGCAAAATTATTTTTATCCAATCTATGAAATAGGGTAATAGAATTCAACCTGCAAAATTTGGTGATTCTAGCTAAGTGGGTGTGGGAGATACAGACTTTGTTCATTTGTGAGGGCGGGGGTGGGCTTTTTTTTTAAATTTTTTTTTATTTTTTTTTTACTCAGATCAATCAAGGAAGTGATTAGTAGCCCTTGTTACTCTAGCTGTAAAACTGTGGAAGATACAGTTTTTTGCCGTTTCTTGCGGAAGGGGTGGGGGTGTGGGGTAGATCTTGACACTTTGTCTGCCTATGGTATATAGCAACATGTATACCAAGTTTGGTTGCTCTAGCTTCAAAGCTGTGTAAAAAAATGCGTTCATATGGACGGACAGACAGGCGGACAGACAGGCGGACAGACAGACAGACAGACAGACATTTCACAAACCCCATATACTCTTCTTTTCTTTGTCAAAAAAATTATAAAAACAGTATAAGCACAGCATTAACCCCGCACGCAAGCTCGAATTGTGTTATATATACAGTCGACATATTGGCTATAAGGACACCCAAAACACTGATTTTGGGGTTTACAGTCTTCAAAGAACTTAAAGACGGACTTATTCAGAGAAGCTTTGCCAAAGAAAGTTTACCAAAAAAGTCAACATTAAAAAAGTTAGAGACGGAAGAAAAATGTGCCATTCTCTTACAATGGGCCACTTTTATGAAAAACTTTAACAAAAAATTTTGTATGAAACCATGATTATAACTCAAAAAAGTAATGATGCAGTTCAATTCGTAGGACCCAAAAAAAGGGGGAAACCGTCGAGTTTGGTCTTGTCTTTTTGTTTTTTGAAAAAAACTATCACAGTGTTATTAAAAAAAAAAAACAAGTAAGAATGCTCTAGTCGAGTGTGCCTGACTACGAGACCCCCTGCTCCGCACTTGCAACACAAGCAAGCACCGCACTTAACTTGTCCAGTGCCTGTCAAGCTTTTGTTTCTGCCTGCTGAGCAGGTGTATCAAAAATTTGAAATAAACTTGATCTTCGTATGGTATACTCGAAACTGCATGCCAAGTCTGCGTGATCTGTGTGTTCAGACGGACAGACATGGCTAGTTCTTCTCGGCTGTTGATGCTGATCAAGAATATATACAGTTAATATGAATGAATTTAATAACAAAAGATACAAATTTTTCAGTTAAGGGAGTTACATTAAATGGCATACAAGTCGTAACTCAATTCAGAATATTTATGTCCACTAAATTCAACTAAATGACTACTTAAACACAGACACGACACACACACATATACAACATAAGATGGGAGTTGCATGAAAGTGAAGACAGCACACGTGCTTACGTGAGGCTCCTGCAAATCCATCGTTTCTCCGGTGTGCGCGGTTTTGGCATTGCCCCGACCGCGCTTGAATGTCAGGTGAATGACAAAACACTCCATTGTTTCGGCCTGACAAGGTGAATGTGGGTGTATAGTCGCCAATCTTAAAAAATTGGTGAGCATGCCGGTGCAGTAGTGGAAGAGACCCCGCAACTGCAAGTGGCAAGAGATGCCATAACTGGACGCAGTATGTTGTCCACTCACCTGGAGGATCGCATGCAAGCGTAATGCACGATTGCTAAGTACGGCCAGCAAACTAAGATGTTTGTTTGTTTTTAATGAGTAAGCTGCGCTTGTTTTACCTAAAACACATGAGAAGGATAGAAAACTTACCACAGCTGACTGGCTGTATGGTGCTGCCAACTCGCTCCGTTTCGCCAGCTGCTGTAATGCAATCATACTTTTTGAGCCCGCTCAAAAGTATGCTGCAATAAAAGAATACGACTTTTTGTTGGAGGACCAGTAAGCGAATGCGTCTTTTGGGAGCTTTCTGTTTCTGCTGCTGCTCGATCGGAAAAGTACAAAGTGCCCCAAATACCCGCACTGACCCCAGTAAGTGCGAGTACGACCAACTGAGACAAGCAGGACAGATGCGATCATCAAGTGCACGGAAAGCAAGTCAGCACACACGCTTCAAGCTCTGAAGAACAACGTGCAGGGCATCAAAAGGTGGACAAATAGAGAGCAGCGTGGCACAAAAATTGCTCGAAGCCAAAAAGATCCGGCTTGGATGGGCAGCGTATGGCATGCAATCATACCGAAAAGATGCTTCAGATGCATATATGCTTTGGGCACAAATCCCCAAATTGCAGAGGGAAACAAACGGTGTTCTTAATCACCTGCTTTAAGTGCGGTGGCAACGCCAGACACGGCACCTCTGAGAGTAAATCTGCACACTCTGCTTTTAGCATGAGCTGCCCAGAGTATAAGAAAGCCGTCAAAGCCATCCAAAATGCCTAAGAACTCCAACTGAACCTTATCCATTGCCGAGCTGCCCAGAACCTACTTGCACAATCGCTTCTAGAAAAAGGAGCAGATGTTGCAGTCATCAGCGAACCATATTCAGCCAATCAAGATGTCGTCTGACAGAAAAGCATGGATGGCAGAGCAGCAATTTGGAGCAGTGCCCAGGCACCATCCCGACATCCTATTAGTTAATTGCTGGCGACTTTAATGCATGAAATGGGGCAGCAACAAAACTGCTCAAGGAACACCTACAGCAAGGCCGGGCGCGAGTCAATCATTGACCTGACCTTTGCTAGTCCAGAGCTTGCAAGAGACTCTTCCTGGCATGTCTCTGATTTATACACCCACAGTGACCACTTCGCCGTGATAATATCCATCACCCCAGCAGGAGGCAGAATAACGCAGAGGACTATGCAACACATTGGCTACAAGGTGGGCACCTTAAACGCTGAAAGGCTTCACTCTATGGTCAAAGGTCTCAGCCTAAGGGCCGACGCAAATAGCTCTGCAGACGCTATAGTCTCGGTCAGTGCGACGCAGCAAAGACAAGGGTTTGCACGAGAGGCAATCCACGTTGATCTTTAGCCTGGAACGAGGAAATTGACAAAGCACGCAGGGAATGCCTCGCAGCAAGACGCCAGAGTCAAAGAGCGAGATCAACGGCACTCTTTGACTAGATGAGAGAGCATTTTATGTCGAAAAGAAGGGCACTTAAAGAAGTCGTAAAGCGCAGCAAAGCCAGATTTTTGTAAAGAGCTCTGCGATGCGCAGCCATTTGGAACGGCGTACAAATTAGTGCTGGGGAAACTATGCAGGCAACCAATGCACAGCTACCCACAACAAATTGGACGCAAGTTCCTCACCCTATTTCTAAGGCAGATACCGGTGAATAAACAGCGAGTGCAGATTACCGGAAACGATACTATCACACCTACAGATGACATCGAGGTAAACTCAAACCGGACAAGGCTCCCGGTCTAGATGGCATCCCAAACGGAGCTCGCAGCAATGCGGTCACAATCATTGCGTGAGGAGCAATCCATGGTACGAGATGGGCAGGAGGCACTAAGCAATATTGTCTGGACCCTAGGCGTGAAAAATGCCTTCAACACAGCGCAATGGACTTGTATTTTGGAAGCCCTTTGCGCAAGGCGGATTTCTCAGAATCTCGTCTAACTAATAATAATAAACTATTTTCAAGTCAGAGTGCTACTATATGACACTGACGAAGGACAGCGGCAGTACATGGTCACCAGATGAGTGCCACAAGGATCAATCCTTAGACCAGTAAGATGGGGTACTATACCTAACCCTAGCAGGAGGATGTACGATACTCGAATTTGCTGGAGGAGGTCACAGCCAAAAGCAGCGCCGTAATCGACTGCATTATAGGCTGGCTATCCCAAAACGGTCTCACACTTGCGGATCGAAAATCAGAAGCCGTGCTGATAAGTAGCAGGAAGATTGTGGAGAGGACATCATTGCGCGTCGGCTCTTCTGCCATAGAAACCAAGCCGGCCATCTAATACCTTGGAGTTATGATATTCTATAGGCTATCATTCAAGCGACATCCGGAATACGCCAGTCGTAATGCTGTCACTACAACGACAGAAATTAGCCATTAGACTAATGGCTAACACCAAGGAGTGGTTACTTCAACCATTCTATACGGCTTGATAATCTGGGCTTCTGCAATGGATGTAACAACTTACAGCAGAGGTGGCAAGTCGACATACAGGCGTTGTGCGCTTCGTGTCGTCACCTGCTTCCGCACCGGCAAACGGATTTTTACCTGCCCCAAATGCTAATGGGACATGGATGTTTTGAAGCATATCTACACCGATTCCTTCCTCCTGTTATACTAATCTTCCTTCACTATCCAGTCTTATATTATCTTATTGTTATTGTTCCAAAAAAAAAAACAAGTAAGAATACTCTAGTCGAGTGTGCCCGACTACAAGAGTCCCTGCTCCCAACTTGCATTTCAAGCAAATCAGCGTCAACACAAGCAAGCAGCGTACTCAACTTGCACAGTGCATGTCAAACTGTTGTTTCTGCCTGCTGAGACAGTGGAAATAAGTTTTTCCATAACTTTGGTGCTATTTATCCGATCGTGTTGAAATTTACACATTCAAAAGACATTGATTAAACATACATGTGTACAAAAAATTAAAGCTTTATCTTTAAAATTGTGGCTGTGGGAGATTTTTGCGATTTGCGGGGGTGCGGGGGGGTGCATCCGAAATTTGAAATAAACTTGATCTGCGTATGGTATACAGAAACCTACATGCCAAGTTTGGTATCTCTAGCACTTGTAGTCTCCGAGATCTATGTGTTCATATGGACAGACGGACAGACAGACGGAAATGGCTAGTTCGTCTCGGCTGTTGATGCTGATCAAGAATATATATAGTTTATATAGTCGGAAATGCCTCCTTCTGCCTTTTACATACATTTGCTGTACTTTATAAATCCCTTTTTTTCATTTTTAATGGGAACAGGGAGTAAATATACATCTAATTAAAACAAGTATGAATACTGCCTGTTACATGTATACATATGCAGTACTTTATAACTCATTTTTTCCCATTTTTAATGGGAACAGGGAGTATTAATAAATCTTTGAATTATATAAAATACTTGTAAATACATATATTATTTACGTATTATAAGTTATATCATATATAAATAAAACTAAAATCCTATTAATTAATGTCAAACGACCCCAAAAAGAAAACATTTACACTAACTACCCTGACTAGAAGTCAAACGAAAAATCTCAATAGGCCCTCAGACACTACCTTAAAGAACAGTACATTACAAAAAACAGTAGCAATGACTACGAACGGACAAGCTAACACTTCGGGTTCCAGTAACCAGCAGATGTCCTTAGATATTCCGGACGCCATTAAGTTTTTACCTACCTTTGATGGTAGCCCCACTTCATTTAAAAGATTCGTAGACAATGTCGAGGAAAACCTGATGATGGTCCGAGGTAGCGACCAAACACCTCGGGAATAACTCTTACTAAGAACTATAAGGAATAAAATTGAAAGCAGGGTAAGCGATATTTAAGATCAAACAGATACACCTCTTAATTGAGACGACATTAAAAATATTATCAAATAAATTAACTGACAAACGAATTCCTTTTTATAGACGAATAACATCACTGTCTAGTATCTCAACAGCTAAAGAATTGACCGCAAAAATTCTAGCAAACAAAAAAGAAATCAATGCAACACTGCGCTTGAAGGTTATTACTCCCTGTTCCCATTTAAAATGGAAAAAAGGACTGCAAGTGTGTGTAACAGACAGGAGGAGGCATTTCCGACCATATAAAGTATATATTCTTGATCAGCATCAACAGCCGAGACGAACTAGCCATGTCCGTCTGTCTGTCTGTCTGTCCGTCTGTCCGTCTGTCCGTCTGTATGAACGCGTCGATCTCAGAGACTGTAAGAGCTAGAGACACCAAACTTGGCATGTAGGTTCCTGTATACCATACGCAGATCAAGTTTATTTCAAATTTCGGATGCACCCCCCGCACCCCCGCAAATCGCAAAAGACTCCTACAGCCACAATTTTAAAGATAAAGCTTTAATTTTTGGTACACATGTATGTTTAATCAATGTTTTTCGGATGTGTAAATTTCAACACGATCGGATAAATAGCACCAAAGTTATGGAAGAATCTCAGCTAGCAGCAACAACAGTTTGACAAGCAGTTTACGAGTTAAGTGCACTGCTTGCTTGTGTTGCCGCTGAACTGCTTGAAATGCAAGTTGGGAGCAGGGAGTCTCGTAGTCGGGCACACTCGACTAGAGTATTCTTACTTGTTGTGCGTTAAAGTTGCGTGAAATTAAAGTTTTTATGTACCTATATACAGTTTAATCGATTGAGTTATCCATAACATTGAAGTTTTTGGCTCCTAATAAAGATGTTGTCTTAATTGTTTACTTATTGCAAATTGTTATTGAATTATGAACTTTGCTCCTTGGCTTTGTTTGTTTGAGATCAACAGAGTCTCAGCTCTTCTATTTCTGCTTCGCGTGAGCGTGTTGTTTTTGCTTGCTGTTAAGCAATATTCTTTGCGTCGCCCGTTTTTGGATTTTGGCTGCAGCTGTGTTGTTGTTTTACATTCTCTTGACACATCTTCTTTGTGGTTTCATTTGTTTAAATTTTACAATTTCGGCTGCTGCTGTGTTGTTGATTTCGCATCCCAATAGTAGGAGTCTTGCTCATTTACGCGTTCTGATGATGCTGCACCACCGCATTATGTTTTTTGTTGGTTGTGAAGTAAATGTGCGGGGATCTCTGGTCCAGACTGCGAAAAGCTTTCTACCAAGACCAAAAAGTGCCATGGTGGCTTAACATGGTCTTGCCCTGCGTGCATTGACATGCAGCTTGATTTCTCGCGGATGAATAATTCCGTTAGAAATCAATTTGTAAAATTGAATAAGGCGGCAAAACTACTCTCTAGTGACTTAGATTCGACCATCGATTTGCTGAACAATTTTAAATTTGAGACTCCACCTAAGCGCGGCCTGGAGTCAGAATTTGCGGATGTTCCCTTTTCATTGCCGTCTTGTTCTTCTCGGCCACCTTCTACTTTTCTGGCAGCCCGTCAGTACCTTGATGTGTCACTATCGCCTTCCCCTGCATATTTTCCTGTAAGTTCTCCCTCTCCATCTCTTCTTATTGCCCCAACTGCCCCTGTTTCTGGACCCGTTTCTCCATCTCCTTTTGGTATCCCTACGGCCCCCGTTACCAGACTCGTTACTCCTTCCCTATCTCCTTATGATATTTCAACTGCCCCTGTTTTTGGACCTGGTCGTAAAGAGGCGACTGTACCAGTCTCAACTATTTCTGTTGTTACCCCGCGCAAGCAGGTGTTTGTGTCTACGCTATCGCCAGTCACTAATTGTGAATCTCTAGCGTCGTTTATAGCTAGTAAATCTTCAGCTAGCGTATCTACCTCCAAATCAAATTTTTCTAGTTACCGCGAAATAGCTTCGGTTAAAATTAGTGTGCCTCTAGATTCAATTGCAATCATTTGTGATCAAAAATTTTGGCCACCTCATATGATTGTTCATTAATTTAAGCCGAGAAACCGTGTTCAGCGTTTGCCCATATCCATCCCACCTGTTTCCCATTCCTTACAAGCATCCTCATTTTCTAATGCAATTTCGAAAAACTGATATCTTCCCTTCCATTAACCTATCAGAATGTAAGAGGACTTATCACTAAACTTTCTAAATTGTTTGTGGATAGTCTCGCTTTTGAAAGTAATATTCTTGTTTTCACGGAAACTTGGTTAAAACCCGATATTCCTGACTCCTCAATTTTCGCTAATAGGTTTTTCTGGTATAGATATGATCGTTTATCGCGACTAGGTGGTGGTGTCCTTATCGCTGTAGATTCGGACATCTCGTCGGAACAAATTTCAATCCCTTGCCTTCTAGACATCGATTTTCTGTGTGTTAAAATCCAAATGAAAAACTTTTCAACTTTTATTACTTTATTAATTCTTCCTCAATCTGATTTATCTTTCGACCAGTCACATTTTTCTTCTATTCAATAACTCAATCCTCTATTCTTTCTTATAGGGACTTCTTTATAATTTGTGTTGATTTTAATTTGCCTGATGTTGTTTTTTCCACTAGCCCAAGTGTTTTGGTGCCATCTAGTTCCCACGAATTTATTGATGGCCTGCACAAGTTGCCTTTTTCTCAATTAAATCATGTAACGACCGCATTCTTGATATAATTTTCTTATCTGACCCGTCCTTAAGTTTAATTTCTCGTACTGATCCCCTTGTATTTCCTGAAGATCCTTATCATCCTACCTTAGATCATACTACAGAACTCTTTAACTTTAAGCCTATTGCTGCCCATCCAACAGCAAAATTACGATGTTTTCGCAAAGCAGACTTTGATAAACTCAATTATTTAAATATTTCAAACTGACTTGTCCCAATTGTACTCATGTGCAAATATGGATATTGCCATTTTAATCTTTGATGGTATTGAATTCGCTTTTGGATGCTTGAGTTTCTCTTGCGTATCCTGTGGAGCTTAACAGGCCTCCCTGGTTTTCTCGTGAATTAACGAGGCTAAGAAGCGTGAAATCAAGGTATTACAAAAAGTTTAAGTGATCCGGAAATCCATCTGACTTTTCTCATTAAATGGTCGCTAGATCAAATTTTATGATGTATCATTCGCTATGCTATGAAGATTATCTGCTACGCTGTAAGCAGTTCGCTCAGGATCCTAGACAGTTCTATAACTTTATGAATGCGAAACGCAAATCTTCTTTGTTGCCACACTCTGTATTTTATTTGTTTGCAAAGTTTTTTTCCCTTATCCGTATTCTTTAAATAGGTCTAATTGTATTTTTGATCATGCGACCACGGAAAGTTCGCTACTTAGTGAACTTTTGTATTCTAATCATAAATCATAAATGATTCCTAGCGCTACAAGTACAGAAGACTAATAAATTATCGCACTAGTCCCAAATATCAATTTGAAACAAGTAAGAATACTCTAGTCGAGTGTGCCCGACTACGAGACTCCCTGCTCCCAACTTGCATTTCAAGCAGTTCAGCGGCAACACAAGCAAGCAGTGCACTTAACTCGTAAACTGCTTGTCAAACTGTTGTTGCTGATCGCCTCACATGCACGAGACCGCGGCGAGAGAAAACAGCTGTAAGGAGCCTAAGCTTCTTCAGTTTCATAGTCTCTTTGAAAATGTTGTAGTTCTCTTTCGTCAGCTGTTCAATTATGTAAACTTTAGCATTGGAGTCGAAGCCCAGCATTGCGAGAGTCAGTTGTTGTTTAGTCTCTCACCTAAAAGCTCCGATTGTGCGTAGCAGTGCCGCCTTCTCATAATATTTATTTCATAATAATTATTGGGTCAACCACACTGGGCGCATTGTAGGTGGTTTGACCTTAAAAATATTAGATATTTTTGGAGCTGGTGTCAAGTTCAAGGCGAAGCACAAAGTATAAAAAACACTCCGCAATTTCTCGCCTTCAACATAAGGGACGCCGTGCATACGTACCTCGCAGTTGGCATTGTCTTGAGCTGAAAATCTAGTTTCCAGATTGCTGACCTGCGCTTTGAGTGACTTCATCTCATTCACTTCACCTTCCAGCTGCTGAAAACGTTGGAATAGGAGCAGGAGTTCAAGTGCATTCAATTAAAATTGGATATTCACCTGGTCCTGATGGAGTACCAAGATGTGTACTAAGATATTGTGCTGGATCTCTATGTAAGCCTTTACTTAAATTATGTTCACTATCTGATGACTAATGATATTTTCCTGACTTTTGAAAGGAATCCTTTATCATTCCTCTTCAATATCAGATGTCAAAAATTATAGGGGTATTTGCAAATTGTCTGCAATTCCTAAATTGTTTGGAAAAAAATTATAGCATCTCAGTTGAAACATTTATGTAGCTCTATCATTTCTCCTTCCCAGCATGGTTTTGTAAAGCGTCGTTCTACCACTACTAACCTACTTGAATTCACTTCTCTTGTTATTAAAGGATTTCAGAGGAAAATGCAAACTGATGCAATTTACACTGACTTCAGTAAGGCATTTGATTCTGTTAACCACTATTTCTTTCTTCATAAACTCCAACTTATCGGATTTCTTCCAAACCTTCTTTCTTGGATTTCTAACTTTTTAAATACTAGGTCCCAAAAATATATTTTCAAATCTTCTCTATCTACTCCTGTCTTTGTCACTTCTGGTGTTCCCCAAAGCAGTCATGTAGGTCCTTTGCTTTTTAATTTTTTTATTAATGACCTTTCCTCCATCATATCAAACTCTCATATACTGATGTATGCTGATGATGTGAAGCTATAATTAACATATTATGACTTGTCCTATTGTTTCTTACTACAGGCCGATCTTGATTCTTTTTTCTCTTGGTGCGAAGCTAATTTGCTTCAGCTTCTTTACTTCTTGACCATAAGCTAAACTATAAGCTATTTGATTCTCATATTAAAGTGACAGTTAATAAGGCTGTTCAAGTTCTTGGGTTTATTAAACGGTGGGCAAAAGAATTTGATGATCCTTATACAACTAAAACACTCTATACCGCTCTTGTTCGTCCAATTCTAGAATATGGGTCTTGTGTTTTGGCTCCTCAATACCCGATTCACAAGTTCAGAGTAGAATCTGTGCAAAATAAGTTTTTGTTATTCGCTTTGCGGGGTTTCAACTGAGTTTCAGGCTTTGACCTACCTCCTTACACTAGTAGACTCCTATTTATTAATCTCACCTCTTTAACTGCGTTAAATTACTTAATGGTGAAATATACTCTTTTTTCTTTTTTTTTTTAATTTAAAAAAAGAGTATCAAAAAAACAAAATCAACCCAGTACACAAGATCGAGTTGAGTAACTATTTTCTTGTCACCGCTACGTCCCAAACTGTTGGTTACTCGCGCAACTTTTAAATTTTTGTATTTTAAATTAATAAATTTGTATTTGTGTGACACAATACACAAGTGGTGAAAAGGAAGGATTACCAAGAAGACATGTTCATCAAATTGTCACTCATTTTAAATTTTTAAATGATTTGTAACGCCCAACAGTGGCTCGTTCGCTAAAAACATGTGTCAAAAATCAAATGTGAGTTTTTTATTTGGGCAAAAAGCTTGATCGATTTCAATTAAGAATTAACCAACTATGTAGACGTCATTTGTTTTATATTTAAAAAATTAGTTTTGAGTCTATTAAAGCTTCTCAAAATTGTAAAATTTTAACAAATAATGTTAAATTCACGTTTCTTCAAAACCATAAACGCTAAGTAACTGATACTTTTTTTATTAGATGCATATTTATACTCTGTTTTCCAAAATGGAAAAAAAGAGTATATTGGGTTTGTGAAATGTCCGTCTGTCCGTCTGTCCGTCTGTCTGTCCGTCTGTCTGTCCGTCTGTCTGTCCGTCTGTCTGTCCGTCTGTCTGTATGAACGCAGGTTTTTTCCACAATTTTGAAGCTAGAGCAACCAAACTTGGTATACATGTTGGTATATACCATAGGCAGACAAAGTGTCAAGATCTCCCCCCCACCCCCACCCCTTCCCCCACAAACCGCAAAAACCTATATCTTCCACAGTTTTACAGCTAGAGTAACCAAATTTGACATAAAGACTAGTGACCACACCCTTGACCGACCTGCCAAAAAAAAATATGCCACGCCCACTACCACCCCCGCAAATGAGCTAAACCTGTATCTCCTACACCCTTATAGCTAGAAACCCCAAATTTTGCAGTATGACTCCATTTGAACTCTTCGATAGATTGGAGAAAAAAATTTTTACGTACAGAAAACAGAGTATATCGCAGTCGGGTGAGCCCGACTGCAACGTTCTTACTTGTTTTGAAATGATTTTTTTGGAAGTTTGTCACCAAAATAAATTAACTTACATATTCATGTGGGATTCATAGAACCAAAGGAGACAGCAAAACCTACACGCAGTAGTCGGCAGTTTTAGAGTTCTTTATATTGGCATGTAGCTTTGTGGCGATGCAGTTTTGCGTCACGAAGGAAGGGTCATACGACAAGCATTGTGAAATAGCGAATCAGTTAGTAGAAGAATTTCGTCTCGATCGCATCGTTGTGTTCACATATACAATAATTTGTGACTTAACTGTTAATTGTTTAAATATAGAGCGTAATCCATCCTAACATAATATAATAAAACTCTATTCTATTCTTAACGTTTAAAAGAACCCTATATTTGTCATTAAACAAATAAAATAATAAAAGAGTTCAATAATGAACTTGTTAACCTCACATTCATGAAAACTATAAAAAAAAACAAGTAAGAATACTCTAGTCTAGTGTGCCAGACTACGAAACTCCCTGCTCCCAACTGACTCTAGCTAAAGGGGTCTAAGAGATACAGACTTTGCTCAATTGTGGGGGCGGGGTGGGCGTGGCCGTATTTTTAGCCCTATAAGTAGCCCTTGTGCTAAATTTGGTTACTCTTGCTATAAAACTATGGGAGATATAAGTTTTTGTGGTTTTTGGTGTAAGGGGTGGTGGTGGGGGGAGATCTTGACACTTTGTCTGCCTATGGTGTATACCAACATGTACACCAAGTTTGCTTGCTCTAGCTTAAAAACTGTGGAAAAAACCTGCGTTCATACGGACAGACGGACAGACAGACGGACGGATAGACGGACATTTCACACACCCAATATACAATTTTTTTTTTTTTTTCAAAAACATAAAAAATTAAACCATGCTCAAAACTTGGACCTGGTGGTAGTTGTTCACACATATTGAAAATTCAATGCACGGTCATAAAAATAAAATTGTTTGTTGTTTTAATTACTACTCCCTGCTCCCATCCTCCATACTCCCTGCTGTCATCCGAAATTTGAAATAAACTTGTTCTGCGTATGGTATACAGGAACCTGCATGCCAAGTTTGGTGCCTCTAGCTCTAATAGTCTCCGATATCTGTGTGTTCATACGGACAGACGGACAGACAGACGGACATGGCTAGTTCGTCTCGGCTGTTGATGTTGATCAAGAATATATAAAGTTTATATAGTCGAAAATGTCTCGTTCTGCCTGTTACACACATTTGCAGTACTTTATAGCTCTCTGTTTCCCATTTTTAATAGGAATAGGGAGTAAAAATTTTAACATACAAAGTTAAATGCACGTTTCTTCAAAACCATAAACGGTAAGTACCTGATTTTTATTTTTTTAATTATATGTATATTTGTACCCTTGCAGAGGGTATTATAATTTTGTCACGAAATGTGTAACGCATTGAAGGAGACGTCTCAGAAAAAAATTTGTATATTCGTCATCAGCATCAACAGACGAACCATTTCCGTCATGTCCTTCTGTCTGTCTGTATGTCCGTGTGTTTATATGTACATATATATATAACAAATAGCAACCGTGGGAACGATCGGTTTAAAAATTAGTTTTTGTATGAAAAACATTTTTTTTTTCAAAAAAAACTCGACCAAACTCATTTTATCTAAATTAAAGCACGTTCTCCACATGTGGACCAAGATTTATCAAAATTGAATCACTATAGCTAACATAGGAACAATATGTTGAAAAATAAGTTTTCTTATGTAAATCTTTTCTGCAAAGGTATATATATCTTCGAAGATTACATTTCTTTCTTGTTACTCCCTTTTTGCATTAAAAATGGTAAAAAGCGAGTTTTAGAGAACTGCAAATGGCAGAAGGAGGCAGAACGAAACACTTCCGAATGTATAAACTATTTATATTCTTGATCAGCATCAACAGCCGAGGCGAACTAGCCATGTCCGTCTCTCTGTCCGTCCGTCTGTCCGTCTGTATAAACGCGTCGATCTCAGAGCCTATAAGAGCTAGAGGCACCAAACTTGGCAAGCAGGTTCCTGTATACCATACGCAGATCAAGGTTAATTTTAATTTCGGATGCATCCACCCGCGCCCCCGTAAATCGCAAGAAACTCCCACAGCCACATTTTTAAAGATAAAGCTTTGATTTTTGGAACACATATATTTTGTCAATGTTGATCAGCTGTGTATATTTCATCACAATTGAATAAATAGCACCAAAGTAATGGAACAAACTATTACTCCCGTCTCAGCAGGCAGAAACAACAGTTTGACATGCACTGTGCAAGTTGAGTGCGCTGCTTGATTGCGTTGCCGCTGAATTGCTTGAAATGCAAGTTGGGGGCAAGAAGTCTCGTAGTCGGGCACTTACTTGTTTTTTCTATTCCGAAAAGTTTTCCAACTTTGATAAGCTCTAAAGACAAGAAAAATTTTTTAAAAATATAAAATTAATGACGTTTTTTTATTCCCTGTTCCCATTAAAAATGGGAAAAAGCGAGTTATAAAGTACTGCAAATGTGTATAACAGGCAGAAGGAGGCATTTCCGACCATGTAAACTATATATATTCTTGATCAGGATCAACAGCCGAGACGAACTAGCCATGTCCGTTTGTCTGTCCGTCTGTCCGTCTGTATGAATGCGTCGATCTCAGAGACTATAAGAGCTAGAGACACCAAACTTGGCATGCAGGTTCCTGTATACCATACGCAGATCAAGTTTATTTCAAATTTCGGATGCACCCCCCGCACCACCGCAAATCGCAAGAAACTCCCACAGCCACAATTTTAAAGATAAAGCTTTGATTTTTGGTACACATATATGTTTAATCAATGTTGATCGGATGCGTAAATTTCATTTCGATCGGATTAATAGCATTAAAGTTATGGAAGAATCTTTTTCTCCCCTTTCAGCAGGCAGAAACCACAGTTTGACATGCACTGGCCAAGTTAAGTACGCTGCTTGCTTATGTTGCCGCTGAACTGCTTGAAATGCAAGTTGGTAGCAGGGAGTCTCGTAGTCGGGCACACTCGACTAGAGCATTCTTGTTTTTTTTTTTATTAAAACAGAACAAATTTTAAGCTAATTGTTACAAATTCTGCAATAAGAACCGGCCAATTTATGTTAAAAAAAATACATTTTACGTTTGACCGTTCATAAACGGACTTTTCTGCGCCACATCTACTTTTATTTTTCTTTCCCACAATTCTTGGAAGCATCTAGAATATTCAATTAAAATTTCGCAGTGATATCTGTAATGGTTCATGAGTTATGATTTTTGCAACGTGTTTTGGGAAAACTAGCCAGTGCACCGGCCCCAAAGAGACCGCCAACATTTTCTTTTCGACATAACTTTATTGTAAGGTAATTAGAACACATTTAAAGCAGCGCCACTGCTGCCAGTTGCATAGTCTTTGTTGTTGCCGCCGCCGCACACTGGCTCGTTCGCCAAAACACGCTGCAAAATTAAAATTTGAGTTCTTAATTAAGGCAAAAAGCTTTCTTGATTTTAATTAAGAATTAACCAACTAAAACAAGTAAGAATACTCTAGTCGAGTGTGCCCGACTACGAGACTCCCTGCTCAGTTCAGCGGAAACGCAATCAAGCAGCGCACTTAACTTGTCCAGTGCATGTCAAACTGTTTTTTCTGCCTGCTGAGACTGGGGATATAGAATCTTCCAGATTTGTGGTGTTATTTATCCTTTCGTAATGAAATTTACGCAGCTGATAAACATTGATTAAACATATATGTGTACCAAAAATCAAAGCTTTATCTTTAAAATTGTGACTGTGGGAGTTTTTTTTGCGATTTGTGGAGGTGTGGGGGTGTATCCGAATTTTGAAGTAAACTTGATCTGCGTATGGTATACAGGAACCTGCATGACAAGTTTTGTGTCTCTAGCTTTTATAGTCTCCGAGATCTGTGTGTTCATACGGAGAGACGGACAGACAAACTGACGGACAGACAGACGGACATGGCTAAATCAACTCGGCTGTTGATGCTGATCAAGAGTATATATACTTTGCATAGTCGGAAATGCCTCCTTTTGCTACACACATTTGCAGTACTTTTTAACTCCCTTTTTCCCATTTTTAATGGGAACAGGGAGTAAAAAAAAAAACACACACAATCCATATATATATGTATAAAAGAGTTTTCCCTCACTGACGATTGGCAATCAACGCAGGGCCCAAAATTTAAGAGTAAAATTGCTGAAATTTTCATGGTAGCTTAGGCCTATGCCGAAAGTCAGCACTAATCCCGGATCTTGGAAATTCGTTCGGGAAATGTGGAAAATTCTCGGAAAACCGTGGTTTCCAACTTTTTTGTTTATCATCCGATTAGTTTCAAACTTATTTTCAAAGATCTATATGAAAATTGATTTAAAACTGCATACCAATTTTTCGGAAAATTCACCCCCTGGGCGGAAAATGGGTGGTTAAAATTGTCACAATTGAGTTTTTATGCGATTCAAATACTTCAAACTCATTTTCAAAGATCAATATAAAAATTCCCATTTTCCGGGAAATTCACATTCCCGGGTGGAAAGTGGGTGGTCAAGGTTATATTGGTGAAACTTTAGTTTTAGTGCGATTTTTTTCAGACTCATTTACCAACCTCCACAGAAAAAAAATATAGGAAATGAAACAATCAAATGTAAATAAAAAATAACTCCTTAAATGTCGGAAAATGGTCGAAAAATAATAATAGAAAAAATAATAGTAGCCCAAAGATGAGGCTTGAAGTTAATTTTTAAAGACCAATATTAAAAAATCACTAAAGACTGCATACCTATTTTGCGGAAAATTTACCCTTATGGGTAGAAAACTGATGGTTAAGGTTGTAGGGGCGAAGTTAAATTTTCGTGCGAATCAGATTAAATACGGGGCGTAGCACCGCACGCCGGGAAATGCTAGTAAACTAGTAGTCCCACCAACTAGCAAGCGTAGCCGTGAGAATACTGTAACTGATCTCAAAGATCGTACATCGGATGCGACTCCGCTCCAGCTGCTGGAGCTGATCAACCAAAGGGACATACCAAATTAGGCAACTTAGGGACATACCGAATTAGGCAACAACGCATATCAAGCAGCTCTGTTACCCTGATTATTATAATCAAAGTAGAACACGTGCGCGATAAAATTTCGTGGCTGAGGTTAGTTGGGGGATACAGGCGCAACAAGAAACAGCAACTGAGCTTAACGCAGTTGGGCTTGGAGTCTTAAGTACCACTCTACGTCAATTGACAAAAGCTCATTATGAGATCTTCAAAGAAACAGCTGAAGATGCTCACAGCTGTCTTCACGCGACGCTCTCTTGTGCATGTGAGAGAGCGGCTGGAAGCGAAAGCTACACTTGCACTGGCAACATGCCAACATAATGTCTCTTTCTATGTAACTTTACTTAGGCTACAATAATTATTTCTTTTTCTCTTTAACCTTATATGTAAGTTTTATAAGATAGAAATTTTTTTTTTAAATTTTGAAAAAAAATTTTTTAAATGGATTTTTTTATGTGAGTTCAAATATTACACTATTACTTGCATAACCGATTTTAAGAAACGATACACCAAATGAAAGTCAATATATGGGCCTACAAATAAGTAACCAACGTTTTAGACTTTTATCTAATAGTTTTGGAGGCATTGAGTCCAAGAATTTTTATTTAAAAATTCCATTTCAAAATTCGAGGAAATGTCGAAAAAAAATACACCCCGCTAAATTCTTCTTTGAACATGTAGATTCATTCATAACGTTTTCAAAAAGTCATCACTTGTTTAAATTTATGGTAGAACTTCCAAGCTATAGCCATTTGAACAATTCAACATTTTTTAAATTTTATCGTTTTTCCAGTTTATGAAAATATTTTAACCAACCTTACCAATTTCATGTTTTATTGTGTTTTGAACATGTTCACAAAGTTTGATCAACATCGGATCCACATATTATATAGCTTCCATATGGAAACTTATTTTTCAATCGACCGTTCCTATGGCAGCTTAGTATATACAATAGTTATCCGATTTTTATAAAATTTGGCTAGAATATGAAAAGTTTAATAAAACTGGTATTTGCCAAGTTTGGTTGAGATATCTTGAAAAACAAAAATGTTTTGATTCAAAAAGTAAATTTTTCCAACCAAAAGCAATTGGACTGTGGCGCAGCAATTGGAAAACCGAAAAAAACCGAAACAAGAAAGAAATGTTATCTTCGGCGTGACGAAGATATATACCCTTGCAACAAAGATTTGCATAAGAAAACTTATTTTATAAACTTTATTTGATAAAATTTAGTCCAAATATGTGGATAGTGTTAAAACTTTTATATTGTGAGTTTGGCTGAGTTATTTTGAAAAACAAAAAAGTTTTTCATAAAAAAACTTATTTTTCAATCGATTTGGAGTTTGGTTGAGTTATTTTGAAAAATAAAAAAGTTTTTCGTACAAAAACTTATTTTTCAACCAATTGGTCCTAACGCAGCTATATGTTATAGTAGTCCGATCTGGCCAATTCTGACATATGTACTGCTTGCAGATAAAATAAGCATCTGTGCAAAGTTTCATCACGATAGCTTTAAGACTGAGGGACTAGTTCGCATATAAACAGACGGAAAGACGGACATGACGGACATTACGGACATGACGGACATGACTCGGCTGATGATGCTGATCACGAATATAATACCCTCTGCAAGGATATAAAAACATCTGTGTAATTTGTACTCGGAATTCATTCCATAAGTAGTGCTCACTTGACGCGTAAAAAGTACAGTAATGTCAATACGTTATGTTGTCAATTACGTTGTGCTTAACAGAGCTGTTAAGATAAAATTTTGCGCCGAAATCATGTTTAAGAGTTGAGATTGTAAAACAATAAGAAGAACAAAATAAGTGAGCAAAAAAAACGGAAGCGGCGGCTGCTTACCCTTTAAATGAAGAAACAAGACAATTAATAAAATTAATGACATTAATTAAATAAATCTCACAATATTCATCATGCATTCATATCTATGAACTTCAGTGCATTAAGATAAATACTTGAATATCTATTTATGTACTTGCGTATCCATTGTAAATATAATTTGACTTTCGTTTTGTTTAATATATGTATATATGTTTTCTTTTTATGGCTTCTGTAAACAGCTGATTTATTTTTTAACAGCACAACAGCAGCTTAAGGTTGCCAGATATTCGGTTTTCTTTTGATTAACAACTTAGCAGAATGTTATTTTTAAGAGGAAATTACGTGCCGTAATTATACACCGAGTGAACACCGCCCTTAATGTGTGATGGATTTAATTTATTTCCTACAGATCGTGAGGGCCATGGTTGGTGTGTTGCAATTAATGTCAGTAAAAAGTTATGTCGAACACCAATCCATTTCGACTCCGACAAATTTTATCGGAGTCGATTTGTAAACAGGCCTGATTATCTGTACATGACAGGATAACTATAAAGTATACTAATATAATAATTACGGGCGGTCTCAATAGAAATATGATTGTTGAAAAGCATTTAGCAGACAATATGAAATCGCTCGGGCTGCACCTCGTGAATACCATATCTCCTACTCATATATCATACTCATACTAGATGTGTTTTTTGTTAATAATATTAAAAAGTTTCGATTATATGACCAAGTTACTGTGCCTGTTTTCTAAAAGCATGAACATTTTTTCTTATGACTGCTATCTTGACTACTCTGACGAACTCTTTACATATAGGGGTTTTAAAAGTTTTGACTATGCCTTAAGTGTCGAATTTGATTCATTAAATAGGTGGAACATTTTTGACATCCCCTTAGTAAACAATTAAGTCACGCAGCTACAGTCTAATATTTTGTATTTGTTCAACACTTTTGTACCTATTAGAACTAGGGCTATAAAACCATCCAAAAAGCCATGGTTCAATAATGACATAAAGAGAGCAATCATGTTACGAAATGGGGCGTTTTTAAAATGGAAAAGGTACAGGACAGAGCATTACTACTCACTTTACAAAAAATGTCGTACGACTGTTCTAAACAAGATTTACGGTGATAAAAGTGAGTACTACTGCCCTAAATTCAATAGTAATCTCTCGACTTGTCGGAAGTGGCAAGAAATCAAAGGACTTGGAAATAGAAAACAAAAATTCAATTTACCCGAAGGTGATATTGACTTAAATAATCTAAACTACAAATTTGTGTAATCTGCAGTACCTGAATAGCCGTCTGAACTCTGATAGTTTCATCTTTGATAGTAGCTTTAGTTTTGCATGTGTGTCTCAGTCTGCTGTCCTAGAATCTGGCCGAGGGGGTGCTCGGTCTCTAGCATGCGCACTCTGGATACCTGTCAACCTTCAGTTTTATTCTTGACGTCCCGTGGTAGACGGGCTATGCCCGTTCACTCGTGGGATCAAATATGAACCAACCTTATCAAAAGAAGATTCTGATGCGGGTCCAAAAGCATCACCTCAGGCTTCAACCTGCATGGTTGTCCTTAAGCCCGATACCGCAGCCACTGGGCTGCCGGCTCTCACCCTCCTTATCGGTGATGTTGGTCACCAGGTTAAGGAGGACCCGTACAAGTCTCCAACCCCCTTGGAACATGGGTTAAAAGGTACCTATCTTCCGTCTGGAAAGTGTCGGTCAAGGCAGGATTTGATAGGGTTGTTGGCCTCTGAGTCGGATACTGACCTTACTTTCACTGACCAGGACGATGCATCTAGTGTGATCTCCGAGAGATCCTGTCTCAGGGATGCAGGCACTCAGGTAGCCCGTCTATTTTTAGACCCTGAGCTCGCTTTCGTTGAAATGACGAACCGTGAGAAGAAGGCTTTTAAGGCCGCACTCGCCAAACGGCTCCCCAGAGCAGCTGCAGTGGCTGCAGCGAAAGCGCCCCCGCTGACACCAAGGTCAAAAAGGGTCGCTCAGAAGACAAGTCTCCCGGAGCCGGTTCGTCTAAGAGGAAGCCAAAGAATACTTGTTCAGAGTCGACAGAGCCAGTGGTGTCAAGTTAGGTTTCATTTCGACTGACAGATCGTCACCTTTAACAGCGAACCAAATGACTACGGTTGAGACGGCGATTCTGAAGGCCACCCTGGCGTGTGTGGCGCCAGGCGTTAAGCCGAAGTTTGATGCTATAGTCCCGAGAACGGAATGGCTGATGCTTGTCTGCAAGCGGCGCAACTTCAGCCACATAAGAGCTGCTAGTTCACTTGACGTCGACCTGTTGGAAGAGACTTCCTCCGAGCGCACCTTATCAGAGAAAACTTTGGACCTACCAAACGAAACAGTTCTTGGGCACATTGGTGCTCAGAACGATTTCAGCGTCGACCAGTGGACCTGTACAGAGGACCACAACGGGTAACATGCTGCACCTGGCCTTCATGGTCGATGAGGTGTTGCTGCAGGTGCTGGTGAAGTCCGGCGGCAAAATCTGGAACTGGTTTGGCAGGCTTGCAAACGGAAAGTCGGGCAGCTAGGTCTCCGGTGGCAGCCAGCAAGCGAAGCCTGGCGTGAGTCCCTCTACTAATAGAGGTACTGGTCTATCTAGGGGTTGGACCCGTGGCCGGGTTTCGGGAGCGAACGCGCCGGGTCAACAGCAGAGTCGACTGCTAGACGGCAAGGTGCCCAGCAGCATGAGGTTCAAGGCATCCAGGCTGTCGAAGGGAGTTCGTGGTGACGCCTTCCGACGAGGCAAAACAGACACTGACGTGGCTCCGCCGATGGAGGTTTAGCGGCACGTCGACTTCCGACGAAGGACAAGTAAGCAGCTCGTCATTGGCTGTGACGCCAACATCCATCACACTATCTGGGGTAGCAGTGATGTCAGCAAATGGGGTGAGTGCCTTCTTGATTATCTATTGTGTAGTCAATTAGATGTAACAAACAGAGGGTGTCGGCCCACTTTTATCAACTCGTAGAACGCATACAGATGCGCACTCACTGAATACAACAAAAGCATTAGACGCTTGAAACGCGATATGATGGTTCTTACACACAGGATCGACAGCAGATCGCTCTCTGGTCGCAGTGCCTTGTCTCTGAAGTGAGACACCATACTCCTTTTGTTTATTATTAAGAAGAATCGATTGATACTTTTTCAGCAGAGCGAGCAAAGTCGGCATGAAGTCGTGAGCCAATAATAATTGTTAAACATCATCATCAAAAAACTATATGTATTTTAAAAGAAACGTTTAAAATTAAATAATAAGATAAACATATCACTTTCGTGTTTTTATCATGTGCCGACTTAAAAACAGTTGCAACAATTTCAGCAATTATAAAAAATACAGCTCACAGCCAAGTAACCAAATAAGTACGGCACCAGTTTCATATAATTGTGCAATGCCAGTTGTACACACACACATGTACAATGGATAGTGATAATGCGGCTGTCTCCCTTACACGTATATAATTCGGATGTGAACACAAGGAGCAAGAAGAAACTTCTGGCGAAATAAAAAAACGAACAGACTTCAACGCCAAAGCACAAGAGCACATTTGTGTGACGAAATAGATAAAACAAACATGTCTTCGGCACCACACAAGATGGTACGAATGGGCCTGATGCTGCGTGGACTGTTGGCGCATCCACTTCTGGCGCTGCTCCAAGCGGTAAACATGGCTTCGGCACCACACAAGTTGGTCCGAATAGAACTGATGCTGCATGGACTGGTGGCGCATCGATTTTAGGCGCTGTCCCGGTTGGCAAATATAGCTTCAGTACCACACAGGGTGGTGCGAATGGATTTTATAATGTATCGTATCGACGCTACTTGGAATGCTGGCACATCGATATATGAGACTACTTCAGGCGGCAATCACGGCTTCCTAACCATACAAAGTGGTGCCATTAGATCTGGCGCTGCATAAACTGGTGGTGCATTGGGTGAGTCCAAATTTGGTGCTACGGGGTTGCAGGGATCTAACGCATTCGAAATGGGTAGTAAGCAGCATTATTTAAGAAGTGATTGATTTGCCTACATTTGACGGAAACGCTGAGGACTGACCCCTTTTTAGCAGTATGTTTCATGAAACTATTGCTGCATTTGGGTATTCTAATCTAGAGAATTTATTAAGATTGCAAAAAAGCTTGAACGTTTTAGCTAGGGAAGAAGTAGCAGGAATGCTGATCAACCCGAAAAACGTCGAACACATAATGGAGCACCTACAATTTAGATATAGAAATTCAGGACTGCTACTAAGGAGTCAGCTGGATAAGCTTGCCCAAATTTCGAAGATAAGGGAAGGCAGCTTAGAAAAAATTGTACCATTTCCGGCAAAGGTCTCAAATCTGATCATATATCTGAGATCGGCAAATGCCGTGCAGCACGTACAAAACCCAGTTCTATTGAGTGATCTTGTCAACAAACTTCCCATAAAAATCTGTATTGAGTGGTCCACGCATGCATCAATCATCCTTCCGTATCCTGCCATAAGTTATTTTGGATTCTGGGTAAAAAGAATGGCAATGAACATTACAGATGCCGTTGGTGCAACAGCTTCAAGTCAGCCGTCAAGAAATGGCGTTATTCAAACTACTGTAATGCTAACAACCACCGAAGATAGCACAGCAATCAAATGCTATGAATGTAAGGGAAAACATAGGCCGACGTCAATGAAAGATGGGCGACGGTAAAGAAGATAAGGTTGTGCTTTGGATGTCTGCGTCTTGGCCATGGCTTACATTTTTCAAAAACAACCGAGAATGCAAAATAGGTAATTGTAATTCGTTTCGTTATCGTATGTTACACCAAGGCAAAAAGTTTATCAGCGTTAATGACATGCAAGTGGACAATTTAGATTCGCCAGCATTGCATTTAGGATGTTCGGAGCAGTCAGCCACAAATGCGGCAGACATCCGCGCAAATTCGTCTAAGACATCGAAATTGTTATTCAAGGTCCTGCCAGTAGAGGTCACTGGCCCGAATGATTCAGTTGTTGAGGTATTTGAGTTTATTGACGAAGGCTGTTCAGCAACACTGATTAATGAAGAGCTGGCCAGGAAACTGGGTGTAGATGAGGCTAACAAGAATTTATCACTGAACTGGATAAGTAATCATACTAAGCAAGTTCCTTCTATGAAATGCCAACTCAAAATCCATCCGACAGCAAGTTCCCAACTTGGAATAACCTTTACCGTTCTTAAACGCTGATAACAAACATGAACAAGTAAGAATACTCTAGTCGAGTGTGCCCGACTACGAGACTCCATGCTCCCAACTTGCAGTTCAAGCAGTTCAGCGGCAACACAAGCAAGCTCCGCACTTAACTTGGCCAGTGCCCGTCAAACTGTTGTTTCTGCCTGCTGAGACGGGGGTAATAGATTCTTCCATAACTTTGGTGTTATTTATCCGATCGTGATGAAATTTACACAGCTGATCAACATTGACATATACAACATATATGTGTACCAAAAATCAAAGCTTTATCTCTAAAATTGTGGCTGTGGAAGTCTTTTGCGATTTGCGGGGGTGCGGGGGGTGCATTCGAAATTTGAAATAAACTTGATCTGCGTATGGTATACAGGAACCTGCATGCCAAGTTTGGTGTCTCTAGCTCTTATAGTCTCTAAGATCGACGCGTTCATACAGACAGATGGACAGACAGACAGACGGACATGGCTAGTTCGTCTCGGCTGTTGATCCTGATCAAGAATATATATAGTTTATTTAGTCGGAAATGCCTCCTTCTGTCTGCTACACACATTTGCAGTACTTTATAACGCCCTTTTTCCCATTATTAATGGGAACAGGGAGTAAAAATACCAGCAGTTCAAAAATCTTCCAATCGAGGGGTACGGCGATGCCATGCCGATGATATTAATTGGAATTGATTACTGCCATCTTACTAAAAACAATTCAAAGCGTATTTTTGGACAATGACTTGTTAGCTGTTAAAACTCCACTGGGTTGGCTGATTTATGGCTCAAGTCGCAAACACTTGAACAAATGTCTGGTGTGTTTCATGCATGTGTCAAGCATGACAGCATAGATGAGGATTGGCATGCGCTTGTAAGTTATAACTTTACCACAGAAAATGTTGAAGTAAGAATTTCATTCCATTCCATTGGAATCGAAAGACGTTCTCAAGGCCCAAAAAATACTAGCTGAAACAACGAAAATAGTTGATGGTGCTTACGAAACAGCACTTTGATCGTCAGAAAATGACGTCAAACTACCTGACAGCTATCAAATGGCGCTAAAACGACTGCGATCAATCGAACATAAGATCAATGACTCTGAGCAGCTATTCGAGTATGATAAAGCAATACTAAATTTTGTAGACAAAGGGTATGCCGTAAAATTGACTGACCGAGAAGCAAACAAATTAGGACCACGTACTAGAGTTGAGCGATATTTACTCATCTGTTACTTGTCACGAATATTTAAATGTCACAAGTCACACTCGTGCAAAAAATATGAAAAGTAACACATACAAAGTCACTGTACATTGTCCATACAAAAAAATGTATATATTTTTTTAAAATAATTAAATGATAGAGTAATGAACGCAGTTTTTTCACACTTTTGAAGCTAGAGCAACCAAACTTGGTATACATGTTAGTATATACCATAGACAGATAAAGTGTCAAGATCAAAAGAGTATATCGCAGTCGGCTGCATCCCACTGCAACGTTCTTACTTGTTTAAATTATATCCTGTAGATAATTAAAAGCTTGAACCAAAGCATGATTCAAAGATATAGATACATACATATTGACTATAGGTTGCAAGATATACGTACAACAGGTCCGTCTTTTCTGAAGGAAGAGGAATGTATTTGGCCACGACAGGAGATGTTAGAGCCTCCCAACGATGACTGTACTGAAAGATGAAAGACTTTTACAACCTTGATTATACAGCCACTGATAGACATTGCACGATTTTCTAATTACACTTTGCAACAGCCATTTGGTTCAATTAATCAGTCGCTGATACCAAAAAAAAAATAAAAAAAAAAAATTATGTTTGCGATCTCTTTTTCGAGCTAAATTGAAAAAGCTAGATTTTCTATTTTTCAAAAAGGTACACTCACAAATTTGTCAATATCTTCGAATCCAGACTTTGGATTTTCAAAAGTTTTCTTTTTTGAACACGTTATATTGTCCTTAAATCCACAAGCACATCACTTTTCAAAATTCCTGATCTCTTAGCTGCTATTAAGACTTGAACTGAAAATTTTGCATCAAAATTTCAAGTTTTCTAAAAAAAGCTAAATTTAAAATGCGATTTTCTACTAAAAGAAAACATTTGAAAATTTATTTCTTTCTTTAAGCCTATAGCTCAATTCATTGAAAAAAAATAAAGGATTTTTCATCAAAATCGTTCGACAGTTAAGTAAGTTATTAGCTCTTTAGTAAAAAATGAGAACATCAATTTTTTGTGTGACACGCCCTGTTTTTGGGCGGCTGTGAGCTAATCATAAGAGAGGGTAGAACAATGTTTAAAATTGCTCGGATCTTGGCAATTTTAGAGTCATTTCTTAAGTAAAATCGAGCGCTGATTTCGAAAATGAAGTCAACATTTAAAAAAGTAACTTTAGAAAACTGTAAATATCTCCAGATTGGGTTTCTTGATATTTCGTTTATAGGCTTGAAATTGGTATGTTTGGGCAAAGTTTGCGTTGCATTTAACCCTTAGCTGGAAAAAACAGTTGGTCAGTTAAATGGGTCATTTACCTGTACTTCAATGAAATATTTGCTTCCAATATGTTTCAGCGCCAAGGTATTAGCTGAATGGACAATTTTCAGGTATTAATCCGTACTATGAGGATCATTTTAAAGTACAGGTATCCAAGTTGTTACACCTTCATTTTAATATATGGTTAATCTGCAGGTATAAAATCGTATGCAATTGAAAGAAATAAAAACAATTATAGCAGCCAAAAAATACCTAAACAGGATTGACAAAATACCTATAAATGAACTTATTAATTGAGAGGGCAAATCAGTGAGAACTAAATCGCTGTGGTGCTCACTTCAAGTGCATTTATATTACAAATCCAATTATGGCTGCGGATCGTAATTTTATATGCCTTAATTGTCCAAGTACGTTATGTTTTATTAGTCGATTAACTGGGCGTATTTTTACAACAGAGTTGTAATTGGTGTTTACGTCATATTTTGGACACTCTACTGAAAATATTCATAAGTCATGGACGCCATATTCTGTGTAAGTGCATGCAGATTAACGTTAATAAAGTGGAAATTACGAAAAAGTATGTATACATTTACATATGTTCGTATCATTTCTTTTTACCTGCAAAATTCGGCCTGCTTGACCAAACAAACCTCAGGAAGTGCAAGGGTCAAGTTTATCTACTGAGTCAAGTGGAAGTGATTTGGAACCCAAAAATATTCCAAGACGTTTTAATAAAACTATACTTCATTATCAAATATGGGATTTAGATCTATCAAAGGACAAGTCAGTGGTATTGGCATCACGTTTGCACGAAAACAACTTATTGGAGCCTGATGTGGCCACCTGGCCACTACCGTCACCTGGCGTTCTCTAAATACTACTCGAAAGAAGAAAACGTCTGCTTTTGCCACGATGTTCAAGGATTATTCCAAGAATTCGGCAAATCATATGATCTTTCTCAATGGCGATTGTTATTACAGTAATTAACTTAGTTTAAAAGCTGTATTGTTGCATCAGGGCAGTCAATCTGAAGGAATCATATGAATCAATGGGCATGGTCTTAAATCTTATTAAATACAAGGAACATTAGAGGAAAATTTGAGCCGAACTAAAAGTTGTTGCTATGGTTACTGGCTTAGCATCATTATTTTAGACAGAATTAGCCGGAAGGAACAGACTTCCTCGTGGGAACACACAATGTAAGATTCGAGCCACTTGTTGAAAAGGACCAAATTATTCTGCCAACATAACATATTAAACTAGGACTTTTTAATAACTTTGTAAAAGCTCAATCGAAAGATGGCGATGCAATTTGTTATTTGAGAAATCTTTTTTTAAATCTATCAGACCCAAATATGGAACTTCTTGGAGACTCTTCAGATCAACTTTACACACATTGAGTCCAAATCTTGGGACTCATTTTGTAAAGTGGTTACCTGTTTTTTGGGAAACTTCAGAAGTCCAGAGTAGACGAAAATTGCAGAAACCTTAATTGACAGCTTCAAAGTAATGGATGTGAACATGTCTCTAAATATTCACTATTTACACTCGCATTTGGATTTCTTCACAAATAACCTTGGCGATGAAAGAGACGAGCATTGTGAACGTTTTCATTAGCAATTAAAAACCATGGAACGTCGCTATCATGGAATTTGGAATGAAGCAATGATGGGTGACTATTGTTGGTTCCTCAAAATTTAATCTGACGATCTACCCAAGAGAAGTAGAACGAGCTTAGCTCAATTTTTAATTATTCCTTACTTAACTTTATATTACATAATATTTACAATAAAAAAATATATTTATTAAACCATTACAAATCATTGTTTTTGAAAAAGTTTCTTTAAAATTAAGATTATATTTAAGTATGTTGGTACATTTGGGGCAAACTCCTTAGTATAACAGGAAATATCCCCTTAACAAATAGTCCGATTTAAAAATGATGGGTAAGTGATTGATAGTATTCCTTTTTGCTTTTCATAAAAAGTCAATTTATTAAAAATCAAGGAACCCAATCTGGTGATACATTTTTAATTATTGTTCTACCCTCTCTTATGATAAGCTCACAGCCGGCCCCAAACAGGGCGAGTCACACAAAAAATGAATGTTCTCATTTTTTACTGAAGAGCTAATAACTTCATTGATTGTCGATCGATTTTTATGAAATATCCTTTATTTTTTTTTTTAATGAATTGAGGTATAGAGTTGAAGAAAGAAATAAATTTTCAAATATTTTGTTTTAGTAGAAAATCGCATTTGAAATTTGGCTTTTCAGTTCAATTCTTAATAGCGGCTAAGAGATCAGGAATTTTGAAAAGTGATGTGCTTGTGAATTTTTCGACATAATATAACGTATTCAAAAAAGGAAGCTTTTAAGAATCCAAAGTCTGGTTTCGAAGATATTGACAATTTTCTGAGTGTAGCTTTTTGAAAAATCGAAAATCTAGTTTTTTCCCATTTTGCTCGAAAACGGTAATGCAAACATAATTTTTTATATTTTTTTTTGGAGGAGATTGGTGCGCTACAACAACAACACTAGATTTTTAAAATAAGCGCAATATATACTTTGTCGCCTGAGATGAATGAAGTTGGAGTACTGGTTGTACACGGCAGACTTGACTACGCCGCGACACTACCTGAGAGGGTAATAATTCTTCCAAAAAGACACGCCGTCAAACGAATAAAGATTTTTTGCCAATATAGAATCAAAATGTGAAGCCAATGTCAACAATAATGGGACAGTTGCCAATGGATCGGGTTACGCCATACAATAGGCCATTTACCTTTACAGGACTATTTTGGACCTGTAACTGTCTTGCAGAGAACCTATCCACAGATAGGTGCATTATAGTAATCACAAATTTTTTGAACAGAAGAGGCATTACAAATACTACACGGCATATATGGGCACCAATTTTGTCGGCGTGGACAATCATTTTAGAAAATTTAAAGACTTATTCGACTGAGAGTATGTAAAAGCCGAATCATCAATTAAAGAGATTCATTGGAAATTTAATTGCCCAGCCAATCCAAGCACAGGAAGATGTTGGGAGCGTTTGGTCCAATCTGTAAAGCACGACCTAGCTGTAACATTAAAGGAAAACATTGTAAGCAGCAGACCTCTAACACATGTACCTTTAAGCATCGATGAACCGCTTACGCCGAATCAACTCTTATTGGGAGCAATGAATTCTACTCAAGAACCAGGCCCAACTGTGAGCTTTTGTCATTGGAAGCAATTTCGTATAGCACAACAATTAAAATATAGTTTTTAACGACGATGCATAACAGAACACTTGCCAACCCACAAGAACAAAATGGTTTGCTCCCGTAAGATGTAGTGTTAATATGCGATGAGAACCAAGCTAGAGGAAGCTGGAAGAGGAGTGTTGTCATGTTCAGGCAAAAGATGGACAAGTCCGAATCACAGAAGTTTAAACATCATCAGGTATTCTAAAGCGACTCACCTCAAAATTGGCAATCCTTGATGTATTAGGTAAAACTGCGTAATCGTTTAACGGTGGGTGTAATGTTAGAGAGAGTATCAACATATAACGACAATTTAAACGAAACTGCTTAATTTTAACGCGTGTATTCTGTAGCCCTTAACATAGAATGGGTACTGCAACCCTATTCCGATACCCAATTTTATTATACTCTGTTTTCCAAAATGGAAAAAAAGAGTATATTGGGTTTGTGAAATGTCCGTCTGTCCGTCTGTCTGTCCGTCTGTCTGTCTGTCCGTCTGTCTGTCCGTCTGTCTGTCCGTCTGTCTGTATGAACGCAGGTTTTTTCCACAATTTTGAAGCTAGAGCAACCAAACTTGGTATACATGTTGGTATATACCATAGGCAGACAAAGTGTCAAGATCTCCCCCCCACCCCCACCCCTTCCCCCACAAACCGCAAAAACCTATATCTTCCACAGTTTTACAGCTAGAGTAACCAAATTTGACATAAAGACTAGTGACCACACCCTTGACCGACCTGCCAAAAAAAAATATGCCAAGCCCACTACCACCCCCGCAAATGAGCTAAACCTGTATCTCCTACACCCTTATAGCTAGAAACCCCAAATTTTGCAGTATGACTCCATTTGAACTCTTCGATAGATTGGAGAAAAAAAATTTTACGTACAGAAAACAGAGTATATCGCAGTCGGGTGAGCCCGACTGCAACGTTCTTACTTGTTTTTTATTTTCGATTATTACCCAGAAAGATCGAAAGACACCTTTTCAGTAGAGCGAGGAAAGTCGGCATGAAGTCGTGAACCAATATTAATTGTTGAACATCATCATAAAAAAACAAGTAAGAACGTTGCAGTCGGGCTCACCCAACTGAGATATACTCTGTTTTCTGTACGTATATTTAATTAAATTCTTTTAAAGACTACTTATATATATATGCTACAAACTATAAAATTATTTCAACTAAGTGCAGAACGCTGCAAACGCCCAAAGCAGAGCGAGACGCGTACTTGTCAAAATGATCGCTCGTTTACTGGGGCGGGAGTGGGCGTGGCAAAATTTTTTTTCTCCAATCTATCGAAGAGTTCAAATAGAGTCATACTGCAAAATTTGGGTTTCTAGCTATAAGGGTGTAGGAGATACAGGTTTACCTCATTTGCGGGGGCGGTAGTGGGCGTGGCATTTTTTTTTTGGCAGGTCGGTCAAGGGTGTGGTCACTAGTCTTTATGTCAAATTTGGTTACTCTAGCTGTAAAACTGTGGAAGATATATGTTTTTGCGGTTTGTCGGGGAAGGGGTGGGAGTGTGGGGGAGATCTTGACACTTTGTCTTACTATGGTATACACCAACATGTATACCAAGTTTGGTTGCTCTAGCTTCAAAACTGTGGAAAAAAACTTGCCTTCATACAGACGGACAGACGGGCATTTCACAAACCCAATATACTCTTTTTTTCCATTTTGGAAAACAGAGTGTAAAAAACTATGTGTATTTAAAAACAAACGTTTAAAATTAATAATAAACATAACACTTGCGTGTTTTTAGAATATGCCGACTAATGAACAGTCGAAACAATATATATATTTACTGCCTGTTCCCATTAAAACTTGGCTATGGGAGTTTTTTGCGATTTGCGTTGGTGCGGGGCGGTGCATCCGAAGTTTGAAATAAACTTGATCTGCGCACGGTATACGAGACCTGCATGCCAAGCTTGGTGTCTCTAGCTCTTCTAGTCTCTGAGATCGACGCGTTCATACAGACAGACAGGCGGACAGACAGACGGACATGGCTAGTTCGTCTCGGCTGTTGATCCTGATCAAGAATATATATAGTTTATATAGTGGGAAATGCCTCCTTCTGCCTGTTACATATAAACATTTGCAGTACTTTATAATTCCTTTTTCCCATTTTTAATGGGAACAGGGAGTAATAATAAATAACAACAGCTACAATTTGTAAGACTAAGCTTTGATTTTTGGTACACATGTATGTTTAATCAATGTCTTTCTGATGTGTATATTTCATTACGATCGCATAAATAGCACCAAAGTTATGGAAGAATCTATTTCCCCTGTCTCAGCAGGCAGAAACAACAGTTTGACATGCACTGGGCAAGTTAAGTACGATGCTTATTTGTGTTGCCGCTGAACTGCTTGAAATGCTAATTGGGACCAGGGAGTCTCGTAGTCGGGCACACTCGACTAGAGCATTCTTACATGTTACATTTAAAATTCCACGACCTTTTCGATGGCTTATTAGGTATCGACATTTTGACACAAGACAAAGCCCGTATCAATCTTAATTAACGCTTACTAGATACACCAAGTAGTTCCATCCAGATTCAACTAAAAGAAAACAAGTCGACAGAAATCTACGCACTAGTTGCATTTTCAAAATATACCCGTCACCTGGAAAAGGAAACATTTTGGTGTGACGTTACACAAATCACGAACGATGTTGTGGTATCCGAAGGGCTCCATACATCTGTAGATGAAAATAGTTAATTTTTCAAACAAAGAACATGAAATTGGCTGAAAATCTTAAGGACACAACACACGTCACATCATGCTACAAAAATTTCATCAATATCTGAACACAGAAGAAGAAAGGCGAAAGTAGAAAGTTTGAATAATTGTCGTGCTCCGCTTAAATAACATTAATTCTAACAAGAAACAGCCAAAGGCTTAAAGAAAGTGTGCATGAGATATCAAAGTGATATTTATAATTGAGTTGTGCTGGATTGATGTAATGATCAAACAATAAAATAAATATAAAACAATAAATCAATTCCAAACAAGTAAGAAAGCTCTAGTCGAGTGTGCCCGACTACGAGACTCCCTGCTCCCAACTTGCATTTCAAGCAGTTCAGCGGAAACACAAGCCAGCAGCGTACTTAACTTGCACAGTGCATGTCAAACTGTTGCTTCTGCCTGCTAAGACAGGGGAAATAGATTCTTCCATAACTTTGGTGCTACTTATCCGATCGTAATAAAATTTACGCATCCGAAAGACATTGATTAAACATACATGTGAACCAAAAATCAAAGCTTTATCTAGTAAAAATTAGATGGGTTTAGGGACCTTTTTGTGACTTCCGATGTTGACGTTATATGTATATCTGAGACATGGTTTGTAAATGACTCTTGTGACTTGTCAATTGTTTGTGAAGGATATGTTGTGCATCGTGCCGACCGTGTAGGGCATGCTGGGGGAGTTGCCATTTATGTTAACACGATATTTAGAAGTAAGCTTATATGCAGGCATCCACCGGAAAGTTCAATAGAATATTTTTTTTTAGAAATCGAGAATCGAGTACAACGCAAGAACGTCTTTGTAGGGGGTGCATATTGACCAAATTGAAATATTGACTACTCTTAGCTTATAAGTAAAATTTCTGACGTATCTCTATCCTACTATCCTATCCTATCCAGATGTCATTATGATTGGGGACTTAAATAGCAACCTGCTCACTCAGCGTCATTTGCGTCATTTGCGGAAATGCAAGCAGTAGGATTAAGTGTAGTCAATAAAATCAATCCCACACATTTTACAACACATGTGATACTCTACTGACTTAATTTTTATGACATATGACTTTAATAATGACTGTAGTGAATTTAAAATTAAATAGAGGGTCTTTAAGTGTTTTAACTAACTATGACGAGCTGACTCATAAGCTAACTTTTTGCGACTGGACACCTATATACGAGTATAACTCGCCCTCCGCTGACATTCAACTTGACTAATTATATAGTAATATAAACTACTTGTATTGTAAATGTATGAAGCTTGAAGAAAAGAAGATTGAGCCGTCTCAATCAAGCTGATTAAGCTGCCAAGCGCAACTACTACAGTGCTAAGTTCAATAGTGCAATAACTTCTCGACATCAATTCGCTAATATTTAAGTACCTGAAGCTACTAACAATGTGTATCTTAATTCTGTGTCCATCTGTAATAAAAGTTTTAGTTTCATGTGTATTCGTCCTTGCGATGTATTAGCGAGTGTCTTTCAAATCAAATCAGACGCCGAAGGTTTGGACAGCATGAATCAAAATTTTTTTAGAATTATTTTGCCTTTAATAATCGGACATATAACACATTTTTACTCCCTGTTCCCATTAAAAATGGGAAAAAAGGGAGTTATAAAGTACTGCAAATGTGTGTAACAGGCAGAAGGAGGCATGTCTGTATGAACGCACAGATCTTAGAGACTTTAAGAGCTAGAGACACCAAACTTGGCATGCAGCTTCCTGAATACCATACGCAGATCAAGTTTATTTCAAATTTCGGAAGCAACCCCCCGCACCCCCGCAAATCGCAAAAAACTCCCACAGCCACAATTTAAAAGATAAAGCTTTTTTTGGTACACATATATGTTTAATCAATGTTGATCGGCTGCGTAAATTTCATTACGATCAGATAAATAACACCAACGTTATGGAAGAATCTATTACCCCCGCCTCACAAGGCAGCAACAACAGTTTGACATGCACTGGCAAGGTGGGAGCAGAGAGTCTCGTAGTCGGGCACACTCGACTAGAGCAATCTTACTTGTTAATACTATTTTTACCACCTCTGTATTTCCTGCGAGATGGAAGAAAGCTAAGATTATTCCCATTCCAAAACCCAATGACGATTTTAGACCAATATCCATTCTGCCGTTTTTGTCAACATCATTCGAAAACCTGAAGGCTTAACAAGTAAATGCAAAGCAATCAGGTTTTAGGAAATCTAGAAGCTGTACTTCAGCTATCCTTAAGATAAGCGAGGACATACGTTCTCAAAAAGTCAATAATATAGTGACTCTCTTAGTTCTATTAGATCACACCAAGGCATTTGATGCAGTAAACCATAACATACTATGCACAAAACTTAACAAATTATTCAATTTTGACGATACTGCCACTAAACTAGTTAATTCATATCTTACAGAGCGTGTACAAGCAGTGGGTCAATTAAACGTGGTGTTCCTTAAGGGTCCGTCCTGGGTCATTTAATGTTAATGATGATTAGGGATAAATTTTAATAACCTGCTAACTTGGAGCAACCATATATCCATTGATGGACAGATCAGGCAGTTGGCTGAATCAAAAGCTTTTCTGCCCATTCAAATAAAGCTACTAATTGCAAAATGTACCTGATTCCCACTCTCTTCCATTGCGTCGAGTTTTTTGGCCATTGCAACGTAAATGACATGTGTAAACTCAGGGTTGCTTTTAATGCAATTGCTTGATATGTCTTTAACCGTAGACGCTATGACCACATCTCAACATATGCAAATAAAATATTCGACCTTAGCCTTAAATTGCGGATGGACTTTAGAGGCCTTATTCTCGTACATAGGATCCTAATGTTTAAAAAGCCTTCCTACCGGTACGAAAAACTACAATTTGCCACTTTTCAACTCACAAATAATATTAAATGTCAGAGAATTAGACTATCAAGTTCAGAAAATCATTTCTTTATATATGCTGCTCGTTTATGGAACGATCTGCCACATGAATTGAAGACTATCTGAAGAGCAACACAGTTTAGAATTAAGATTAAGCGATACCTACAGACATTAGATTCAACTTAATTTAAACAATTAGTAATTAGATTTTAATATAACTATATAATAACTATAGAATAATAATTATAATAACATTTAAATCAAATACAAAACCTATAGTGACTAGCACATTAAATAATTAGTTTATACTTGTAGTGCTAGGAACTAAAGTTAATAAATAAATTGAATATTGAAACAGACTTAATTAGACTGAATTTGATGGATGAAATAGTGATTCCAACAACAAAACTTTTGGGTTCTCAACAATTTTTCAAGGACAACGTGGATGTCACACATCTTAATTCCGAAGAAATTACGGATTTTCAAAAAACATTTTCCAAATATTTGCATATCTTCTTTGACGAAAGAGACCTGTTAACATTTTGTAATACAATAAAACATAAAATTAAAACAACGACCGAAATCCCCTTTATGCAAGACCTCACCGATACAGTTACCAATATCAACAAGAAATCCAACAACAAAATGACAAATAACACTATGTAACAATTTGACACTTTTAGCGTGCAGTGGGGCTCATATTGGAAATTATGATACATATATATATATTTTATTATCTATGGCAGAGTTTTATTTTTTTAAATTTGAGAAGTGTGTTTTTTTCATCTAGAATTTTTTGAAGTGAGTTCTAATATTTCACTATAACTTCCTTATAACATTACCGATTTTAAAAAACGATACAAAAAGAAAGCCAATACATGGGCCTACAAATAAGTCTCTTACATTTAAGACATATATCTAATAGTTTCTGACTCCGCAAAGAGGTGAAAAAAAGACTATATCGCAGTCGGGTGCTTCCGACTGCAACGTTCTCACTTGTTCAAAATTGGTAATGCTTTATGCAAATTTTAAAGAAATATTTGAACTCACTTCAAAAAAATTCTAGTTGGAAAAAAGAAAAACTTTTTCGTGATTAGGGGCCCAACTGCATCAGAAAAATGTATTTTAAGTTTACTGCATTTTTAGTGTTGTATAGTGTTATCAACTATTTCATATAATTCCATTACCTATTAATAATACACAATTTGTAATAACAAAAAACAAAATATATTTTATAATAATCCATTTCATAAAGTAAACAGACTAAATAGTTAAGACTAGTTAAACAATAGATAAGGGTGGTTATATGGCAATCTTGGGACCGGAAAAAGAACTCACCATCATAGTTAATGCACAGGAGAACCGCATAGAATCCGATTGCGGCAAGGACTCTAAACTCAAAGTAGCTATCCAGTGCGGAAACTGCACAGTTACAGTCAACGAAACATAGTTAGATGACACCATTATCAGAAGAAGATTACTGTCGCCCACACAATGTAGCCATCGACGACTTGGACTGGCATAAACTACTACTGGAAGACATCAAGAGTCAAACACTTATATGGGAAACAACCGAAGAGATCTCAACTAATTTCTCAGCCGGTTACAACATCCTATCCTTCATGTTAATCATTGGACTTTTATTTATACTCTGTTTTCCAAAATGGAAAAAAAGAGTATATTGGGTTTGTGAAATGTCCGTCAGTCCGGGGGTTCTCTTCGGCAGCGTCCCTTCGAACCCCCACGAGCGCTAAGACTGCCAATTTTCAGGCCAGGAGGCCCGTCGAAACGCTTCGGGTAAAAGGTGATGAAGGAGGTGGCACCCGCACTGAATGTGCATTGTTGGCAGCCTTAAGTTCAAGGAGGCTGGACTTAAGGTGGAAAAGAATAAGAAGATCCGACCGAAGGTGACCGTGTTTGACGTGGACACGTGCATCACGCCGGCAGAGTTCATGGAGGAGCTGTACGTCAACAATTTTGCCGAGGAGATGCCAAAGCCAGCATTCAGCAAGGCAGTGCATCTGGAGACAAAGCCGTGGACCGTCACCGAAGGCGGCAGTGTAAATCAGACGCTTGAGGAGGACGATGCGGCGATGGTAGTTCTTGACAAGACCGGACGGGTCTATATCAAGTGGTTTTCCTACCGATGCCGGTCACTCGTCCGTACCTATGTTTGCCATAGGTGCGTCGGATTTGACCACAATGCCGCCTTAAGGAGGAGATCTGCCGACAGTGTGGCCAGCCAGGCCACGTTGCAGCCAAATGCACCAGCCCGGTGGACTGCAGGAACTGCCGTTTTAAGGGGCTTGCTTCGGGGCATTACATGCTCTCGGAGGGGTGCCCGATTTACGGCGCAGTGCTGGCGAGGGTGCAAGCTAGACATTAATGTTTAGCTTCATCCAAGCAAACTGTGGCCGTGGCCGAGCTACCACCATCGAGCTCAGAGCGCGCTTGCGCGACTCTGGCCACACTTTCGCCCTGATGCAGGAGACCCACGTCGACCCGGACGGACGTATAACTGGCTTCCCAGCGGATATGCGAGTGTTCGGCGACCGACGAGGGAAAGCAGCAATAGTCGTCGTGGATTCAGATGCCATCTGCATGCCAATGGAACAGCTCATCACCGACTTTGGAGTATGCGTGAGGATCACAGGAGGTTTTGGCTCAATCTTCCTGTGCTCCGTATACTGCCAATTCGACGCTCCACTGGAACCGTACCTTGCGTACCTAGATGCGGTACTACTGCTAGCCAGTAGTATACATGTCATCTTCGGGCTCGGTGCGAACGCAGTATCCCCCATGTGGTTCAGCATGCTGCCCGAGCTCTCTCGGAGGCACCCGAACCACCAACGGGGTGAACTGCTAGGTGAATGGATTCACTGTTGTCGAGCCAAGGTACTCAACGTGCCCAGTGCCCGTCTAAATAATAATAGAAAATATCTTATAATAAAATATAAATGTAATATATGAAAAAGAGGAACGTTTTTCTCAGTGCTGGTTTCTGCGCGGCTGCTGTAAGTTGTAGCTTTGTCAAAAATCGGCGAACATCTGAACGCACGCACAAAGAAATCGCTCAGCTTTGCTAGCATTCGGTACACGAACGATGTGTAGCTTGCTACTTCGGGCGCTACAAAAAGAACGAAGCAAATGGCTGTCGCTTCGCTCACATACGTGTGCGCGCGTCTTTTTTTGTTGCGCTCGGGAGCTATGGGCCTGTGCACCACTGGGATAGATACATCTTGCCCCTCACCAAGGGGGAATCTTGTGTCGAACACACACATTCAAATAGGTACCAAAAAGGCAGTAGTAGTTACTGCCTTTGAGGGAAAATAAGTCAATGACTCATGTGTTATATGCACCCTGGGGTGCATATGCGAACACCGAGGTTTTAATCACTAGTGTAGAACATACCACATTAAACAAAATCTCGTACAGATCTGGCACTTATGTCCGGGGCTTCTAATGGACCGATGTAGAAGGGGTACTTGGGTAGGTTCTGTAATCCATAAATCATATGTCCTATCCGACGCGTAGACACACACGCTGTATGTCCCAAAGTAGTTGTGGCCTCCCCGTGGTGAACCCTGGGTTAAAGATCCACTGTATGGGGTGGGTAAATACCACGGGTAACCTGGTAGCCACGGAACTTGTTCCGCCTGGTTGAATGGTTGCGGACCCTCGGGCCCTTGGCCTGGCACCAATTGCTTAATTTTGGTACCACATGGGGCTAAAACCCGTGTGTGGTTTTGGGCCTGGAGCATTGCATGTACGCCTATTTACTCCCTGTTCCCATTAAAAATGGGAAAAAGGGAGTTATAAAGTACTGCAAATGTGTGTAACAGACAGAAGGAGGCATTTCCGACCATATTAACTATATATATTCTTGATCAGGATCAACAGCCGAGACGAACTAGCCATGTTCGTCTGTCTGTCTGTCTGTCTGTATGAACGCGTCGATCTCAGAGCCTATAAGAGCTAGAGGCACCAAACTTGGCATGAAGGTTCCTGTATACCATACGCAGATCAAGTTTATTTCAAATTTCGGATGCACCCCCCCGCACCACCGCAAATCGCAAAAGACTCCCACAGCCACAATTTTAAATACAAAGCTTTGATTTTTGGTAAACATGTATGTTAAAGCAATGTCTTTCGGATGCGTAAATTTCATCACGATCGGATGAGTAGCTCCAAAATTATGGAAGACTCTATTTCCCCCGTCTCAGCAGGCAGCAACAACAGTTGGACAAGCAGTTTTCGAGTTAAGTGCACTGCTTGCTTGTGTTGCCGCAGAACTGCTTGAAATGAAAGTTGGGAGCAGGGAGTCTCGTAGTCGGGCACACTCGACTAGAGTATTCTTACTTGTTTTAGGTTAAAGTACATGAATTTTTTTTTTTTTTTTTTAGTAATGTATTTTTTTTTATTTACATCAGCCCTTGGGGCATTGTATTAAATTGTATGGTACAATGACGGGATATAGTTTACATGGGGTAACCTATAATCTTGTGGAAGAGTGGAATTTTAAAGCTGTGAAGATTTGAGTCGAAAAGATGACCTCTGCAAAGGCATTGGCTTTTTCCTGGCTAGAGCGACACCATACTCCAGTTCCAGGTTCGATCTCCACCAGATACTCCGCCAGAGCTTTACTCTTAAGGTCTCAGAGCAAATGCTTTAGATCCTTGCATGCCCTATTATATGTTGCCTTATCTCTCGGCCTTCTGCTGACCTGCCAGACTCTCCTAAGCCTTCTTTTCTCATTAATCATTGACGCCAACTCAGTCGACCAAGGATGGTAGTCTTTATGGGCTCTGTGGTTTGTCGGAGCTCCCTGCGTTGGAGTCGCAATGCTTGCAGCTATGTGCACATTTCTGATAAGGCACTCCACTGCCTCGTCAATATCCTCTCCGGTTTGGATTTCAGACTGAGGGTCCACATTTTCGTCAAGCCAATTTCTTAATGCAACAAGGCTGGTGTTACGCCTTATTAGCTTTGTTGCAGACGAGGTTTTCAGGTACGAGGTGTTGAGCAGTACCTTAACCATGCTGTGGTAAGAGCAGCGCATTAAAATCGCCACCTAGGATAAACTTGGGTCCCAAGTTCTTGAGCTGTTGGCGCAGGTCAGCTTCACAAATTGTGTGCTGAGGGGGCAAGTAAGCTGCGGCAATTGTGATTTTGCCTGTTGCAGTTGAATTTTAGCGCATTGTAGCCAGTCCAGCTGCACCGGCTCAAGCTCCTCAAAATTTATGCCTCTCCTCACAATTATAGACGCAACTCCTCGAATCCAGGGATGGAGAAATGAGATCTGCTGCTGAAGTGGGTCTCTGACACGAGCATTTCGTCCACTTGATTAGTCTTGATATAATGCTCGACTTCAGGCTTGCTTTTGCACAAGCCGTTCGGTTTCCCAAATGACCATTTGCGTGCTTATGGACATTGGAGGATATTCCTCTGACTAGAGAACATGGCCATCATCATGTCCTTAAGCTGGTTGAACAAGTTCTCCATTCGTCGCATCAATCTGCTCTCGATGTCATTTTCACATCCCTGGGGACCGTGATTCACAGAGTTGTGATTGCTGCGTTGCTGTGGTGCACCTCCCCTGGCGATGATAGCGTAGCTGTTGGGCTGAGCTGAGGTTTGGTTTACATTGGCCCAAATTGGAATGTTTGGATGCGGTGCCTGCCTGGAAGGTGCCACTACCTTTGGTTTCGGCCCAAACCGCTTCTTCGCATCCGTATAAATACGGCATCCTCTGTAGGAGGCGGTGTGCTCTTCGCCGCAATTACCACATGAACGTGGGGTCTGCTTGTCCTTAATGCAGTCACGTGAGTCGTGCCCTTGGCCACACTTGACGCAGGTAAACTGCAACCGGCAGTATCTTCTTGTGTACCCAAAAGCCTGGCAGCGGAAGCATTGCACCACTTCATCAAATTTTTTGCACACTGTGTCCTAATTTCTCAAAAGCCTCTTCAATCTGGAATTTGTGGTAGTATGGTGTAGCCCCTTAACTACTATGCGGAATGCTCGCTCCTCCTTCAACTGATACGTCCTAGAGGCCATTTGGGAGTTGTCCATATGGGCGACCAGCTTCCTGTATGTAGTGCTGTCTTTAGGCGTCAGTCTTACGGTGCCTCCACCAGTGGCCTTATATGAAAAGCTGCCAACTTCAACTACATCACCAAGGTCGCTCAACATTTCTCCAATGTTCTTGACACCTGGGATGATGATTGGGGGCGGTTAAGGTGTATTGTTTTCCTCAGCCTTCTCATGTTCAGGATTTGTGTTGTCGGCTGATTGGTAATCCTCGTCTTTGCTGCTCTCAACCGGCAGTGAAGCAAAACGGTTGGTTGTATTGGGCGTTTTTTCCATAGACTTGGCTTTTTCCTTGTTTACCTTGGCAGTTTTACTCGGGAATCTAAAGGGCCAAAGCTCGCCTTCCTCAGTACAGTCAGACTCCGAATCACTGCTAGATGTTAAGTTGGCGTTAGAGGAATCCTCCTTGGTTGCGGCATGCACCTTTTTGTTTTCCATTTTAATTTTTGGTGACTCCGGAGGGTCTTTCCCCTTTCCCGGGATGACCTTTGAGATGATTTTGGCCTTTGGGATGACCTTTGGAGTCAACTGTTGCCAACTAGGCTTTCTAATTCTGGCACAGGCCTCCTTGTCCACCTCCATGATGTTGGTGTTGCTATTGTCGCCCAAAGCAACAGCACACACCGACACTCTTAAGTTGTTATCTTGCTTTCGTGTGTTTTTGTCAATTGCCTTATCGCAAGAAATTTTTACAGTTGGCTCAGCCAAGCGCGCCAGCGAATCAGAATGAATCGCGTGGCCGCCTTGAGAGAGCAAGTCAGGGCTTCTGTGGGTTAGAGCGGGATGCACTACCAGCGCTGAGAGTTACTCTCAGAGAGAGAATTTAATACGCTCAGTAACCGTGAGAGTAGTGATATTATTATTGCACGCTTCGAAGGTTGAAACACGACTGAAGTACATGAATGCAAGGGAACTCATACATATCACGTATAAACATCAAGAAAGATCTGGTTCTCCTATCCGTCTGTCTGTATGAACGCAGTTTTTTCCACAGTTTTGAAGCTAGAGCAACCAAACTTGGTTTACATGTTGGTATATACCATAGGCACACAAAGTGTTAAGATCGGCCTGATCGGACCTCTATAACATATGGCTTCCATAGGAACGATCGGTTGAAAAATATGTTTTTGTATGAAAAACTTTTTTGTTTTTCAAAATAGCTCGACCAAACTCACTATGCCTAAGTTTAAGCACTTTTCACACATGTTGGCAAAATTCATTCAAAATCGGACCACTATATCTTATAGCTGCCATAGCGACAATCGATAAAAATAAGATTTTGTATGAACAACTGTTTTGTTTTTCAAGATAATTCAACCAAATTCACTAAACCTAAGTTTAAAGACAGTTTATAAGTATATAAGTAGTCTTAACAAATATTAAATTAATTAAACGTACAGAAAACAGAGTATTTCGCATTCAGGAGAAACTCACTGCAACGTTCTTACTTGTTTTCACATGGTCTTAAGGAAAGATCGTATTCACACCTGCTGAGCAATACCCAACTTACGTTCAGCCCATGTCATTATTATCGACCACCCAGATCACTGTCGACCCGCTACCGCCACCCAAGGCATTCAACATTCTTGCATTTCTTAGCTTACATTATATTCGTTGTCAGTCGGAAACATTTCTTTTCAGTTACAAGTTACAGATTTACATTGCGAGTTGGCAATAGTGATTGTATGAACACATATATTTATTATAATCCACTGTGGTTAACTAATACTTGTGTTGCAAGTCAACAATAGTGAGTGATCCACAACCAAAGACAAATGAGTATTAAAAAGAACAACAACTAAACACCTGAACGCGAAATACAATGCACATTGTATAATAAAACAATATACGCTTTTTCTTTTTCTTCAAAAAAATGTTGAAACAAGTAAGAATACTCTAGTCGAGTGTACCCGACTACGAGACTCCCTACTCCCAACTTGCACTTCAAGCAGTTCAGCGGCAACACAAGCAAGCAGCGCACTTAACTTGTGCAGTGCCTATCAAACTGTTGTTTCTGCCTGCTGAGACGGGAGTAATAGACTCTTCCATAACTTTGGTGTTATCTATCCGATCGTGTTGAAATTTACACAGCTGACCAACATTGATACAGCATATAAGTGTACCAAAAATCAAAGCTGTATCTTTGTGGCTGTGGGAGTCTTTTGCGATATGCGGGGTTGCGAGGGATGCATCCGAAATTTGAAATAAACTTGATCTGCGTATGGTATATAGGAACCTGCATGCCAAGTTTGGTGTCTCTAGCTTTTATAGTCTCTAAGATCAACGCGTTCATACAGACAGACAGACAGACTGACGGACATGGCTACTTCGTCTCGGCTGTTGATCCTGAACAAGAATAAATACAGTTTATATAGTTGGAAATGCCTCCTGTCTGTTACACACATTTGCAGTACTTTATAACTTCCTTTTTCCATTTTTAATGGGATTCTTGACACTTTGTCTGACTATACCAAGTTTGAATGCTCTAGCTTCAAAGCTGTGGAAAAAAACTGCGTTCATACAGACGGACGGACAGACGGAAAGAAGGACATTTCACAAGCCCAATATACTCCTTTTTTTACAAAAAAATTAAAAAAGAGTATTAAAACGGTATTACTGGATTGGACAGAGTGCGGACGTGGTCATCTGGTGTGCCCGATGCGTGGACTGTAACGCCAGAAAGGGGTTAACTCGTCGAACAGGAGGTCGCCTTAAGCCCAGTGCCATCGGCGCATCCTTCGAACGATTGGCTATTGACATCCTGGGCCCTCTGCCTACTACCGCCCGCGGCAACAGGTACATCGCAGTGGTGATGTGCTACTTCAGCAAATGGCAGGAGTGTTTCGCCCTTCCGACAGCGGAGAACGTAGCGCGAGCGCTCGTACAAGAGGTATTTTGCCGTTATGGCGCCCCGATCCCGAGAACTACCCGGCTTTCGTGGAACTTTTACAGGAAGATCTCCGTCGAACACACAACACAGCACGCCAGCACTTGGCAGCGGCTGCAATGGTTAATATGACGCTTTATGATATGCTATCCCACCCAGTTGAGTTTCCGGTAGGTAGGCCGCAAGGTAAGCCGGTGTCCTAAGCTGCATGTTATTTGGGTCGGGCCAACAGTCATGGTTCGTCGTCACTCAAACTTAGATTATGAGGTGTTCTTGCCTGGCAAACGAACAACCAGGACCGTCCACGTCAACCGCCCTGCGCCATACTCAAGTCTGAGAGGGGGGCAATGTAGCGAAAACTAGCTAACTGGTAACGCTGGTACTAACACCGAAAGTTAACAGAGCCGATCAGCTGATCTGCAAGCCTATCGATGCATCGATAAACAGGCTTGCCGGCAAGCCTCGATTTTGTTGTTCTTCTTCTTCTTCCTGGCACGGAATGCAGCAGGTGCATTTTTTTGTAATAGGAAAAACAAATATATCTACGAATATTTTCAACATCGCGCGTTTTTATTTCTTCTGGTTGCTGCTAACTCTTGTGATAGCCACTTGGCGCGGCGAGAGCACACACCTTAAGTTTCCGCTCTGCCGCCCGTGGCAAGGATTTGACAATTAAGTCAGAAAATCGCTGCAAATTATATTTAATCTGGATGCGCAGTAAGTTCATAAATAGATATTCAACTATTTATCTTAATGCACGGAAGTTCATAGACATGAGGACATGATGAATATAGTGAAATTTATTTAATTATTATCATTCAAATTTTTTATTTTATTAATCAATTTTATTAATTGTTTTATTTCTTCATTTGAAAAGGCAAGCCGACTGGACTTTTTAAGCGTCGAGTAAACACTACTTATGGAATGAATTCCGCGCACAATATAAACAGCTGTTTATACTTTTTCTTGAATTTTTTTGACAAAAAAGAAAAAAGAGTATATTGGGTTTGTGAAATGTCCGTCTGTCCGAATGAACGCATGGTTTTTCCACAATTTTGAAGCTAGAGCAACCAAACTTGGTATACATGTTGGTATATACCATATGGGCATTTCCGGAAAAAGGTCCAACAGCGCCGAAAATTTCAAAGTCTTTATTAGTACATGTTACTTCTGAATTACATGATTTAATTGATGTACATTTTTAGAAATTGATAAAATCTAACAATTTACAATCCAGTTTAATAACTATAATAAGCAGATCGACTGCAATCTGCCAAAATTACTTTTTGCCTTTATTTTTATGATTTTTAGACCTTTAATATTTACGTTGTCAAAAAAAATTATACATGATGAATGCTATTTCATAAACATTCAATAACAAAAAGCACTAACTAAAAAAGCGATCGTCCGTTCCCGACCCGTACGTTCGCGACCAGTACTTAATTCAATTAAAAAACAAGTAAGAAAGCTCTAGGCGAGTGTGCCCGACTACGAGACTCCCTGCTCCCAACTTGCATTTCAAGCAGTTCAGCGGCAACACAAGCAAGCAGCGCACTCAACTTGCACAGTTCATGTCAAACTGTTGTTTCTGCCTGCTGAGACAGGGGAAATAAGTTCTTCCATAGCTTTGGTGCTATTTATCCGATCGTGTTGAAATTTACACATCCGAAAGACATTGATTAAACATACATGTGTACCAAAAATCAAAGCTTTATCTTTAAAATTGTGGCTGTGGCAGTCTTTTGCGATTTGCGGGGGTGCATCCGAAATTTGAAATAAACTTGATCTGCGTATGGTATACAGGAACCTACATGCCAAGTTTGGTGTCTCTAGCTCTTATAGTCTCCAAGATGTGTGTGTTCATACGGACAGACGGACAGACAGACAGACAGACAGACAGACAGACAGACGGACATGGCTAGTTCGTCTCGGCTGCTGATACTGATCAAGAATATATATAGTTTATATAGTCGGAAATGCCTTCGGTCTGTTACACACATTGGCAGTACTTAATAACTCCCTTTTTCCCATTTTTAATGGGAACAGGGAGTAAAAAAACAGGGCGTTGAACATTAATTTTTATAAATGACTGCCCACAAGTGTTGACGAACGGCTTAAATTTCTTAACAGCTGACTATTTTCAATCACGGAGAGAGCATGTAAGTAATTAAGAAAATTTGTTAAATAGGTTGTTTATTTTTTATTTAAGCTGATCAAGATAAATGTACTGAGAGTACCACAAAGCTACTGCTTCAGATGCGTTTGGAAAAGAAAGAAGACTTGAGCGACCCAAAAAAAATAGAAGAAAATTGTTTGACAGGGCATCGCTGCTAAAATGCAAGAACATGGCATTTTGGATCAGACTCCTGGTAAACTGGACCAAAAATTTAGAAACCTTAAAAAAGACCTATGATGCAATTAAATTAAAAAAAAAAAAACAAGTAAAAACGTTGCAGTCGGATGCACCCGACTGCGATATCCTCTTTTTTGCCTCTTTGCGGAGTCAAAAGTGGGCGTGGCAATTGTATTTTTGCCAAATCTAAGTTTTACCATCAATTTAAGTTTGATTGGGCCCGTTCTACAGGTTTGGGAGAAACAAACTTTGTTCGGTTGCAAGGGCGGGGTGGGCGTGGCAAAATTATTTGTATCCAATCTATTTAATAGGACAACCTGCAAATTTTGGGGACTCTAGCTAAAGGGGTGTGAGAGATACAAACTGTGCTTATTTGGTGGTGCGGGGGTGGGCGTGGCCAAATTTTTTTTAGTCAGATCAATGAAGGATATGATAAGTAGCCCTTGTGCCAAATTTGGTTACTCTAGCTATAAAACTGGGGGGAGATCTTGACACTTTGTCTGCCTATGGTATATACCAACATGTTTACCAAGTTTAGTTGCTCTAGCTTCGAAACTGTGGAAAAAACTTGCGTTCATACAGACAGACGGACATTTCACAAACCCAATATAATCTTCTTTCTTTTTTTTTTCAAAAAAAATTAAAAAAGAGTATAAAAAATACTGGCGAAGGATCGACCAAATGGCAGTATTTTCAGTTCATGGGCAAGATAACAGGAAATGACCTAGCAGTTTCAAGATGCCGCACGCTCAATACTTTTGTGACAGAGAAGGAGGATGTGCTAATTCTCTCGTGGGAGGAGTATAGAGCTGGTCATCTTGACTCAAATTCATCAAATGGTGAAACGTCCAGAATCTTATCAACGACCCGGGACAGAGCAACAGCCGCAAACACAAGTCTACTGCCGAAAAAGAGCGCTATTATCAAAGGGCCATCGAAGTCGAGGTGAACCGCACCGAAGAGCTGGTCAAAGTTCGTCGTGTTTGGAAAGAGACCAATAGGTTGCAAGATGAGCGCAACCAGCTAATTTATTTCAGTGAATTTATTTCCAAAATGCCACAACCTTCGACTTGAACTTTGCCTTCTTTTTCTTCTGATGCGAGTCCAAACAGAACATATACGATACATTCCAAAATTCGATGTCCCAAACTCTTTGCTATATTGAACCGGTCTCCAACTGATAAAAAAAAGATTCTGGCTTAGGCAAAAGCAAATTGCAAACAACAATTCTTTATCCAAAACGATATTTGCAATTGCTTCTTCGATGTTTGCAACTTTAGCTGCTACTTCTTGAAAGAGCGCCTTAAATAGTACACGCACAATTTTTTTTTTCTATGCTGATAACTGACCAGTACCTGAAACTGGTCCATTCGGTACTGCTGTCCCGTAAATTCATAGAAAAACTGTGACCGTATGCGTTCGCACCTCTGGTTTTCCAAAATGTCCTTCGGCAAGTAATTCTCTGCCAATTCATGAAAAGATTTGTACAATTCCAGAGGCATAACGTCTTCAAAAAACTCCATTTCCATAATTTTTCTAATATTTGAACTCATCGTTATTTACGTTTCAATTTAGTTTATTTTATTTTGACACACAAAAGTCGATAATTATTCCCGTCGATATACAAAAGTAGCAGTCTCACTAAAAGGTAGTATACTATTTTATTGATCATGCTCATGTATCATGCCAAGTAAAATGTAATATCATGATAACGGATCGGTCAGGTTCACCAGAAATATCATAGTTATCGGAACATTGATCAGGGAGCAAGTTGTTCTGGTGAACGCACTAATTGTTTCCCAGTGATAATTCTCAAGATGTTAGATTGCGCACGCTGAATGATGTCTGTTTCCGGCAGAACGATCAGTTATTTTAAGGTCGAAATGTATTAATCAAATATCGCTCGCAATGCGCTTCTTCTCATTGTTTAAAAATGTTAAAATTAGCATACATAATCATATTAGTAACATTGATAATTGCCACTGCTAATTAGCATGCGTTAGTTATCGATTATTCTAGTTCTGATCTTGTACACACACACACGGGAGCGCACAACTTAACCATGCATTTAAATCATTGAAACGAAAACCATATATATTTAATTTAAAAGGAAATTTCGCAAACAAGTAGCTGCGAAACACAGCCCTCCTCTAAACATTGGTGACCCCGACGTGATTTTATTCATTGTTTTGGTTGTGTTGTGAATTTTGCTACAATTATTGCAAATCACACATACATACATACAAACAAAGTGGCGTACGAGCAAAGAGTAAGAGTGTATTTGTTTCGGTGTCGTAGATTATTATCGTACAGAAGAATAATGTCATTTCGCGTCATATTATAACCAAGCTGTTTCAGTGCAAACCCACGCTAAACACAACTTTGCTATACATCGATACTTACATACAGCAACTTACATACGTACATAACCGTTTTCGGTGCAAGTGTATTCGTCAAACGCGTGCGCTTACACACACACAAACATTCGGTTGCTCCAACGCGCTATGGGGAATATTTTCATTTTTCGGGTATTAAGTCATTTTGTCAAAGTATTAAAATTAGCATTTTTTTTGTTACAACATCTTAAGAATACTTCAAACTGTAAAGTTCAAAACCAAAAATGTTAAATAACAAGCTAATGTTAAACTTAACAGTTGTTTAAGTCATCTGTTGCTTTAGAAAACACGTGAATTAAGATTGCAATCATTTTGCAGCCTATTTTCAAATTGTCAATACTCAAAAGCAAAACAATTTTTTTGTGAAATTTAAAATGAAAATGAGCGGTGATCCACCCAGTTTTCCAAAAATGTTTCTGATTAACATTAATAAAAAAACCGAATCAAAAAATCTTGCTTAGCTTAAAAGTTATTAATTAATACCCGAAAAATTGGAATTTTCCCCATAGTGCAACGGCAGTAATTTTGATAATTTCGTGTTCGTTTGATATTGCCGGGCACACAAGGGCAAACGGTAAACAGCTTGAATGCAAAGTTTCTTACCACGTTTTTTTGATAAATTCACCGTTTGCACAGTTTGTGCCAGAACTACAGTGAGCACTCGGCTCAATGAGCGCGGATGAAGAATTGGACGGCGCTCCAACGCCGCCAACTAAAATTGAATTTTACCGAGCCAAACGCACAGAAGTACAACGCCAGCTTTCAGCTTTTAACGCATTTTTGGAAACTGAAGACCCCACATAGATGAAGATGACATCAATGTGCATATAAATATGGTGGATGGCATGCAAGTTGAGCTTAAGGAAGAGCAGACATGCCTGGAGAAGTTCGACCCGTCAGAACTCAAACATGTCGTGCTCACCGAATTTGCGAGAATTTATTGTCAGGTAAAAGCCAGACTGACAGATGGCATCGCATTGGATTCCATACGATCGCTGGAACCTTCGGTTGAAAATTACGACAAAGTGTTTTAGATATAATTGTAGTTAAACGTTTTGATAATAAACCGTTATATTTTCAGGCACATATAAGGGCAATTTGAAGCTCCGATAACCCAGTCTACGGATTATGTACTACTTTATTTGGAACATTTGTACCGTGTCGTGTATTGCTCGAATCGGCAACTCAACTGAACTTCATCACAGCGCGCCAGCTAATCAGCTTCAGTTAAAAGTTCATCCATCGAGCATTTCAATATCAGGAATAGGGAAGTCTTCTATGTCCGCTGACAAATCTTTTGATACCTCTACTCAATCTCTGGATACCAGCTGCCGTCATAACGCGAACCATCACCGATTATCAACCTCATTTTGACATCAACGTTTCTGGGTGGAACATACCGAAAAATATCTCACTCGCTGATCCTCACATTTTTAAGTCTCAACAGATAGATCTTCTGTTAGGCACTATGGGCGTATTCGCATAACAAGCAGCTTACCTCGTCTTCAGGAAACCAAACTTGGCTGGATCGTTTCTGGTGGACTCACATATAGTGATAATAAGTATTCATTATTAGCTGTGCTTGACAAGGATCCCAGCCCGTACACGGATACAGATTCGATTTCTGATATCGTTAAATGCTTTTGGGAAATCGACAATTGCTGTGCTCTGAGGTTACTGCTTCTGATTAGGACGCACTCTGCGAGAAGCTGTTTCAAAAAGGCTGCACCCGTCTCAATTGTGGTCAAAATACTGGTCAATAATCCAGCAAAAGCTTGTTTCGACGCTTTAAGGGACTCATATAAGCGTGGTCTACATCGTTCAAAGTCTCTTGAAAGCAAACTCTCAAGAAAGTCATCTTTAAAGGCGCAATACTCCGCATTTATGCAAGAATACATAGACCTCGGGCACATGTCATTGGCTGTCAGGCCGCAAAACGTGCCTCTGTATGTCTTGCCACACCATTGCGTGCAAAAGCTGGACAGCACACCAACCAAGCTACGCGTCATTTTTGGGGGATCAGCCAAAACTTCATCGGGTCTTTCTGGTCCATCAATTTAGCCCAAAATTTTCAACACTCTTCTAAAGTTCCGATTTTTTAGGGTTGCAATGTGTGGCGACATCTGCAAAATGAATCGTTGCATACGCGTAACGCATCCTGATCAGCATCTTCAGTGCATCTTATGGCGTGAAAATCATTCAGGAGAAATTAAATTATACACTCGAGATACCGTGACATATGGCACGAAACCAGCTACCTTCTTAGCGATCCGCGTATGCATCAGCTATCTTACGACGAGGAGGACCCTTTCCCGCTTGCTGCAAAGATCATTCGTAGGGGACTTCTACGTAGGCGATTTGATTTCTGGAGGCGACACCACTTCAATTGTCGATCATCGTGCCAAGCGGTCCAGGCACAAAGAGGATGATCTTATCAACAATCGCAAGGTTTTATGATCCTCTGGGATCAATCGCACCTATCATGACGAAACTTAAGATATTTCCTCAAGCGCTCTGGAAGGAAAAAAGTAGCTGGGATGACATCCTTCCGCAGTCACTGCAATCACTTTGGACAAAAATCATCTCACAACTATCTTTTGTACGTAGCCTCAAGTTTCCTCGCTTCATACTTTTGCCGCAAGCTACACATGAAATACACGGCTTTCGCGATGCAAGCATGGCTGCATACAGAGCATGTATCTATGTTCGATCAATGATTGAAAATTATTTGCTTTGCTCCAAATCCAGAGTAGCCCCCCTGAAAACCACCACAATTCCAAAGCTAGAGCTTTGTGCTGCATTTCTACTGTCCGAGCATGCACTTACCACTGTTGGTCTGACTCAACCATTGTTCTTGCATGGATTCACGAATGCCCATCTGCATTAAATGTATTATTTTCCAACAGAGTTTATCAAATACGCGAACAGACCAAATAAATGACGTGGCGTCACATACCGTCGCAGTTGAATCCGGCTGACGGATGTACGCCGCTGGAGCTACTCGATTAAACCCTCTGGCGTCAAGGACCAGAGTTTTTACATTCCTACAACGCCTAATGGCCTGATATCATGCACTCTCTAGTTGAGGTTCCAGAGCGAAGGAGAAGGCGATGGTTTCTTCGGTTCAATTTGACATGTCTGCTAGGTGCAAATTTCAGAATTCTTATGGAAAGCTGCAGATTGTCACGACTGACGATCTTAAAAACGCGTCGGAGTCCGCTTGCATAACGCAAAATTTACGACGCCAAGCACCCGATGTTGCTTCCCAAGCGCCATCAGGTGACATTAGCAATCATCACGTTTTACCATCAAAAATTCCTTCATGCTTTACCACAAAGTCTGCTTTCTGCTTTGCGGCAGAGATTTTGGTCCATCGGTGGTCTGAAAAACATCGTAAACGTAATCAACAAAGGCATTCGTTGTTTTCAGTTGCAACCAACTATCACGGAGCTGTCCCCCCTACCAACGAAGCGCGTGCAGCCAAGTCCAACATTTTATGTAACTGGTGTCTATTTTTGCGGACCCTTTTTTTACAAGTCAGATATCAGAAATCGACCACCAATTAAGTGCTACATTTTAATTTTAATATGTTTTGCCACGAAGGCAACCCACCTCGAAATTGTAGAGAATCTGTCAACACCATCCTTTATTTCTGCCTTAAAACGATTCACTAGCCTACGAGGCAAGCCGCACAGCATTTGGTCAGACAACGCACCGAATTTTGTAGGCGCAAAGAATGAGTTGGAAGAACTCAAGCATCTCTTCCTCAGCGAGCCTCACAATTCTCAAGTCGTAGAAGATTGTTTGGCACTAGACATCAATTGGCATTTCATTCCACCTCACTCTCTGCACTTTGGCGGCTTGTGGGAAGCAGCAGTGAAATCCGCCAAATATCACTTGACGCGTCATTGGAAACTTAGACCATTTATTTCAAGAGCTTCGAAACCTTGTTTGTCAAATCTCTGCAATTTTGAGCTCACGATTACTTTGTCCAATTACATAAAATCCAGATGGTTTGCAGGTGCTCACACCAGGCCACTTTCTCTGGGGCAAAGCCAACACCTTGAAGAACCAGGATTAACGCATCTCACCTGAGACGCTGGCGCATTTGTCAAATTCAGCAAATCTTCTGGAGACAGTGGAGCTTCGATTATCTTTCATCGCTGCAAAATCGCAAAAAGTGGAGTTCATCGCATCCCAATCTTCAACCTAGCGACATCGTTGTTGTCAAATATGACAACTAGCCACCCCTCGAGTGGTCGCTCGGTCGAATAGACTGCACAATTCCTGGAGAGGACGGCATCGTTCGCGTTGCTGTAATTCGGACCGCCACTGGTCACTGATCAAGAGAGCTGTGGCCAAAATCGCCGTTCTGCCTGTCAATTCTGCAGTTGTTGGAGCTTGCCTCTTCCTACGGGGGGAAGATGTTTCCGGCAGAATGATCACTTATTTGAAGCTCGAAATGTAATATTCAAATATAGCGCACAATGCGCTTCTTCTCATTGTTAAAAAATGTTAAAATTAGCATACACAATCATATTATTAACACTGATAATTGTCACTGCTAATTAGAATGCATACAGTTATCGATTATTCTAGTTCTGATCTTGTACACACACACACGCGAGCGCACAACTCAACAATGCATTAAAATCATTGAAACGAAAACCATATATATTTAATATAAAGGCAATATCGCAATCAGGTAGATGCAAAACACAGCCCTCCTCGAAACAATGTCAATGTTGCTGCTATTTGCGTTTCCCCATAGCTCAGAGCCATAGGTCCAGATTGGTGTTAAATTGTAGAGCAAATATTGGGATTCCCATTGGGATTCAATATTACAAAATTAAAAAATATATAGTTTAGATGAAGTATTTGGTCATTTATGAAAAAATATTAATTGTAATCAATTTTACAGATATAATTATAAGTTTACTTTAATGTGATTGTAATCAATTTGACAGATAAACCTTTAATTTTATTTTAATATGAGCTTTAATTATGTTATTTGTCTATTTCAATTGTTAATGTTTTAAATAAATTTTCATTTTCAATCTTATTTATTTATGAATTTTATTGTTTTTAATTTAAAGTCAGATTCGGGTAGAGTTCATTGTGAGTGCTAACATTTATTTACTCCCTGTTCCCATTAAAAATGGGAAAAAGGGAGTTATAAAGTACTGCAAATGTGTGTAACAGACAGAAAAAGGCATTTCCGACTATATTAACTATATATATTCTTGATCAGGATCAACAGCCGAGACGAACTAGCCATGTCCGTCTGTCTGTCCGTCTGTCCGTATGAACACACAGATCTCAGAGACTATAAGAGCTAGAGACACCAAACTTGGCATGAAGGTTCCTGTATACCATACGCAGATCAAGTTTATTTCAAATTTCAAATGCGTGGTCCGACGATAAGTCTACGACGATAAGTTCGGCAGTTATCAGGTCGCGTGAAATGTTCTAGGTGATTGCCAAATCAAACGTAGTCGAGCTGGCTGTGGGGCCTGGTAAGGGCAGTATACAGCTGCTTTAGAAGTCGAGATCCGCAGTGTGTGTGCTTTGCATTGAAATCGCTCACCCAGCGTGTTGTAGAAGTCCATGAATTAATTCTTTGAAATTGAGAACTGCCGTGGGCAATAGGCAGCAGACAGTGTGAGATTTCCATTGTCAGGTTGCACAGTTATTGATGTAGCTTGCATGTAATTTGTTTTAAGTCTATTGAGGAAGTGATGTTTAATGCGGTTTCTAATTAAAATCCCAGTTCCACCATGTGATTTGCCGTCCGGGTGATTTGTTGTTTAGAACATATAGCCCGGAATTTGAAAGTTGTATTTATTTGTAAGATGCGTCTCTGCAAGCAGCATTATGTGGATATCCTTGTCGGTTAGGAAACTGTTAGTTCTGGCTTGTGCCGTGAAACGCCGGTTGCATTCCACAGTTTTATTATTAGTCAAGCCATTGATTGGTTTTATTATTATTTGTCGCGTGAATTCCATAAGTTCCTTCATGCTTTGCTGATTAATTAGTAATGCTGATTCGATACCACTTGGTACCGATTATGGTTGCCGGGGCAAACTCGTTATTTCTGGTACGGATTGTGGAATTGTTGGTTTTTGAGGTTTTGCAAGAGAATATGGATATGGTTAACTTTGCGTTGCCTTTAGTGTTGCTTTAACTCTTTGTTGACGGGGCATCCTTAATAGTTATTTTTGTTCTTCGGGCTCAACTTACGCTTGTTTGAATGTAACGGTCAAGCCCAGTCTGCACTGCCGGCTTAGTCGTTGGGGTTTCTTTCTTTTTGGCTGGGTGTAAGATGGTGTTGTTGGTTTCGCTAAATGCTGCGTTGACGAAATCGGCAGCTGATTAGCGGCACCCCTTGCGGTCATTGCCATTGTTGTTGTTGCAGTTGTTGTTGCTGTAATGGTTGACGTGGTTGTTGTTGCACTCGACGAAAAGCTGGCCGTCCGTTGCAGAGGTGAGAGTGAGTTGAAGCGTGTGAAATGGAGTTTACAGCGTCGAAATTAATTGTTTTCATTAAGCTATTTTCTGGCGCAGGAGAGACAAATGGAAAGTAGGCGTGTTTTTTGCTTAAGGAGAGTCGGCGTTCGTTTTTGTTCTCGATGTCGCTGGGAGCGAATATCGTATTTGCCACTAATAAGAAAGTATTGTGTAATTACACGTCACACTAAAAATATTTTTTTTTTTTTTTTTTGTTAAGATAACTTTCTTAAACTAACTTAAACTATGTTTATAAAATTTCATCAAAATCGGATGACTTTATCCTTTAGCTGCCATAAGAACAATCTGTTGAAAATAAGTTTTTATATGAAAAACTTTTTTGTTTTTCAAGATAACTCAACCAAACTCACTTTACCTATGTATACGGACAGTTTAAACATGAAAAACTTTTGTGTTTTTTTAAAAATCTTTTTACAATATTCATTATATCTAAACTAAAGCACGTTCTACACATGTTGACCAAACTCTATCAATATCGGATCACTATATCAACAATTCGTTGAAAAGTAAGTTTTCTTATGCAAATCTTTTCTGCACGTACGCAGAAGATAACATTTTTTTTTTTTTTTTTAAATTCAAATAAGGAGTATATTAAGGCATATAAATTAAAGTTAAGTATATTAAGGATTACCAGTTAATAATTACAAATCGTTGTGTGTTAAAGATATTTATGTAGATTCTTATAGAGCTGCGTAAGTGCAAACATTGTGAATTTCGCGTTGAAGCCGATTTTATGAAAAAGTCTTTTGTTTATTAATATGCACACATACTGGTTTGTGGTATGGGTATAGGAAAAGTTACGAATTTTTTGTTGGGGCTTAAACCATTATGTCACAATAAACTTGCGGCTTGCCTATTCCATCACGGCTTTTCTCTCTTGCTCTGCCGCTCGCAGCTTGGTCATGATGGACGCTGCGTACTTACTGACTCAATCCCAATTCAAACTGGACTTGCGCATATATGGGAATATGTTGTCAACAGTTATTGACACTGCCTCTCTGATGCACAGTTACTGCATGCGGCGATAGCGTGCTCAGCATCTTCCAAAACTCTGTGACCGCACACTGGGCACTCAACTGTTAACTCATGACCAAAGCGGTGCAGATAGCTGCGAAAGCAGCCAAGACCACTAAGAAGCTGGGTTAGGTAAAAGTTTACCTGTCCATGTGTTCTGCTAGACCAATCATTTAATCTCGGGACGAAACGGTGGGTCCAATGCCCTTTGGTGAATCACCAATTTATGTTGTCAGCTCTACAGGCACTGCTGGTTGGCTGCTGTGTGGATAGCAATTTTTTCGGGCAGAGTAAGAATTCAACCGTGGAACTCACTGTTTATCCAAAAGCATTATTTGATTTGTTGATTGGTTGAATTACAGCACATAAACTGAACCAGTTAGACTGTCAGAGATAAGTATAAGAAGGAATTACCTCTGGTAGGGTTCGGTTCTAAACTGACTTTTTATTTGAACAGATAGATAAAGATAGAGATCTAGCGCACCTTCAGGATCTTACTTATAGACTTAAGGATTTAAAAATGAATGCTTCTTAGGTACAGAGATAACATACAAATATAGAATACATACAACATAAGTTTTTAACATATGTTTTTTACATACAAAAACAAGTAAGAACGTTACAGTCGGATGCACCCGAGATGATGAGATCTCGACACTTTGTCTTACTATGGTATATACCAACATGTATACCAAGTTTGGTTGCTCTAGCTTCAAAACTGTGGAAAAAACCTGCGTTCATATAGACGGACAGACGGACAGACAGACGGACGGACGGACATTTCACAAACCCAATATACTCTTTTTTATTTTTTTAAGTACTCTTTGCAGGTCTGCATTTTCCATGTGTGGGAAAGTAGCAGGATCATTTGATGCCTGTCTACAAATAGCATCCCTTTCAAGTGGTGTTTCCAATGTCTGCAACTGACGAACATTCGGTCCCTTTCTGCGAGGGTTGTATATTCAGTACCTAGAATTGGTTTGGTTTCTTGTTCTTGGTTTTTTGTATTTTATTTTAACTTTACTAAAACTAAAAATTAAACAACGCCTTAACATTTTCCCGGCTTTTGATCAGTTCTTCAACCACTTTAATGTCATATGTAAAGCAACGTGCTGTAGACTCTGGCTGAGATTCACAAATGTCCTCTGATGGCGTGACAGATGCAAATCGTCTTCGGGTGATGATCACAATCATTAATAGAAGAGAAACCATTAGTGCGGCTATATGATGATGGTGAATTGTGTAAATATGTTCTGGTAATTTTGATTGCTTAATTTTTGCCAACTTCAAGATCGTTGACCTTCAGATCGAAGGATGGTGTGCTTGCGGTTAGTTCGTCTAGTGATGTTGAAGCAATTGTAATTTGCGTTTCGTGCAGTACAACTGCCGGAAAGCTCTAGTAGTCCAGTTGCCTCCAGAGTAATTGTATATGGAATGCTCCGCCAGACAGCCCTGAGAGCCATTGGTGAATTCGTTGCAATGACCCATCTATTTGGTTGGTGGGTTTTTGCACATACCATTTTTGATTTGGTGTGTACAACTCTGCACAACGTGGCGCTCTTATTGTTAAAGAGTTGAAACTCGCAGCGATGGTCAACGTTAAATACAGTTGTTGACTGCAATTAATGGAGTTCTAACATCAAATAGATTCCAACCAGGAATTGGTGTCATGCTGAAGAGATCCAGCTGACTGTATGACTTGTATTCCAATCACTGTGCCCTCGGCGTGCCACAGCTTGTATAGTTGAATTGTGCCATTTGAGGATACTGGCAGCATTTGATTTGGTGGCAAGTGATTTCGTATCTGATCTACTTGTTCCTTCCGTTGATTTGGAGATAGGAGAATTGAAATGATAGTTCGGTGGCGAACACTTATTAATGCATCCAATATTTCTGTTTGCATTTGTTGAAGGTTAGCTGCAAGTAATGTCAGTTGTCAAAACCAGAAATGCTTGGAAACGATGATCTCCTGTGATCGTTCCTCTTTGCTCGCTATATACAGACATTTGTTTTTCAGTAATTTTATTCGTCTTTCCTTGGTAGCTCTGTCGTTCCTCATTACTTTTATCGTTGAATCGAGAACAGATGCCTGGTTTTTGAGTAGCTGCAGCAAGAATTCTTCATTCGTATGGACTTTTTTGATTGTTTTTGACATTTCCTTTACATAGTTCGAATCGAGGACGCCAAACAAACCATTTGCCAGATTACCAACTAAGTCAAGTGGTAATCGGCGATGTCGTGGCCTTTCCAACAATGCGTTCTCTCTATCTCCCTGCAATTCGTCAAGAATGCGCTTGAAGTGTTTGTGTAGCATTTCACATGCTTGCCTGTTCCTTAACTGGAGGCATGAAAAGCCAAGTTCTGATGTTCCCGCGGCGAGTGATTTCATGTCTTGCCAATATGGGCTTAAGTCATAGTATACAACGATAGTCCATTAAGATAATGACATCTTAGTGGTACCGGGTATCTCGTAGAAAATTGCTGGTTTTCCGTCAAAACGTGTCACAGTGATTGGTTGGACAATACTTATGGTAGCATAAACATAAATATCAGCAGTGTTGAAGTGAGAGACGATAAGTTTAGTTTTTTCCTTTGTGTAGGTGGTTCATTGTTTTCATCGTTTATGTCCGTTGTGCCTTCAAATGCAGTTTTAACATCTACAACTCGAATAAAATTAGCTGGCCCATAGGCCACTTCATCACTGGGATATTTTCTTCCTTTATTAACACCAGTAAACCCTCTTTGATGTTTGGTGCTGTGATGCTTTCCATTTGTATGCAGATATTCCTGTGACCATTGTTTCCAGAATGAATGCTTTATTTTGGACACTTTTTCCCAGCGCTTTACTAGTGTCTTCCCACCAATACCAATGTTTGCGTCAGGAGGGGCTGTTAAAGGTTCTTCAATTAAAAAGTATCCAGGCGTAAGTGCTGATGTAACTATTGGCTTATTTGACACTGAAGTAATTGGTCGAGAATTGAGAATGGCTTCAATTACGATGATCACTGTATTTAGCTCTTCGAAGGTTAGTGATGCCGTTTTTTGTATTGATAAGCAATAATTTTTTAGCTGATTTTACAGCTGCTTCCCAAAGGCCATCAAAGGATGGCGCTCGAGGAGGAATGAATTCAAAACTCACTTGTTCTTTACTGCAATGCTCAATTATTTGATTTGCAGCCTTCTCTGAATAGATGGCGTTTTCCAAATTCTTCAGTTGATTATTGGCGGCAATGAAATTCGTTGCGTTGTGGCAATGGATCGTCTGACACTTCCTACGACGACTCAGAAAACGGCGAAGAGCTGCCAGATCACTTTCTAGTTCCAGATGTACAGCCTTTCTGGTGAAGCAACAAAATATTGTTATGTATGCTTTGTGCGGCCTTTCTCCACATATCTTGTGGTGTATCCAAAAGGTCCACAGTAATCTAAGCCAGTGTAGAGGAATGGTCGAGCTTGGACCATGCAAGAATAGTAGCCCGTAAAGCCATTTGCTGTCGTTAGGTAACTTCTTTGCAGTTGTCCCTCTAGAAAGTACGTCAGCCGCGGTATTTGTCGATGTAACATGATGCCATTGTGATAGCCTTGATACAGCTTGAATTTTTGCAATGCGATTGGCCACAAATGTATGATGCCGGGGCGCTGAGGCATTGATCCAAACTAACACTACCATGGAGTCTGTCCAGAAGTATCCCTTTCCTACTTCAGGATTCAATCGCAGATCTTTTCGAATTCGTTTGGTAAGTTCTGCACCGAGTACTAAAGCGCACAGTTCAACCGGGATAGGGATATTTTTGCCATAGGTGAAACTCGTGACTTTGAACAAAGTAATCGTACAGATACTTGTTTGTTTTTATACGTAGCTCGCATATAGGATGCTGCGCCGTATGCTTTTTCGGATGCTTCCACGAATGTGTGTATTTCCGTGCTGACGGGTATTTTTCCAGCGTAGATGTGTTTGGGGAGCTGCTTCTCGTTCAGTTCCTGCATGTCTTCTCTATAGGCCTGCCAGTCGTTGGATAGATTTATAGGTAAATTATCATCCCAGTCGAATTTTTCTTCCCAGAGATGTTGCATAAATATTTCTGCCCGTACTACGACAGGGGCAATTAAACTAAGTGGGTCGAAGATTTGAACCAAATAGAGCATACCACTCGTTTGGTAATTTGAGATGCCTGGCTGCTTTGTGTCATCCCACGTCGCTGGTCTTTTTTGGGCATCCATATAAGTCGCAGAGTTTTAACACTGTTCCAGTGTTTCACCCAGATGAACATTGTTGCTATTGTCTTCTTATGGGATTTCTTTTAAAATCCGGTCATTGTTTGAGCACCATTTCCGTAGTTTGAATCCAGAAGCCAGCAGAATTTTCATTAATTCCTATTGAATTTGTACTGCTCCTTGAAGAGAATCTGCTAGTGTCAGGCAACCGTCTACATAAACATTATCCCTTAATGCCAATGATCTTAATGGTAGTCTGTTGGTATTAAGAGTAGCCACAAATGGAGCCGAAGCTGTTCCATAGGTAACAGTTTTGAGTCGATAGTATTTAAGTTCAACATTAGGATTATTTCTCCAAAATCATTTGATAGAATTGGTTTTCTGGGTTGATCCATAGTTGGCGGTAAATTTTTTCTATGTCCGCAGTGAATACATACTTATGCATTCTGAATCTCAATAGAATCGACATCAGATCGCTCTGCACAGTAGGTCCAACTTGCAGAATGTCGTTGAGTGATTTTCTGACAATGTTTTACATGATGCATCGAAGACTACTCTTAATTTTGTGGTGCTGCTATCAGGTTTCAGCACACAATGATGTGGGATGAAGTAGTTATTTGATGGGTGGAGCTTGCAGGGAACATGTTTCATGTGACCCAATTGCTCGTATTCCGTCATAAATTCAACATATCCTTTTCAAATTTCTGATTAAGTTCTTTTTTCTAACGAAAGGAATCTTTTTTCTGCAGTCTCCAACGAGGGCCCCAGTGCTGAAGAATGTTCAGAAAACGGCAATTTTAGATATGCCGTCCATCAGCAGCGGTTTGCACGTTATCAGTAAAGTTTATTTTACATCTTTGCTCAGCTAATGTGCGTTGTTTTTCTGTACTTTTTTTTTCAAGCGGCGAGAATTGTTCCATGACGGCATCAGTTTCTTCTCCTGTAGCAACTGCACAAATGGCTGGTGACTTGTTTGATGCCTTTATGTTTCCAGCCACAAGCCGTACGAACCGGTGTTTTGCTTGGTTAGACCAGAAGGAATGAGTTAATGTTGTTGCGGGAGCAGTAACGAATAGTAATGCTCAGCACCGATCAGCATACCAATTTTGCCTGACTTGTTGAATTGTGGATCAGCCAACGGCACATTGTCAGACATGTTAGAATTTATATTGTTTATAATTTGGGCTGGCTGATCGGTAATTATGTGCGGCAAATGTACTCTTCAAGCCGCACTGTAAAATCATTGTGTAATGACCTTACTAGCACATTTACCCGAGCATTACTTGTTTTTAGTTTTCCACCGATATCTTCAATTCGTAGTGTTGTATCGTATCGTTTTAAGGATAATAAAGATGCGAGTCTTTCTGATATCACGTTAATCTGGGATCCAGAATCTAGCAAAGCTTTAGAAGCTTGTTGTCCATTATTTCCTTATACTGCTTTCTTTGCTGTAGCAAGTAATTTAGAATTTTGACTTTTTGCAGCTGCTACAGTTTGAGTTTCTTTTTCCATTTTTGATGATGCTCCATTGTCCAGATGAAGCAGCGTGTTGTGCTTTTTGTCGCATTTAAAACATTTCTAGCGACTTGAGCATGCTTTTGCCATATGGTCTCCTTTACAACAGTTGACGCATAATTTCTGTACCCAATTCACACGGTCAGATGTTGAAAAATCGTCGCAACGAAATAGCAAGTGATTAGTTTTCTTGCAATACGGGCATGCCTTTCCTGTTGTCGAAGAAAATGCACATGTTGCACCTTTTGCATCCCTTTTGGCATTCCCTTGTGTATTGGTTCCAGAGGCCAGAACACATACTCGTTGTTCAAGAAACCAGAGCATGATGTTAAGTTTTTGAATTTCTTTTGAGTTACCTAATGATTCGTCATTAAGCCTTTTATTTGTGCTGTCCAGCTTGTTTCTTAGGACCGCTATAAGTATAGGATCCCAAGTTGAGATGTCCAAGTCGAGTCCCTTGAGAGGTGCAAGAGACTCAATTGTGACTATGCATAATTCCTTTATGGATCTAACATTGTCATTGATGGCCTGTTGCATCAAAAATTGGTTTAATACCGTTGTTGGTATGTCCCTTTGATTGTTGTATGTTTCGACTAAATCGTTTCAAGCGTGAAGAACATTTTTTTCTCTTAAATCGATGTGACGTTTCATCCTTTCTGCTTCTCCGATTATGCTGGTTTTTAGATACCACATTTTTCGGATTGAGGGTAAGCTGGTGTTGTGTACCATAGACACAAACATATCATAAAACTGTGTCCATTTTAAAACGTCTCCATCAAATTTGGGAATTGTTACCCGCGGCAGATTTATATCATTACTGCTGGGTATGTTGATTTTGTTTGAGAATGCCTTTCTCACATCCATTTCCGCTTTAAGGTACTCCGGCACATTGTAGCCATCTCCTTCCGGGAACCTCCTGTATTTGAAACCACAGACTTTTTATGAGTTCCAAAGGGACGGGCTCATTTTGATCTGTCTGTTGCAATGCGCGTTTTAATGATGCTATCAAACCCTTTTGCCGACGGCATGATGCATTCAGCTTAGGATTCAACATTGGTTGTTGAATCTGCTCATTGTTTTCATGTGCCGGTTTCTTGCTTCCAGATTGTTCCGTTTTTTCAGCTTCTTCTGTGAAGGGCTTTAGATACTTCAGTACCGTAAATTTGATGTCATCATAAAAAGCGAAGTATTGATGATCGTCTGATACAACTCCTTCCCCTCTTGGGATGCTGTCATTTGTTTGGATACTGATCCATTTTTAGTGAGAAATTCAGGTTTAATTTTATAATAACTGAAATGTCGCCTTGTTGACAATTTCAGAACTAATCACAATTTTAAATATTTGTAGATTGTGTTAGCTGGGTGTAGATGTGCGTCCAATGTCGCCTTGTTGACAATTTTAGGTTTGGACTTCAGTCTGGTATTTTTCTGTCGCCTAGCTGACAACTTTAGATTTCCAGCGTTGGGATCGGATGCGGCTCCAGTGGTATCGTCTAGTTGACGACTTCAAATGGGTCGGATGCGGACCAGTGGTGTCGCCTGTTTGACGACCTCGAAGTGGTCAGATGCGGTTCCAGTGGTATCGCCTAGTTGAGGACTACAAAGGGGTCGGGGTCACCAAAATGTTAATCCAAAAAGGATTATTTGATTTGTTGATTGGTTGAATTACAGCACATAAACTGAATTCGGTATATTTGTCGTAACGTGTCACTTCAACCAGTTAGACTGTCAGAGATAAGTATAAGAAGGAATTACCTCTGGTGGGGTTCGGTACTAAACTGACTTTTTATTTGAACATATCACTGTTTATATACCGTAGCCTATGTATTTTTCGGTTACATTTAGAAAAAGATAGAGCTTCATTGGTTACGTTAGTCATACTTGTCTAGCGCAAATTCAGAATTTTACTTATAGACATAAGGATTTAAAAACGCATGCTTCTTAGGTACAGAGACAACATACAAATATAGGAAACATACAATAGTTTTTAACATATGTTTTTTATTCCCTGTTCCCATTAAAAAAGGGAAAAAGGGAGTTATAAAGTACTGCAAATATGTGTAACAGGCAGAAGGAGGCACTTCCGACTATATAAACTATATATATTCTTGATCAGGATCAACAGCCGAGACGAACAAGCCATATCCGTCTGTCTGTCCGTATGAACACACAGATCTCAGGCACACCAAACTTGGCATGCAGGTTCCTGTATACCGTACGCAGATCAAGTTTATTTCAAATTTCGGATGCACCCACATTTTTCAAGTTTTATTGATAAAATAAAATTACCTCTACACAAGGATAAAGTCTAGGGACTATGCATATTCCAGCCACAAAACTTCTGATATCTAATTTTGTGACGAAGTATTTTCTGATCAATATAAGAAATATTGTAAATATTAACATTAATGATTAACATTAATAAAACAAATATGTTTTAATCAAAGCTAAATCTTTAAAATTGTGGCTGTGGGAGTTGTCTGCAATTTGCGGGGGTGCGAGGGGGCTTACGAAATTTTAAATAAATTTGATCTGCAGAGTGTATACAAGAACCTGCATTCCAAGTGTGGTGTCTCTAGCTCATATAGACTTTGAGATCGACGCGTTCATACAGACGGACAGGCAGACAGACATGGCTATATCGCCTCGGCTGTTAATGCTGATCCAGAATAAATATACTTTATTAAGACGAAAATGCCTCCTGCTGCCTGTTACATATAGTTGCAGTTCTTTATAACCAGCCTTTTCCCATTTTTAACTGGAACAGGGAGTAAAAACAAAAATTTATTTATAATTTTGTTGATTATTTATATATACAACTAGCATATACCACCGGCTTCGCTCGCCATTCCAAATCTTTGAATTTACCAATATTTGCCGACCGTGTGCGTACATTTTCCTCAATCTGACTCACACGCGCAACGATTTTTAGACAGACCTTGAAATCTATGTTTGAAGTAGAAATGGAAACGAAAAAAAATTCGATCCCTTCACGACCGACGCGGTTGCCCGCTCTTTTTTAACGCCGTCACGCCCGTATATATAATTTTCCAAAAAAAGGTTACATGCAAAAGTTTACAGTTTTCCAAAATTTAAAATCAACGTTGTTTAATTTTTTGTACGCGTGGCTTTTAAAGCGAGCTTGAAGCAAATCGCACGAAATCTAAACTTTGGCCCATGCAACCTTGACCACCCATTTTCCACCCAGAGGTCCGAATTTTTCGGAAAATTGGGATGCATTTTAAATTGAATTTTTATATAGATCTTGAAAACGAATTTGAATCAAATCGCAAAAAAAAACTGAAGTTTCGCGTTCATACCACCCGCTTTCCACCCAGGGGGTTGAATTTAGCGGAAAATTGGTATGTAGCTTATAATTAATTATACTCTGTTTTCCAAAATGGAAAAAAAGAGTATATTGTCAAATGTTTGTCCGTCTGTTCGTCCGTCTGTATGATAACTCAGCCAAACTCACTTTACCTAAGTTTAAGGACAGTTTATAAGTATATACATAAGTTGTATGTACAAAAGTTTAAAAGTTTAAGTTAAGAAAACAGAGTATATAGCAGTCGGAAGAACCCGACTGCAACGTTCTTACTTGTTTTCATATAGATCTTTGAAAATGAATTTGACGCAAATCGCCCAAAAACTCAAATTTCGCCCTATGTACCACCCACTTTCCACCGTTGGGCTTAGAGCGTAACACATAAGCAAACGGCACTTTTACCATTTGTGTAAACATATATATATATATACATATATGTATATATGCGAACGAATTAAGAGTGCATTTCATTAGCAAAGCGCGCGTCATTCTGTTTTCAGTGTATGCGTATTACACACACATATACCTTTTCCAGCCAATTTTACACAATTGAAATATATTTTCTTTTATTAAATAAAAACTTATATAAAACAAGTAAGAACGTTGCAGTCGGATGCACCCGACTGCGATATACTCTTTTTTTCGCCTCTTTGTGGAGTCAGAAGTGGGCGTGGCAATTGTATTTTTTCTCAAATCTTTCAAGTTTTGCCATCAATTTAAATTTGGTTGGGCCTGTTCTACAGGTTTAGGAGAAACAAATATTGCTCGATTGCAAGGGCGGGAGTGGGCGTGGCCAAATTATTTTAATCCAATCGATTTAATAGGGCAACAGAATTCAACCTGCAAAATTTGGTGATTCTAGCTAAAGGGGTGTGGGAGATACAGACTTTGCTTATTTGCGGGGGCGGGGGTGGGCGTGGTCAAATTTTTTACCAGATCGATCAAGGAAGTGATTAGTAGCCCTTATGCAAAATTTGGTTACTCTAGCTCTAAAACTGTGGAAGATATAGTTTTTTGGGGTTTGTGGTGGAAGGGATGGAGGTGGGGGGTGATCTTCACACTTTGTCTGCCTATGGTATATACCAACATGTATACCAAGTTTGGTTGCTCTAGCTTCAAAACTGTGGAAAAAACCTGCGTTCATACAGACGGACAGACAGACGAACGGACGGACATTTCACAAACCCAATGTACTCTTTTTTTATTTTTTTTTTCAAATGTTGTTTGTTGGCGACCTTTCTACGTTTTAAATAGAGTAGTTTAGCTGGCTTGAGGTCAAGAAATTAAAAAAAGAGTATAATAATTAAAATAAGTATTAATTTTATGTATTTCTACATGCATTTTGAAAACAACGTTAGTTTTGTACATACTGAAAATCAGTTTGATTTATGCACCTGCAGTTAAATGCAGAGCAAAAATACAAAAGGAAACGAAACTTCGGTTCTTTGTGTGAATATATAGCATGTATGCGAACGAACTAAGAGTGCAAAGCAAAATCAGAGAGCGCTAGCTCATTTTACAAGTGTATGCGTATACACACATACAAAAATATACGAAACATTTTTTGTGGCAGAACAAGAAAGCAATATTGAAAGGCGTGCAAAGTACCCCGCTTGATATTCCTATCTCTGCCGCACGCATAAAATTAAAAGTTAAAATTCTCTTTTCCACCCACTTCCGCCAAATTTAATGAATTCTTGGTATAGATTTTTTAAAATGAGTTTGAAGCTGATCGGATCGGAAAAAGGTGCATATCACGGTTTTCCACAAATTTTTGACAATTCCCGACCGAATTATCCAACTTCCGATCTTGTTACTTACTTACAGCATAAGACGAAACTACTGTAAAAATTCAGCCTCTAGCTCTTATAGTGTGGGCTGTGCGACAATTGTAAATCAGTCAGTCAGTCAGTCAGTCAGTCAGTCAATCAGTCAGCATAAACACTTTTATAAATATTGATAATAATAATAATAAGAGCAATATAATTAAAAATATAAAAATACAAAAACCTTTCGATCGATCTATTAGTTGGCAAACGCAAACACACGATGTTTTTGTTCGACATATTGGGCGTTCCCACACAGTTAAAAAATTTGACAGAATTTGACAGTATTTATCTAGTACTGATAGAAAACGTTCTCTGCCAAAATAACATTTCCTAAATTTTGTAATTACTTCCACATGGCATAGAAAATTTCTTAGAGCTGTTTCTATCCATAATTTGGGTAGAGCTGTACATTGTCTTATCATAACATTATTTAAATTAAATATACTTGATTTAATGTTTGTTATACTAGTGTTAATATAATATATATAACTACTTACAATTATCTGTTCCAAAGCGAAAACGTAATGATTAAAAAACTTATGTAATTTCTCATTTGTATAGTTAATACAAAGTTGTTCAAAGGAGTTTTTGGAAAAATTTTCAAAGCCGAATATGTCAAGAACTCCCAAAAATTGATTTCCATCTTTTCCTGGATTCGTACAGCTATTTATTTTATTTACAAGCCAAGTAAAAGTTTTGGAGTACAGGGCTTTAGCCATTGCATGTCGATTTTCTCTGGCCTAAAATAAACAATCAAAAATGTATGTTTATGAATCTCTGAATACTTACTTATATGTATCAATACTTAGTTATTATATATAATAAGTTATTAAAATTGCTTGACCTTTGAACTCAAAGACGGAGTTTAGGATAGGAGTAAGAAACTAATTTCAAGGAGGGATGGGAAGGTGTGAGAAGCAGAACTGAGTGGTTAAGGTCTCCCATTTCTAATATTGAGCTCACACATTTCGAACTAAAATAATCACACAAAAACCGTATTTTCGAACTTATTAAAATTGTATCTGAACTTCTGAGCCGATCCTAATACTGTATGTAAGAAAGTTATAGAGGGTTTACTAACCTTTAATTCAAGTACTTGCTTGGCCAAATCGGTTAATTTGAAATTGAGATATTTTTAAAAATGTTAGAGCAACTTCGAAAAATTTGAAAAAAAAAGTAATATTTTTGTAAAAAAATTTCTTCAGTTTGTTAACTAGTGATATCAATCGGATTTTTGTAAGTAAAACTTTAATGCATTCACATTTTAAAGTAATTATATCATATTTGGTTGAGTCGGAGTTACCGATGTTTTATTCAACCGACCATTAGTACATATATACATTAATAAAGATGATGAAAGGATGAAATATATATGTATATGTCGAGTGCCAAAACTTACCTCATTTAATTTTAGTGGTATTTCAGTTATATTTCCTCGAACGTTTATCTGGCGAAGTAATAATACCATCATCAGTTCATCAGCTTTCAGGCCTAATAGCTTTGATAGTACCACGACAATATCTCGATCATCTTTGGATAAATCGCATCCCTCACCATCTATATCCATAAATTCGATATTACCTAGCCATAAGATTGAGCTTAGGACTCTGAAAATGCTATCAATAATCGATTGTGGAATTTGCAATACTGTAAATGCCATTGTAAGCTCATCAAATTTATTCGATTCAAAGCTTAAGTCAAGTGAAATATCTTCCGAAGTATTTAGATATTTATAAAACTCTGGTGGTCTTAAATTTAACGCCTTTGCCAATTCCACGTTTGTTTGTCCTCGAGCCACTAATTGATACATGACGTGATAGTTTCGTTCTCCAGGACTTTGGAAAGTTAACCGCGATTGCTCAAGTAGATAATCTTGTATTACACAACCTTTTATGCTGTGTTTGTCATCAAAGCACACTTGCATAAATTTTCCGAACCGGGAACTATTATCGTTGCGAATGGTTTTAGCATTACCTAAAAGATTAATATTTTGGTTATAAAAAAAAAAACAAATCAAGGTAAGTCAAATATGTCCGCATTTAAACGATGATTTAACGTAATGACGTATTTTTTCATTCTGTTTTAAAACGTCTGTGATTTTTATATCACACGCATGTGTGACATGTAATTCACAGCAAAGTAGGTAGCGATGTTTTATACGCATTTTCTACTTTTCCCTGCAGACACGAACATCATGAGATAAAGTCATGACGTTAAATCATCATCTACATTTTTTTCCAAAAATAACAACAGAGCACAAGATAATAACATTATTAAAAAAAAATTATTATATTCCATTATCAAAGTTTGATCACTGTGAAAGGCATACCAACTCTTAACTTAACTTTTGGAAACACAATAAGTTCATGAGATATGGTAGAGATATGGTATGCAGGAAGATAAGGCAAAATTTTAAGGATTGGCGCTACTTGGACCGTTGGGGCCATTTGGTTAAATTTTAGAATATCTCGTTTATACCAATCCGAAAACTTGATCTAAAGTTATGTACATTAACGTGGGTCAAATTGTATGGGGTTAAAAAATGCACTCTTCTCTAAAAATCATAGTAACACTTTAGAAAATCTGTTTAAAAAATTTTTTGTGTGTTTTACTTAACACCTAAGAATGCTCTAGGCGGGTGTGTCCGACTACGAGACTCCCTGCTCCCAACTTGCATTTTAAACATGTGCATGTCAAACTGTTGTTGCTGCCTGCTGCGACGGGCGAAATAGATACTTCCGTAACTTATATAATAGTTAATAGCTCGATCTGATCGGACTATCATAGCAAATGTTCTATTCCTCCTGCATATATTGCAAGTCGCCTTTTGCTTCCTTCCTGATGCTTCTTCTCTTGAGTGGACTCTCGTCCACTGCAAATAAAACAAGTGAGAATGCTCTAGTCGAGTGTGCCCAACTACGAGACTTCCTGCTCCCAACTTGCATTTCAAGCAGTTCAGCGGTAACACAAGCAAGCAGCGCACTGAGCTTGTATAGTGCATGTCAAACTGTTGTTTCTGCCTGCTGAGATGGGGGTAATAGATTCTTCCATAACTTTGGTGCTATCAACATTGATTAAACATAAATGTGTACCAAAAATCAAAGCTTTGTCTTTAAAATTTTGGTTGTGGGATTTTTTTTCGATTTGCGGGGGTGCGGAGGGTTGCATCCGAAATTTGAAATAAACTTGATTTGCGTATGGTATACAGGAACCTACATACCAAGTTTGGTGTCTCTAGCTTTTGTAGTCTCCGATATCTGTGTGTTCATACGGACAGACGGACAGACAGACAGACAGACGGACATGGCTATATCGACTCGGCTGTTGATGCTTGTCAAGAATGTATATAGTTTATATAGTCGGAAATGTCTCCTTCAGCCTGTTACATATGTACATTTGCAGTACTTTATAACTCCCTTTTTCCCATTTTTAATAGGAACAGGGTGTTAAAGTAGTTATGATGGCTGATTCGCCTTCAATTAACTCTGCAATAGATTTGTTATTTAAAACTGTGCTGTCCCATAAATTGGAGCAATGGGACTTATATCTGGGACATTGTTGCACAATTACACTTGCTATAATTACAACAAAAACTAAATGAAATAGTCAGATTTATTGCTGGCCATTCACATTAAGTGTGAAACTATCTAATCTTAAGCATAGCTCGAAAAAAGAGCTCGTCGAGCTGCTAAAATAAAAATTATTTACAATTTCATACACCAATGTTAATGCATATCCAAAAATGGGGACCCCTCATTGGCTGTCCTTTTACCATATAGATAAGCCATTCCGAACTTAAAGTCTGTAAAGCAAAGCCTTACCAAAGTTCTGCCAGTTTAGATATAGGGTTCTTTAAATAGAATTAAGGTTAGAATACACTTAAAGTAAAATCGTTTAAGTTCAAGTGCAGACTTAGAATTACGAATGGGTTTGTTAGTTGACGGTGGACTTCGAGCTGAACTAGTTCATTAGCTAAGTCGCCCGCGTAGCAAACGAAAGTTCACGGGCTCACCGCACGTTAGAGTCCGTTCATGTACGAACAGTTTAAAAAAATATTTCTCACAAGAAGGTCTCTAATGAGAATGTTTGGCAATCTTCGAAATAGCTCTATCTGGCCAGCCTAAGAATTTTCACGTTTTTCAAAATGTTTCTTTAATTATCCATTAACTTTGAGACGTCAAGCCTGCTAAAATAAAATTATTTACAATTTCATACGTCGCCTAACACCAAAGTTAAAACATTTGTCAGTGATAGAAATTATAAATAAGCTTCCCACAAAATACTATGATAGGCTGATGATCGCGCAATTTATTCACCTTTTCTTGGTTTCTTAATATAGGAAATGTATCGTAATCCTCCTAAAATAATAAGACTTATCACAAAATTGTTGTGATTTTTCCTAAGTCCCTTTCTCTTGCTGTTTGTCTTGCGCTGCTAAAGCTTTTTACTCTGCTTGTATTTTAGATTTAAACCAATATAAATAATAACACAGTGCAACAAATTTTGAAAACATATTGTGCCTAAAAGGGTATATATCTTCGACACGCCGAAGATAACATTTCTTTCTTGTTTTAATTTTTTTCGGACTCAGGCTGCTTACTTCCTGTTCCCATTAAAAATGGAAAAAAGGGAGTTATAAAGTACTACAAATGTGTGTAACAGGCAGAATGAGGCATTTCCGACCATATTAACTATATATATTCTTGATCAGCATCAACAGCCGAGACGAACTAGCCATGTCCGTCTGTCCGTATGAACGCACAGTTCTTGGAGACTACAAGAGCTAGAGACACCAAAATTGGCACGCAGTTTCCTGAATACCAAACGCAGATCAAGTTTATTTCAAATTTCGGATGCACCACACTGCACCCCCGCAAATCGCAAGTGCCCGACTACGAGACTCCCTGCTCCAAACTTGCATTTCAAGCAGTTCAGCGGCAATATATAGCTTATGTTGTCGGAAATGCCTCCATCTGTCTGTTACACACATTTGCAGTACTTTATTACTCCCTTTTTTCCATTTTTAATGGGAACAGGGAGTAAACATATAGTGGCTGTTCTAGGAACATTTTGGTGTTGCATAGTGTAATCAATAAACGCGTAAAACCATTATTAAAACAAAAACTTACCGAATGCTTCCAAAACAGTGTTTGCTTCCAAAATTTGTTGCTGGATCCAAGTAGAGACATTAGAAGTAATTGCACATAAGTATTGTAAAACAAATTTTGTTGACTCCGTTTTTCCAGCTCCGGATTCACCCGAAATTAGGCAGGACTAAAAAATAAAAATAGTCGTATTGTAAATCCTTAAAGCTTTTACACTAAGCTTATCTATATATATGTATGTATCTGAACCTGAACCCTTTTAACCAGAGCTCGCAAATAACAGTTGACACTTTTAGCGTGTCCGCAAAAAAACAGTTCTTTCACGAACAGAACGAAAAGAGGGAGCGAAACGATATGATCATTTCTGTTTTTGCTCAATACACAATGCGCTCAAGCAAAGACACTTTTTATACTCTGTTTTCCAAAATGGAAAAAAAGAGTATATTGGGTTTGTGAAATGTCCGTCCGTCCGTCCGTCCGTCTGTCTGTATGAACGCAGGTTTTTTCCACAGTTTTGAAGCTAGAGCAACCAAACTTGGTATACATGTTGGTATATACCATAGTAAAACAAAGTGTCAAGTGCCCGACTGCAACGTTCTTACTTGTTTCGTTTTCCTTTTGCTCGTGTTATTCACTGACCGTTTTGTCGAGAGCAAGCCCCGAAAGTGTCTTTTGCGTATGTATGCGTGGCATTGAGTGTGGTGCATGAATGTGCGACGATCTTTGAACGTCACTTGCCTATGAGAGTTCACTGCGAATTGATATTCTAATTCTGCGTAAAATGGGTCGCTTAGAAAATAAAAAAGTGAATTTTTTTTTTAAATTTGACAACAAAGTTAATAAATCCGAATGCGTCGTATGTGGCATAAAATTGGCTGGAACGCACATTACTAACTTAAGGCGCCATTTGACGGCAAAACATTCAGATTCACATCGCTTCATACAGTGTGTGCACCTAAAACAAAAACAACATGAAAAGACACTTTTTGCGGACACTTTTTGTGTTTTGCTCATTTGCTAACAGTTGTTTCGTGAGCGCTCGCTTAAAGTGTTTCTGTTGGTTGTTATTTCGTTTTTAATATTAAACAGAAAATACGAAGCAGAGAGCACGAACATAACGAAAAAAGTGATCGGCTCAGAGCAAGAGCGAGTGCGCATCGGTTTTTAGTGTTTTTTCAGTGAGGAGATCGCATTGTAAAAAAGTGTCAACTGTTATTTGCGAGCTCTGCTTTTAACATACAAACTTATAAAGTTCGGTTCGACTCTGAAGACCCTAAGAACCCAAACCGAACCGGATCTGAGGGGTTCGGTTCGGAAGCGGCTTGCAGCCTTGCAATGCACTCTTAATATTCAGCTAGAGACTAAAAATTTTACTCGAATTTTAGTTAGACCACAATGAAAATCAACAAAAAAAATTGTTAATTGGACCACTATAACATATGGCTGGCATAGGAACGATCGGTCGAATTTTTTCAATATATATCGACCAAACCTGCCAATTCTGTATATGTTTTTATATGAACAACTTTTTTGTTTTAAGAGATATTTTAACTTAACTCAGGCATTGTTGGTTTTCTTACACTTTATATAGCTTGGCCGAATATCACCAAAATCGGGCGACCTTATCCTATAGCTCTTATATGAACAATCGATCGAAAATCAAGTTTTTGTGTGAAAGATGCAACTGCAACATGTACATTTTTAACGAAAAGGTGCAAAAACGGGCAAAAACATTAACACCACTGACCAGTTTTTGTGTCCAAAATTAATAACTCCAAGATTAAAATTATAGTTTAAGTCTGGTATATTGAATGACGTTTCTAATATCGTTATAAAGTGTTTTTGAGAAAATGGTTGTGGCACCACATTTTACCAACCACAAAAATTTCATTTTGTATGAACAACTTTTTTGTTTGTTAATCTATCTCAACCAAACTCACACATTATAAGTTTTAGTACAATTTTGTCATTCTCACCAAAGTTAATTGAAATCGGATGACAAAATCTTATAGCTGGCATAGGAACCATCTGTTCAAATTTAAAAATATGAGTTGTTGTGTGAAAAACTTTTGTATTTCTCAAGATAGCTCAACCAAACTCATCATTATTTAATATTTATATTTTTCTCACATGTTGACCAAATTTGATAAAAATCGGCCGACTATATCATATAGCTGTCAAGCCGACTACGAGACTCTCTGCTCCCAACTTGCATTTCAAGCAGTTCAGTGGCAACACAAGCAAGCAGTGCACTTAACTCGTAAACTGCTTGTCAAACTGTTGTTGCTGCCTACTGAGACGGGGGAAATAGATTCTTCCATAACTTCGGTGCTATTTATCCGATCGTATTGAAATTTACATATCCAAAAGACATTGCTTAAACATACGTGTGTCCAAAAATTAAAGCTTTAACTTTAAAATTGTGGCTGTGGGACTTTTTTGCGATTTGCGGGGGTGTGGGGGATGCATCCGAAATTTGAAATAACTTGATCTGCGTATGGTATACAAGTTTGGTGTCTCTAGCTCTTGTAGTCTCCGAGATCTGTGTGTTTATACGGACAGACGGACATGGCTAGTTCGTCTCGGCTGTTGATCCTGATCAAGAATATATATAGTTTATATAGTCGGAAATGCCTCCTTCTGTCTGTTACACACATTTCCAGTACTTTATAACTCACTTTTTCCCATTTTTAATGGGAACAGGTAGTAAAAACATCTGTGTAATTTGTACTCGGAATTCATTCCATAAGTAGTGCTCACTTGACGCGTAAAAAGTACAGTAATGTCAATACGTTATATTGTCAATTACGTTGTGCTTAACAGAGCTGTTAAGATAAAATTTTGCGCCGAAATCATGTTTAAGAGTTGAGATTGTAAAACAATAAGAAGAACAAAATAAGTGAGCAAAAAAAAACGAAAGCGGCGGCTGCTTACCCTTTAAATGAAGAAACAAAACAATGAATAAAATAAAATAATGATGATATTAATTAAATAAATCTCACAATATTCATCATGCATTCATATCTATGAACTTACGTGCATTAAGATAAATACTTGAATATCTTTTTATGTACTTACTGCGTATCCATTATAAATATAATTTGACTTTCGTTTTGTTTAATATATATATGTTTTCTTTTTATGGCTTCTGTAAACATCTGATTTATTACTCCCTGTTCCCATTAAAAATGGGAAAAACGGAGTTATAAAGAACTGCTCCTGTATACCATACGCAGATCAAGTTTATTTCAAATTTCGGATGCACCCCCTCGCACACCCGCAAATCGCAAAAGACTCCCACAGCCACAATTTTAAAGATAAAGCTTTGATTTTTGGTACACATATATGTTTAATCAATGTCTTTCGGATGTGTAAATTTCAACACGATCGGATAAATAGCACTAAAGTTATGGAAGAATCTATTCGCCCGTCTCAGCTGGCAGAAACAACAGTTTGACATGCACTTTACAAGTTAAGTGCGCTGCTTGCTTGAGTTGCCGCTGAACTGCTTGAAATGCAAAGTGGGAGCAGGGAGTCTCGTAGTCGGGCACACTCGACTAGTTTTTTAACAGCACAACAGCAGCGTAAGGTGGCCAGATATTCGGTTTTCTTTTGATTAACAGCAACTTAGCAGAATGTTATTTTTTAGAGGAAATTACGTGCCGTAATTACAATTATTATGTGTGATAGATTTGATTTATTTCGTACAGATCGTGAGGGCCATGATTGGGGTGTTGCAATTAAGGTCAGTAAAAAGTTGAAAGCGAGTGTTATATGTAAGTCTGAAAATCCAATTCAGTATTTGTTTCTTGAGATTGGATGTATTTATAGACCAAATTGTTTAGTTGAATATTCGGATTAAATCAGGCCTGTTCTACATTTCGATTCGTTTTTATATTTGAATCGTTGTTGAGCTTGTGTTCGTAATTTCGACTGAGCTCGAATTGATTTCGAATTGTTCGAAGCGTTTTCATTCCAACTCGCTTTCAAATTTTGACAGTTGTTAAAAATGCTTCTTGTGAACTACTTATGAAATTGCAGTTAAATGAAAGTTTAACAAGTAAGAACGTTGCAGTCGGACTGACCAATGTTTCTCCAATCTATCGAAGAGTTCAAATGGAGTCATACTACAAAATTTGGGGTTTCTAGCTATAAGGGTTTAGGAGATACAGGTTTAGCTCATTTGCGGGGGCGGTAGTGGGCGTGGCATATTTTTTTTTGGCAGGTCGGTAAAGGATGTGGTCAGTAGTCTTTATGTCAAATTTGGTTACTCTAGCTGTAAAATTGTGGAAGATATAGGTTTTTGCGGTTTGTTGGGGAAGGGGTGGGGGTGGGGGAAATCTTGACACTTTGTCTGACTATGGTATATACCAACATGTATGCCAAGTTTGGATGCTCTAGCTTCAAAACTGTGGAAAAAAACTGCGTTCATACGGACGGACGGACAGACAGACGGACGGACATTTCACAAACCCAATATACTCTTTTTTTCCATTTTGGAAAACAGAGTATAAAAATTATTTTTGGTTATACGGAGGCACTCGCAAATGAATCGTTATCTGAAAGTGAGTGTTTATATACTCAGATGCGGGTGAAATTCGGGATGCACTTGCAATCAGATTTCAAATGTGAATTTTTAGTTGCATAAAAATGAATATGCGTAAGCCATCATTCGCACATTCATAATTTATATATGTATTCTAAGCCATTATCCCATTATTTAAAACAAAAACTTTAATTATTATACATTATTTTAAATATAGGCACAGTTGGGTTATCTAAATATATTTGTGCAACAAGGCAACAATTAAATTGCGCTTGTGCTGTAGCGGAATGTCGAACAGATCATTTTCATTTCGAACGTTTTCGTTTGGCTTGTCCTGTCATTTCTTGTAGAGAAATTTTGTATAATGATCAATTAAATTAAATGAAAGGCAACATTTTAATACTTAGTAAGCTATATATATTGAAATGTTGAATATTGAATAACTAAAAAAAAAAATAGTTTGCTCAAATGCAACATATATATTTAAGTGTATTTTTCCAATTACTTTTCATTTCGACGACTCAAAAACAAAACTTATGAAAACGAAAAATTTTGATCGGATATGTCGAACACCAATCCATTTCGACTCCGACAAATTTGATCGGAGGCGATTTGTAAACAGGCCTGATTATCTGTACATGGCAGGATAACTATAAAGTATACTAATAATCGTTCGCTCTATCGTAGTTGACGGTTGTGTTTTCTTTGTGCTCCATATATTTAATTCTTTTTGTGCGTTTAAGTTGCTTAAAATTAAATTTTTTGCACCTATATGCAGTTTAACTAATTGTGCTATCAATTACACTGTGATTTTTTGTTCCTAATAAAGATTTTGCCTTAATAATTTGTTAATTGCAAATTGTGGTGGAATTGTGAATTTTGCACTTTGGCTTTGTTTGTGATCAACAGAGTCTTGAATCTTCTTTCTCTGTTTCGCGTGTGCGTGTTGTTGTTGCTTGCTCTAAAGCATTACTCTTTGCATCGCCCGCTTTTGCATCTCCGCTACTGCTGTGTTGTTGCTATTAACATTCTTGGCTTATCTTCTTTGTGGTTTCATTTGTTTACATTTTTCAACTTCGGCTGCAGCTGTGTTTTTGTTTTTTTTTTCATATTCTTGTGATAAATTGTCTGTTGCTCTCTTTAAGTGCGCAGTTTTCGTTTGCCTTGTGCTCTTCTCAAATTTGTTGATTTCTCTTTCATATTTGTTATTGTTTTGACCCCGGTAGAAATTATGTCAATGTGTTGTAAAAATCCGTACACATTTAAGCAGTCTGACGATGCTGCACCACCGCAATATGTTTTTTGTTGGTTGTGTAGTAGCCTTATGCATCCTAAATGTGCGGGGACTTCTGGTCGAGATTGCGAAAAGATTTCTACCAAGGCCAAAAAGGGCCATGGTGGTTTGACTTGGTCTTGCCCTGCGTGCATTGTCAAGCAGATTGATTTCTCGCGGATGTATAATTCCGTTAGAAATCAATTTGTAAAATTAAACAAAGCGGCCAAACTCCTTTCTTCTGACCTGGATTCGAGCATCGACTTGCTCAACAATTTTAAATTTGAGAATTCACCTAGGCGCCAACTGGATTCTCAATTTTTGGATGTTCCCTCCGCAGATGCGCCCTCCTCACTGCCCTCCGGTTCTACCCTGCCACCTTCTACTCTTCTGGCAACCCCTCAATACCTTGATGTATCGCTTTCTCCATCTCCTGCAATTTCTCCGGTATGTACTCCTTCGCCATCTCTCCTTGCTATCCCCCCTGTCCCAGCTTCTAATCCTACTGTGGTTGTGGACATGCCCGCAACTTTATCCACTAGTCTAGTTACCTCCATTGGCCTAGTCGCACCGAATTCTGTATCTCCCGTTGCTTCTTCTTCAAATCAATTATCTTCATCTCTTCTTTCCGCTGTTGCCCCGCGAAAATCTATTTTTGTATCGCGACTAGTTGAATCTGCTACAGAAGAGCTGGTTAAACAATATATTTGTTCAAAACTCGGCTGTACTGGTTGTTCGGAAATTTTTGTTAAAAAATTTTACTTTAAATCTAAAAGAAACATTTCCTCCTTTCAAATTTTTGTCCCTGATAAATATGTGCAAAGACTGCTTGAGTCTTCTTTTTGGCCTGAGTTTACAATTTCTCATATTTTTGAAAATCGTGTCAATCAAAATTCTAGAGTTGGCATCATTCCTTCGCTGCCTGTTCCGTCTATTCCAAACAACTAATTCGCTCTCTTCGCATCCTATATCAGAATGTGCGTGGCTTGTGCAGTAAGCTGCGCAAGTTATACACTGATAGTGCATCTTTTGAAGCTGACGTTATTGCCTTCTCTGAGACCTGGCTCAGTTCCTCTGTTTCCAACTTCGAAATCCTTACGGACAATTTCAGTGTATTTAGACTTGATCGTCCCCTTCGTCGTGGTGGTGGTGTCTTAATTGCCGTTAGAGCGGACTTGTCATCTGAACTTATCTCATGTGAGTTTTGGGATGCCTCCGACATTGAGTTTATTGTCTTTAAAGTTCGTATTGATTCTGAATGTGTCTTTATATCTTGCTCGTATATCCCTCCTTCATCAGAACTTTCTACGTACATGCTTCACGTTTCCCGTCTTCAATATGTTGCATCCCTTCTTCGTAATACCGACCGTTTAGTTGTTTTAGGTGACTTTAACCTGCCTTTTATTTCTTGGACATCTTCTGATGATTCTTATCAATTATTTCCAGCCGAGCAACATGATTTTCTAGATCAGTTGGCCGAATTATCTCTGGGGCAGATTAACCATGTTAGTAATAGTATGGGTAGATTGCTTGACCTAGTTTTCGTTTATGATATTTCTAGCTCTTATCTAAATAGAACTGACCCGTTGACCTTTCCCGAAGATCCTTATCATCCCTCCTTACACATTGAACTTAGTTTCTCATGCCCTTTCACCGAAAAGCCTTCCTTAACTCCACCTCAAAGCTGTTGCTTTCGTAAAGCAAATTTTTTCTCCCTAAACCTTGCGTTATCTCGGATTGATTGGTCTTTCCTTGATAATTTAGAAGATATAAATTTAGCAACAAGAGCATTTTATGGTGCGCTTTTTGCAGTTTTCGATGATTATGTCCCCTTAAGCTCTCCTACTGCCTCTCTAAGAAATATAAAGTCTCGCCTTTATAAAAAGTTTGAAAGATCTGGATCACCGTCAGATTTTTCTAAATACTCCATTGCTCGTTCTAAATTTTCTCTTTTGTATACTTCTTGCTAAAACAATTACTTGTCTAAAAAAAAACTTCTATCGTGACCCCAAGCAATACTACCGCTTTGTTAATTCTAAGCGTAAATCTACACAATTTCCCTCAGCTGATTCTGACCCAGAGATTGCCGATTTATTTGCCTCAGTCTTTCAGCTTTGCTACTCCACGTCTTCTAATGATTCTCTTTCGAATTTGTCATATCCCTTTGATTTAAGTGCTTCTAATTGTGTCTATCCCCCTATTATTGATTTAGATTGTGTTTTATTAAATTTGAAATCTTGTAAATTTAAATTCTCGGTTGGTCCTGACAATGTTCCTAGCGCCCTTCTTAAACTTTGTGCTGATTCCCTGTGCCTGCCCCTATTAAAACTTTTTAATCTTTCACTCGAGCTTGGTGAGTTTCCCTCTGACTGGAAGGAATCGTTTATTATTCCCATTCATAAGAAAGGGTCTAAGGCTGACATCTCTTGTTATCGTGGGATTTCGAATTTTTCTGCCATTCCTAAGCTTTTCGAAAAAATTATCACTTCTCAGCTCCAACACTTTTGCCAACCCATTTTTTCTGAATCCCAATATGGTTTTATAAAACGTCGCTCAGTTTCTACTAACCTTCTTGAATTCTCTACTATTGTCAATACGGGCTTTTTGAATCATTGTCAAACTGATGTAGTTTACACGGATTTTAGTAAAGCCTTTGCCTCAGTAAATCATTCCCTTCTCATTAGAAAACTAAATTTGCTTGGTTTCCCACCTAAACTTTTACTTTTGATTAGTGCCCATCTTCGAAATCGGTCCCAGCGTGTTCGTTTTAATTCGTCTCTCTCCAAACCAGTTCTTGTCACGTCAAGGGTTCCTCAGGGGAGCCATTTAGGACCCTTACTCTTTAACTTATTTATTAATGATCTACCTCAGGTTTTATCTCATTGCCGTGCTCTTATGTATGCTGATGATGTAAAGCTTTGTTTGTTCTTTAATGATCCTGTTTCCCCTCTGTGTCGTCAATCTGACTTGGATGCCCTTAATAATTGGTGTTTATCTAATTCTCTCCCACTTAACATTGAGAAATGTAATTTTATGACTTTTCATCGCAACAAACCTTACTTCTTTGCCTATGAAATTCATAACATTCTTCTTAAGCGTTTACATAAAGTTGATGACTAAGGTATCCTGTTTGTTCCTAATTTTTGTTTTAATTGCCACATTTCTATTATCTCTAACAAAGCCAAAGGGGTCCTTGGCTTTGTTAAAAGATGGTCTAACGAATTCACCGATCCTTATACCACTAAGCAGCTTTATGTCTCCCTCGTTAGGCCCATTCTGGAATATGGATCCTGTGTATGGTCTCCATATTACCAAAAATTTCAAAACCAACTTGAATCTGTGCAGAAGCAGTTCTTAATCTTTGCTCTTCGTGGACTTAATTGGGATCCTTCTAGACATCTTCCTTCTTATGAAAGTAGGCTTCGTCTTATAAACCTCCATTCACTTAATAGCCGCAGGATTTGCCATGGTGTTATTTTTTTGCAAAAACTTCTTTCTGGTGAAGTTTATTCAATTCCACTTGTCAGCCTTATTAGTTTGTCAGTACCGTCTCGCCTTACTAGAAATTATACTCCTCTCTATCTCAAGCTTTGTCATATTAACTACGCACAGCATGAATCTTTCCGCAGTCTTTGCTTAATTTATAACAAATAATTTCATTTATTTTCTTTTGATAACAATGTAAGCTTTGTAAAAACATCATTGCTATCTAACTTAAATTTTGATTTGTAACATCTATAAGATTTTGCATTCCTTCCTATTTTTCTCTCCTTATTTTCAATTTTTATCGCTAAAACGGTAGTAAAAATTTTGCCTACTAATCTTTAACATTATTGGTCGAATTGGGTTTTCCTGGGTTTCCCCAATTCTTGCATGCAACTAATTGTTGGATTTTTTTTTTTTTTGTGCACTCCCAGTTAATTCTTAATATTTAATTTTTATTTACTGAATTTTAGTTTTTAATCTTAAACTTTAATGTTAATTAATTTAAAAAATTTTCACATGCTGACAGCTCTTTGTCAACATTTTTTTAATAATAATTAAATAAATAAATAAATAATAATTACGGACGATCTCAATAGCAATATGATTGTTGAAAAGCATCTAGCAGACAATATGAAATCGCTCGGCCTGCACCTCGTGAATACTACATCTCCTACTCATTTCTCTAGTCAAAACAACACCCTACTAGATGTGTTTTTGTTAATAATATTAAAAAGTTTATATTATATGACCAAGTTACTGTGCCTGTTTGCTAAAAGCATGAACTTTTTTTTCTTATGACTTCTACCTTGACTACTCTGACGAACTCTTTACATATAGGGATTTTAAAAGTATTGACTTTGCCTTGTTAAGTGCCGAATTTGATTCATTAAAGTGGTGGAGCATTTATGACATACCCTCAGTCGACAATTAAGTCACGCAGCTACAGTCTAATATTTTGTATTTGTACAACACTTATGTACCTATCAGAACTAGGGTTATAAAACCATCCAAAAAGCCATGGTTCAATAATGACATAAAGAGAGCAATCATGTTACGAAATGGGGCGTCTTTAAAATGGAAAAGTTACAGGACAGAGCATTACTACTCACTGTTCTAAACAAGATTTACGGTGATAAAAGTGAGTTCTACTGCCCTAAATTCAATAGTAATCTCTCGACTCCTCGGAAGTGGCAAGAAATCAAAGAACTTGGAAAGCAAAAATTCAGTTTACCCGAAGGTGATATTGACTTAAATAATCTAAACTACAAATTTGTGTAATCTGCAGTACCTGAATAGCCGTCTGAACTCTGATAGTTTCATCTTTGATAGTAGCTTTAGTTTTGCATGTGTATCGCAGTCTGTTGTTCTAGAATCTGTACTAAAAATCAAATCCAATGCTGTTATCAAGTTAATACTACCAAAAATATTGACGATATTAACACATATTTTTAATACTGCGCTAATAGCCTCGACTTTTCCAGTAAACTGGTTACAGATAATGAGAAATGTATGGAAATATTCAAAAATACAACTCAAGTCGATGATGACGGCAGATTCATAGTAAAAATTACATTTTTAGAAGACACTGCTCTGGGAGAATCAAGGAAAAAAGCAATAGCTCGGTATTTAAATCAAGAAAAGGCCTGGTTAAAAAACGATCATCTTAAATAACAATATACATCATTCATGGAAGAATATGAAAGTAAAAATCACATGGAAGAGGTAAAGGATATTGGAGCGGGAAAATATTACATACCGCACCAAGCAGTAATTAAAGAAGAAAGCATAACAAGCAAACTTTGCGTTGTATTTGACGCATCATTAAAAACTACAAATGGAAGGAGTTTAAATGACATCCAACTAACCGGACCTCACATCCAAAAAACAATATTGGAGATCATAATGAAACGGTGGAACTGGAGATATGTCATAGCTTAGAAAAAATGTACAGGCAAATAAAAGTACATTAAGAAGACCAAGAATATCTAAGAATTCTTTGGAGAAAAGATTCAAATGAAACTATAAAGGAGTTTAAATTAACAACAGTGCCCGTTGGAATCAGAACTAGAAGAGAAAAGGACCCAGTGCTAGAATGTACATGTGGTAATCATCAGAGTCAAGTAATGAAACTCCCCGGCCAAGGAGTACTTAAACTTCGACAAGGATGCACTACTCGCAACGGTAAACACCTACTTACTGCTGCACACGAACAACACAAGATGTCATCATGGAACCAGTCACACCTCTACTAACGTTAGCAGACAATATAAAACTAGAAAATTTGAAAACTATTATTACAAAGTCAATATACAATTCATATGAAATAAGTAAAATAAAAAAATTAGTAGAAGCGCAAAACATTAGAAACTATAAAATTAAGAGGCATGAATTTTCACAATGTAAGTGGTCATACATCACTAACACTGATTATGATTGCAATAATAGCAATAGGTATTTTATATGTAATTTAAAAATGTAAGATAGAAAAAAAGAAAATTAAAATTGAGTTTGGGAAGTCATCAGCAGAAAATTAAAATGTCATAATGCCCCCCGCAAAATGTTTAGAAAACTAAACATGCAAAACTCGCGGCCTATCTTTAAAACACACACACATGTCAATCTTCGAGTAAGCGGGACACTTTAGATGAATCCCAAACTGTTGGTAAAAATATTACATCCTTGCTTGAGCAAGGCAATAAACAAAAAGATCAAATTATCCCACCTCATGTGACGCCGCACATGTGAACTGTAAGAACTGTACACACATGTGTGATGACGATAAGCCAATAAAAACTAAGCATAGGATATATTCCACATGTAATTTTAGAAATCATATGTTAAAAAAGGAAGGCTATTGTAACACTAATAATTCTATCCTTGTTATTCATAAAATAGAATCCACATACATTTAAGATATAAAAGCACATACAAAACCAATAAAGAACCAAGTCTTAACAAATTTAAATCTGGACGCGTTTCATTTTTAATAGGGCTCGCAGAAAATTAAAAGTAAGTTTTAAAGGACTGCGACAAAGGCGCAATCAACTTTAAAACTATGCTTACAACTGGAAAGTGGCTAAAAACAAACTATGAATTCAGACCTATCTGTATTCTGCTCTTTTTTGGAAAAGTCTTTGAACGTATCCTAGCCAATCAAATGAACGAACACATATGTATGTACAATCAGGTTTTCGCAAAAATAGAATAGGTTTACGTTCAAAAGAATTCTGATGGAGGCAATGTAACTTGTTGGACTTTACTCGACTACAGCAAGGCATTTGACACTGTTAATCAATATGTTCTCTGCGCCACGCTCAGAAACTTTAATTGTTTCTCTGACACTTATCTGACTAACCGTACCCAATCTGTTGTTACTTAATGTGATTCATCGTCCTTTTTGGCGCCTATTGGTGGTGTCCCAAAGGGGTCTGTACTTGGTCCATTACTGTTTACTGTTTATGCTAATGACATACCAACTGTCCTTTCAGAGTGTGAAATTCATATGTATGCCGATGATGTTCAAATGTATGTGAGTCGTTCTCTGTCCAAAATAAATGAATGTATAAATGTTACTTACAAAGATCCATGGAATATTGACAAGTGGGCTAAAAATAATGGTTTTCAGATTAACCCAGTAAAATCGAATTGCCTGGTAACTTACAAAAGGGCAATTTACACTGATACATTAGACAAAATCAACTTTAATAACAATAATATCGATTTCTTTGAACATGCAATCAATTTAGGATTCAATTCAGACGTTAACTTGGAATCATCACATTACAAAAATGGTGGGTAGTACATAGACTACTAATTGCTAAAACATACTTGACACTCGCACTCTTCTATGGTATTCAACAATATGCTAACTGTTAAAGTCTTAGTAAACAGTAACTGAATGTTGTGTATAATAATATAGCTAGATATAATTTTAACATTAAACGATGGGATCATATACCGAGCTTTTCAAAAAGCATCTTTGAACTCAACCTTGAAAAATAACGAAGTTAAGAGAATTCATATTAATGCGCAAAATTATAAGCAATAAAGAACAAAAGTATCTGTTTCAGAAATTTAATTTAACTTTCTCTCAAAGGACTGTCAAAGGCATAGTTTGGCCAGCTCTGAAAAAACAGTTTTTTATTCATGCACTTCGTCTGTGGTATTCACTACCATATGACTAAAAAATTATAAAAAGCGCATTCAAATTTCGAAAGAGGCTAAATATACACCTTAAAAATAATTGAAAAGTTTAATTAATTAAATAAATAAACTATTAAATATTTTTATCATTGTTATTATATACTTACTATACTAAAAAATCAAAACAAAAAAATTAAAAATAAAATATAATCTATCAAAACACATAAAATAACATATAACAAGTAAGAATACTCTAGTCGAGTGTGCCCGACTACGAGACTCCCTGCTCTCAACTTGCATTTCAAGCAGTTCAGCGGCAACACAAGCAAGCAGCGTACTCAACTTGCACAGTGCATGTCAAACTGTTGTTTCTGCCTGCAGTGGAAATAAGTTTTTCCATAACTTTGGTGCTATTTATCCGATCGTGTTGAAATTCACACATCCGAAAGACATTGATTAAACATACATGTGTACCAAAAATTAAAGCTCTATCTTTAAAATTGTGGCTGTGGGAGTCTTTTGCGATTTGCGGGGGTGCGGGGGGGTGCACCCGAAATTTGAAATAAACTTGATCTGCGTATGATATACAGGAACCTACATGCCAAGTTTGGTGTCTCTAGCTTTTGTAGTCTCCGAGATCTGTGTGTTCATACGGACAGACGGACATGGCTTGATCTGTTGATGCTGATCAAGAATATATATAGTTTATATAGTCGGAAATGCTTCCTTCTGCCTGTTACACACATTTGCAGTACTTTATAACTCCCTTTTTCCCATTTTTAATGGGAACAGGAAGTAAAAACAAGTAAGAATACTCTAGTCGAGTGTGCCCGACTACGAGACTCCCTGCTCCCAACTTGCATTTCAAGCAGTTCAGCGGCAACACAAGCAAGCAGTGCACTTAACTCGTAAACTGCTTGTCAAACTGTTGTTGCTGCCAGCTGAGACGGGCTTAATAGATTCTTCTATAACTTTGGTGCTATTTATTCGATCGTGTTGAAATTTACACATCCGAAAGACATTGAGTAAACATACATGTGTACCAAAAATTAAAGCTTTATCTTTAAAACTGTGGCTGTGGGAGATTTTTGCGATTTGCGGGTGTGCGGGGGGGTGCATCCGAAATTTGAAATAAACTTAATCTGCGTATGGTATACAGGAACCTGCATGCCAAGTTTGGTGTCTCTAGCTCTTATAGTCTCTGAGATCTGTGTGTTCATACGGTGTTCATGGCTAAATCGTCTCGGCTGTTGATCCTGATCAAGAATATATATAGTTTATATAGTCGGAAATGCCTCCTTCTGTGTGTTACACACATTTGCAGTACTTTATAGCTCCCTTTTTCCCATTTTTAATGGGAACAGGGAGTAAAAAACTAAATAAGTTTAGCTGATTAATATCACATAGCATATAAATAACAAGTAAGAACGTTGCAGTCGGATGCACCCGACTGCGATATACACTTTTTTAGCCTCATTGCGGAGCCAGAAGTGTGCGTGGCAATTGATCTTGACACTTTGTCTTACTATGGTATATACCAACATGTATACCAAGTTTGGTTGCTCTAGCTTCAAAACTGTGGAAAAAAAACTGCGTTCATACAGACGGACGGACAGACGGACATTTTACAAACCCAATATACTCTTTTTTCTTTTTTTCTAAAAAAAATTAAAAAAGAGTATAAAAATGTCCTACATATACAAATTTCATAAATGTCTTAAATGGTATAATTAACTATGTAAATCTGATAAATTGTATTACTTCCTAATGAGTAGTGTAATAAATTATAAGTCTGTGTTTGTTTTGGTTTTTAGTTTGAGTAATTTACTTTGTGTGTTGTTTTCAGTGATTCGTGCTTAAGCTTGTATGTGTGTTTTAATACTTTAGAGTTATTTTATGTTTTGTTGTTTTTTGCTTTGCTTGATTCCAGCGCAATTTATATAGTTGGTTATTTTAATAGTTTCAATCTTTTTATTATTTTTTTTCGTGAACCTTTATCTTAGATAAGTGATTTTTAATTGTCTTTCAAATTAATTAAGGTAAAAACCAATTAAATTTCAGATTTTTGCAGAGATCGGACAACTTTAGCGTCTTCCTCTTACGATAACGATAATCTTTTTGGGGGCTGCAATCGTATATCATTCATTGGTTTTACACAGCAGTCGTAAGACCCTGCTAACATCAAATTCAACCTACACTACCTTCATAGGGTTAATCGAGCAGCATGTTTGGGTATAACAAGATCTCTGCCATCCACTCATCAAGCTCTGGATACCATTTTTGATCTGGCACCAATGAGTACGTTTCTAAAGTACTCAGTAGCAAGAGAAGCAATCAGATTCAGGGAGTTGAATCTTCTACAGTCTGGTGTTGCGGGCCATAGCACCATCCTACGACACGTAGAAATCCTACCTATGGACAAGGAAGAGGACTTTTGTGTGTCAGATCTGAAGTGGAATAATACTGTTATTGTGTGCCAATCATTCCGGAGAGAGATTAGAAGCTTGAAACTCCCATTAAGGGTAACGAGCTTTCAACCTTCACAGATGGGTCAAAGACGGGTGAAGGAAAGGGATCTGGCGTCTTTTCAGAGCAGCTAGCCGCGCACATATTTTTCTGTTTAGCTAACTGTAATCAAACAGCACATTCCAGGTAACGAGATGGCGGATGAGTGTGCAAAAATTGGTTTAGCTATGTATGTCAGCAACTCTTGTGGAAACTGACGAAATTAGACCGTTAAGGCACATTCTTATGGGCCTAACCTTAAGAATCAGGAAGCTAGCAGATAGAAAATGGGCCCGAGGGTAACTGCCTCTTGGCAAAGTCTGTATGCACTCGTCAATATCAGAAACTTAAATAGCTAGGGACACCAAACTTGATATTTTGGTTCCTGTACTATACGCAAATCATATTTATTTAACATTTCCGAAATTAAAGGCACTTGACTTGTTCTGCTTGTTTACGTTGTTGCTGAACTACTTGAAGTTCAACACCCAGAAAAATTTGTTGCCTAAGCCTTCCTCAGGCAATCCTCTCCTAAACATTTTCCCATCAAATTTGGATCAAAAAATTAGGAATTAAGCTAAAAAAACAAATCATTTTCTACATGTATTTCTGTTTATTTTTCTTAAATTACTATTAAATCGCAACTATGAAAGTTCTAATACGAGCAATGAAGTCAAGGTATTGAGCGGGAGTCGTACTGGCCTACAGCACAGAGTCTGTGTAAAAAATAATATGAGTTTAGGGACCTTTTAGTGACCTCCGATGTTGTCGTTATAAGTGTATCTGAGACATGGTTGCAAATGACTCTTGTGACTTGTCAATTGTTTGCGAAGGATATTTTTCAAAAATGTTGACAAAGAGCAGTCAGCATGTGAAAAATTTAAAATTATTTAACATTAAAGTTTAAGATTAAAAATTAAAATTAAGTAAATTAAAATTAAGTATTAAGAATTAAATGGGAGGGCACAAAAATAAAAAATTAAAAAATATTGGTTCAACAATTAGTTACATGCAAGAATTGGGGAATCCCAGGAAAACCCAATTCAACCAATAATGTTAAAGGTTAGTAGGCAAAATGTTTACTACCGTTTAAGCGATAAAAATTGAAAATTAGGAGAGAAAAATAGGAAGGAATGCAAAATTTTATAGATGTTACAAATCAAAATTTAAGTTAGATAGCAATGAAATTTTTACAAAATTTACAAAAGAAAATAAATGATAGTATTTGCTTTGTTTGACAAGGCTTGATATAGAGAGGAGGAATGTCTAGTTAGGCGAGACGGTACTGACAAACTAATAAGGCTGACAAGTAGAATTGAATCAACTTCACTAGAAATCACTAGAAGTTTATGCAACAAAAGAACACCATGGCAAATCATGCGGCTATTAAGAGAGTGAAGGTATATAAGACGAAGCCTACTTTCATAAGAATGAAGATGTCTAGAAGGATCCCAATTAAGTCCACGAAGAGCAAAGATTAAGAACTGCTTCTTCTGAAATTTTTGGTACTATGGAGACCATACACAGGATCCATATTCCAAAATGGGCCTAAAGAGGGAGACATAAAGCTGTTAAGTGGTATAAGGATCAGAGAATTCGTTAGACCATCTTTTAACAAAGCCAAGGACCCCTTTGGCTTTATTAGAGATAATAGAAATGTGACAATTGAAACAAAAATTAGGAACAAACTTTATGCCTAAGTCATGAACTTAATGTAAACGCTTAAGGGTAATGTTATTAATTTCTTAGTGGAAGAGGTAAGGTTTGTTGCGATGAAAAGTCATAAAATTACATTTCTCAATGTTAAGTGGGAGAGAATTAGATAAACACCAATTATTAAGGGCATCCAAGTCAGATTGACGACACAGAGGGGAAACAGGATCATTAAAGAACAAACAAAGCTTTACATCATCAGCATACATAAGAGCACGGCAATGAGATAAAACCTGAGGTAGATCATTAATAAATAAGTTAAAGAGTAAGGGTCCTAAATGGCTCCCCTGAGGAACCCTTGACGTGACAAGAACTGGTTTGGAGAGAGACGAATTAAAACGAACACGCTGGGACCGATTTCGAAGATGGGCACTAATCAAAAGTAAAAGTTTAGGTGGGAAACCAAGCAAATTTAGTTTTCTAATGAGAAGGGAATGATTTACTGAGGCAAAGGCTTTACTAAAAACAGTGTAAACTACATCAGTTTGACAATGATTCAAAAAGCCCGTATTGACAATAGTAGAGAATTCAAGAAGGTTAGTAGAAACTGAGCGACGTTTTATAAAACCATATTGGGATTCAGAAAACATGGGTTGGCAAAAGTGTTGGAGCTGAGAAGTGATCATATTTCGAAAAGCTTAGGAATAGCAGAAAGATTCGAGATCCCACGATAACAAGAGGTGTCAGCCTTAGATCCCTTCTTATGTATGTTAATAATAAACGATTCCTTTCAGTCAGATGGAAACTCACCAAGCTCGAGTGAAAGTTTAACAAGAAAGAACGTTGCAGTCGGATGCACCCGACTGCGATATACTCTTTTTTAGCCTCTTTGCGGAGCCAGAAGTGGGCGTGGCAATTGTATTTTTGCTCAAATCATTCCAGTTTTGCCATCAATTTAAGTTTGGTTGGGCTCGTTGTACAGGTTTGGGAGAAACAAACATTGCTCGATTGCAAGGGCGGGGGTGGGCGTGGCAAAATTATTTCTATACAATCTATTTCATAGGACAATAGAATTCAACCTGCAAAATTTGGGGACTCTAGCTACAGGGGTGGGGGAGATACAGACTTTGCTTATTTGTGGGGGCGGGGGTGGGTGTGCCCGAATTTTTACTCCCTGTTCCCATTAAAAATGGGAAAAAGGGAGTTGTAAAGTACTGCAAATGTGTGTAACAGACAGAAGGAGGCATTTCCGACTATATAAATTATATATATTCTTGATCAGGATCAACAGCCGAGACGAACTAGCCATGTTCGTCTGCCTGTCTGTCTGTCCGTCTGTCCGTATGAACACACAGATCTCAGAGACTATAAGAGCTAAAGACACCTAACTTAGCATGCAGGTTCCTGTATACCATACGCAGATCAAGTTTATTTCAAATTTCGGATGCACCCCCCCGCACACCCGCAAATCGCAAAATACTCCCACAGCCACAATTTTAAAGATAAAGCTTTAATTTTTGGTACACAAGTATGTTTAATCAATGTCTTTCGGATGTGTAAATTTCAACACGATCGGATAAATAGCATCAAAGTTATGGAAGAACTTATTTCCCCTGTCTCAGCAGGCAGAAACAACAGTTTGACAGGCACTGTGCAAGTTGAGTACGCTGCTTGCTTGTGTTGCCGCTGAACTGCTTGAAATGCAAGTTGGGAGCAGGGAGTCTCGTAGTCGGGCACACTCGACTAGAGTATTCTTACTTGTTTTTCTGTCAGATCAATGAAGGAGGTGAAAAAAAGCCATTGTGCCAAATTTGGTTCCTCTAGCTATAAAACTGTGGAAGATATAGGTTTTTGCGGTTTAAGAGGGAATGGGTGGAGGTGGGGGGGAGATCTTGACACTTTGTCTGCCTATGGTATATACCAACATGTATACCAAGTTTGGTTGCTCTAGCTTCAAAACTGTGGAAAAAACTTGCAACCATACAGACAGACGGACTTGAAGTTAACACGCGACTTAGAAGTAAACTGATATGCTGGCATCCACCGGAAAGTTCAATAGAATATCTTTTTTTTAGAAATCGAGAATCGAGAACAGCACACGAAAGTCCTAGTAGGGGGTGCGTCTAGACCAAATCGAAATATTGACTACTCCCATGTTATAAGTTAAATTTCTGACATATCTCTATCCTACACAGATGTCATTATAACTGGGGACTTTAATAGCAACCTGCTAAATGAGAGTCATTTGCTTAAGGAAATGCAACAGTAGGATTAAGTGTAGTCAATAAAACCAATCACACACACTTTACAAACACATGTGATACTCTACTTGAAGTAATTTTTGTTAGTGACACCTCCATGACTTAATTTTTATGACATATGACTTAAATAATGACTGTAGTGAATTTAAAATTAAATATAGGGTCTTTAAGAATATGAGCTAACTATGACGAGCTGACTCATTAGCTAACTTTCTGCGACTGGACACCTATATACAAGCATAACTCGCTCTCCGCTGACATAATGACATAAAACGACATATTCGTCTGCGAGATCATGCGTATCTTTGCTGGAAGCGATACAAAACTAGTAGCCTACAAAAGAATTTTAAGGAGCTTAGGAGTATTGTTTCAAGCCTTATCAGTGCTGCCAAGCGCAACTACTACAGTGCTAAGTTCAATAGTGCAATAACATCTCGACAAACCTGGAAGGAGCTAAGAGATTTAGGAATAAACAAAAATAAGCCGCTATTAAGGACTGATATTGACGTGCATAAGCTAAACAACCAATTCGCTAATATTCAAGTACCTGAAGCTACTAATAATATGTATCTTAATTCTGTGTCCATCTGTAATAATAGTTTTAGTTTCATGTGTATTTGTCCTTGCGATGTATTAGCCAGTGTCTTTCAAATCAAATCTGATGCAGAAGGTTTGGACAGCATGAATCAAAAATTTTTAGAATTATTTTGCCTTTAATAATCGGATAATAACACACATTTTTAATACTATTGTTACCACCTCTGTCTTTCCTGCGAAATGGAAGAAAGGTTAGATTTTTCCCATTCCAAAACCCAATGACGACTTTAGACCAATATCCATTCTGCCTTTTTTCATTCGAAAACCTGATGGCTTAACAAATAAATGGATACTTAGTTACGAACGCACTTCTTAGTCAAAAGCAATCAGGTTTTTGGAAATCCAGAAGCTTACTACAGCTGTCCTTAAGATAAGCGAGGACATGCGTTCTCAAAAAGACAATACTAAAGTGACTCTCTAAGTTCTTTTAGATCACATAAAGGCATTTGACGCAGTAGCTTAACATAACATACTATGCACAAAACTCAACAAATTATTCAATTTGTACGATACTGCCACTAAACTAGTTAATTCATATATTACAGAGCGTGTACAAGCAGTGGTCTCTGGTCCCTTCATGTCAAGCTATCTTCCAATTAAACGTGGTGTTCCTCAGGGGTGCGTCCTGGGTCCTTTGATGGACCTGTTTATGTTAATGATCTTCCGAGTGTCATGTCCAATTGTGAAGTCCACATGTACGCAGATGATGTCCAGATTTATGTTAATCGGCCGTTAAATCAAATAAATGAATGTATTGATGTTTTTAATATAAATCTTGACAAAATAGCATTATGGGGAAATGCTAATGGCTTAAGTATAAGCCCAAAGAAATCTTAGTGTTTAGTCATCTATAAGAAAGTTATTGATACCGGTCAATTGCGTTATCTGCATATTTGTGGATGCCCTGTTGAGTATGTCCATAGAGCCGCTAATTTATTGATAAATTTTAATAACCTAACTTGGAGCAACCATGTATCCATTGCAACTGGTGAAACCTATGGACAGCTCAGGCAGTTGGCTAAATCAACATCTTTTCTGCCCTTACAAATAGAGCTACTAATTGCAAAAATGTACCTGATTCCCACTCTCTTCCATTTCGTCGAGGCTTTTGGCCATTGCAACGTAAATGACATGCGTAAATTCAGGGTTGCTTTTAATGCAATTACAATCACAATAAAGAGACTGCTATCATCGACGCCACGTGCTCATCTGCAGACTATTTGTCAAATGCTATATTGAAACCAAAGTATATAATGGGAAAATATAAAATAATATCTGTATGTATTATGTATCTTTGTGTCATTAAATGCAATGTATAGACGGTAAATACCACCGATTTAAATTTTTAATAAATTATGCACATAGAAACATGAAATGTATTTAAAATGGGACATAAGTGATCAATTGTAGTGCAATGACCATGTTACCTACGTAAGAAAATTTTCTAAACAGAAATTTTATCAGGAAAAAGTACAGTGTCTAGAAAATAATTTTTCTAAATTTTAATACTCCTTTTTTAATTTTTTGAAACGAAAAAATATACTTGACTTGTGAAATTTCCATCTGTCCGTTTGTATGAACGCAGTTTTTGTCCACAGTTTTGGAGCTAGAGCAACTAAAAAACAAATTGGCCAAGCCCACCCCCGCCCCCACAAATAAGTTAAGTCTGTATCTCCGACACCCCTTTGGCTAGAATGACCATATTTTGCAAGTTGAATTCTGTTGCCCTATTAAGAGACTTGGCCAAAAATACAATTGCCACGCGTACTTCTGACTCCGCAAAGAGGCTAAAAAGGAGTATATCGCAGTCGGGTGTATCCGACTGCAACTTTCTTGTTTAAATAATAATTGTGAAAAATACGATTTTTTAGTACATTTATCCTAAAAATGTTGCAAATCTTTCCATCTAAGCTTGTGGTGTACATTAATTGTGATCGGAGGTGCCCGACCACGAACTCACTGGCTCCAATACTTAACGTGTGCAGTTTATGTAAAACTGTACTTTCTGCCTTCTGAGCCGGGCTTTGAAGTTTATTAAGCGATCCTAATGAAATTTACAGGCACTGCACAGGGAGTCGCTTAGTCGGGCACACCCGACTAGAGCATTCTTAGTTGTTAAAGTAAAACACATACAAAAGTTTCCAAATAGATTTTCTAAAATGTTAAAACGATTTTTATAGTAAAATACATACAAATCTTCAAGTTGAAAGCCCCGGGGTCTATTCTTAGATAAGTAATTAATTTGCCACTTTTCTTAGACTTGTATATAGATTCAGTTTTGAGTTGACCCACGCTGGTGTACATATTTTCTTATTTACTTACTGTCAAAAAGTTATCTTACCTGATTTATTTTATCTTCAACAATGCTTTTGAATGCAGCTTCAGCTAAAGCAAACACATGAGGGTCTAATTCTCCCAATTTAGCCGTATGGTATTTGTCAACATGATCCTTCAAAAGACAAAAACATGGATATGCTCGATTTTTAAGTATATATGCACTTACATTAAACACTTATAGAATACTCAGATAATTCAAGAAATTTTTAAAAATATAATAGTATTTGCACTGCGAAATGTGAAAGTTCCGTATGTCTGCATGTCCGAGTGTCTGTCCGTGCACAGTTTTGAACGTAGAGAGGGAAGGGGGGGAGAGCATTCATTACACTCATAGCTTTACATTATATATCTTCTTAAAGCCCGACCAGAGCTGTATTGTGATATGCACACATATAGAGTACTCACTGTACTCAGTACATTTCAACAAATACACATTATAACGCTTAGTTGCAATGTTCAAAGACCCAAGCACATTTCAAGTGCAAAGTAACATGAGTAGATGTTGGGCATTCCATGCAGAAACGCAGCGTCAGCATATTTGAGCATAGCCAGCGGCGCAGCCATTATATATCATTCTATGTGCGCATGTCATTTCTCTCCAGCACAGAGCTGTTATCAACTTTGTTCATTTTATATATACACTAGCATTTCCCGGCGTGCGGTGCTACGCCCCGTATAAAATCATATTCGCACGAAAATTGAACTTCGCTCCTACAACTTTAACCAACAGTCTTCTACCCAACAGGGTAAATATTCCGGAGAAAAAGGTATGCATTTTAAATGAATTTTCATATTGACCTTTGAAAATGAGTTTGAAGCAAATCGCACAAAAAATTCAACTTTGGCATTTTTTCTCACCCACTTTGCACCCGGAAATGTGAATTTTCCGGAAAATTGGTATGCAGCTTTTAATGAATTTTCATATTGATCTTTGAAAATGAGTTTGAAGCAAATCGCATAAAAACTCAACTTTGGCATTTTTTCTCACCCACCTTGCACCCGGAAATGTGAATTTTCCGGAAAATTGGTATGCAGCTTTTAATGAATTTTCATATTGATCTTTGCAAACGAGTTTTGAATAAATCGCATAAGAACTCAACTTTCGCCCTGCTAACCACTCACTTTCCACCAGGGAATGTGAATTTTCCGGAAAATTGGTATGCAGTTTTTAATGAATTTTCATATTGATCTTTGGAAATGAGTTTGAAGCATATCGTATAAGAACTCAACTTTAGCCTTTTTACTACCCACTTTCCACCCGGGAATGTGAATTTTCCGAAAAGTTGGTATGCAGTTTTAAATGAATTTTCATATAGATCTATCAAAATGAGTTTGAAGCAAATCGCATAAGAACTCAACTTTCGCCCTATTTACCACCCACTTTCCACCCAGGGGGGTGAATTTTCCGGAAAATTAGTATGTAGTTTTCAATGAATTTTCATTAAGATTTTTGAAAATGAGTTTGAAGCAAATCGCATAAATCGTCAACTCTCCCCCAATACAACCTTGACTACCCATATTCCACCCAGGGGGGGGGGGGGGGGGGGGGAATTTTCCGGAAAATTGGTATGAAGTCATAAATTATTATACTCTTTTTTTAACTTTTTTGAAAAAAAAAAAAAAGGAAAAAAGAGTATACTGGGTTTGTGAAATGTCCGTCCGTCCGTCCGTCCGTCTGTCCGTCTGTATGAACGCAGGTTTTTTCCACAGCTTTGAAGCTAGAGCAACCAAACTTGGTATACATGTTGGTATATACCATAGGCAGACAAAGTGTCAAGATCACCAGCATCAGAGATATTAGAAATAAGTTTGACAAATCCTATAAATGCTTAAGTCAGAAAAGATCCGTACAAAGTACAACGGTTAACAAACACGCAAACATACAAGTAGATTACTTAAATGAAGCACGTCAGTTAATATACGACCATCGAGAAAAATTGACTGATAAACATTGTTCACAAGTATTGAAAGTTTTAAATAAACTCAGATTAAATTTAGTATCCGTAAGGCCGAAATTTAATTTAGACATATCAATTCCAACATTTTTAAATACACCCTCAACAATCAAAATAAGTGAAATTCATGAACTTCCTCAGAATGAAGAGATTGAAGAAAATGAAAAGGAATCAGACACCGAAGTAGAAGAAAAAGACATACATAATTTGACAATTCCAGCTGTAATAACATTAATAGAGTTGTCAGATCTAGATTCCGATTCAAATTCTAGCGTGATAGAACAAAAGCCAAGCACAATGACAGACACATCAGTAGCTGACAGGGCATATATAAGGGAAATTGCCAAGCAATCCCTGAATTCGAGGGAAAAATTACACCAACGATTTTTAAAAGCAGTAAAATTGGTGAACCTTACAAAAGGTCCATATGAAAGACTTGCTGCAGAAGTAAAAAAATCAAAAATAGTCGCCTCAACTCTATACAAAGTCCAAAATGAAACAACAATCGACGCAATTATTCAAAAAAACAGCCACACAATTTACAAATGAAATGGAAAATTTACGTAAATTGTTAGAATCGTCGTATATCGATGAAGGACTTAGTACTGAGCATGCTGATACGTTCAGCACAAAAGAAGCCATAACGACCATGATCAAAAGCTGTGAGCATGGTAAGTTAAAAACTATTCTGGAAGCAGGCACATTCAAAACAATGAATGAAGCCATTACCAAATACATTCACTGTATTACAGAAATGACACGCAACACAAGCTCGGTACTATATACCCAAAGAGGACATGGCTATAGAGGTAATAACTTCAGAGGTAATTACCGAGGAAGAGGTTACTTCCATAATAGTAACAATTACCAGAACAATAATGGTTACCAAACAACAGAGGTAACAATAGAGGCCGTAGAAATTTTTCAGGAAATTACAGAGGCTTCAAAATTACAATAAAATCGAGGAAATTTCAACAATGGAAATCGAGGCAACCAAAATAATCAAAATAGCCCAAAACAACAATAACAACAGAAATAAAAACGTCAGACATGCACAAAGCACGTCGGAAAACCAAAAATCCCTCAAGTATTCAAAACCAATAGACGCAAAAATTCACACTACCAATATCAGTTTAAATATTTTTAAAAATTTAAAAAATGAACACACAGGAAAACTACTTACATTTTTAATAGAAAGCGGATCAGATATTTCAATTATAAAAGAAAATTCCGATGTATTTCAAGATATCGATCACACTAATATTACACAAGTAACTGGAATAGCAAAAGAATCAACAAAATCACTTGGTCAAAAATTTCTCGAATTGAGAACAGGTAACTTCATTATACCATACAACTTCCATATAGTACCAACTGATTTCCCAATACCAGGAAATGGAATTATTGGATTTGACTTCATAAAAACATTCAATTGTCTAATCGACTTCACTTCAGACAGCGATTCTTTAATACTACGACCAAATAATTTACAATCTTCAATACACATTGCAAATGTCTATAATACAGACAGCAACGAAATCGTCATTCCATGTCGGTGCAAAGTAATTAGACAAATTATACTAAATACAGATGACGAAGAGATTCTAATACCAAATCAAGAAATTCAAAAAGGTATTTTCATTGCAAATACAATTTCCAATACAAACAAGTAAGAATACTGTACTCGAGTGTGCCCGACTACGAGACTCCCTGCTCCCAACTTGCATTTCAAGCAGTTCAGCGGCAACACAAGCAAGCAGCGTACTCAACTTGCACAGTGCATGTCAAACTGTTGTTTCTGCCTGCTGAGACAGGGGAAATAAGTTTTTCCATAACTTTGGTGCTATTTATCCGATCGTGTTGAAATTTATACATCCGAAAGACATTGATTAAGCATACAAGGCTCTATCTTTAAAATTGTGGCTGTGGGAGTCTTTTGCGATTTGCGGGGGTTCGGGGGGGGTGCATCCGAAATTTGAAATAAACTTAATCTGTCTATGGTATACAGGAACCTACATGACAAGTTTGGTGTCTCTAGCTTTTGTAGTCTCCGAGATCTGTGTGTTCATACGGACAGACGGACAGACAGACAGACAGACGGACATGGCTAGATCGTCACGGCTGTTGATGCTGATCAAGTATATAGATAGTTTATTTAGTCGGAAATGCTTCCTTCTGCCTGTTACACACATTTGCAGTACTTTATAACTCCCTTTTTCCCATTTTTAATGGGAACAGGGAGTAAAAATGCATTTGTTCGCATACTAAATACAGCGAACAAAACTCAAGTTCCAAAATTGGACAACCTCCAATATGAACCACTTCAAAACTATGAAATATCACAGATAAATGATCAACAAAGAAAAGAATTAGTATTATCTCAATTAAAAAAATATTTTCCCGTCTCAATACAAAGACGTTTTGACAGAATTGTGTTCGAAGTATACAGACATATTCGGATTGGAAAAAAAAACCAATCACAACAAATAATTTCTATGAGCAAAAATTGAGATTGAAAGATGATGAAAAAACTATAGAAACCCCCACAGTCAAAAAGACGAAATTGTAAAACATATTAAAAAATTAATAAAAGATAACATTGTAGAACCATCAGTGTCAGAATACAAGAGCCCACTGCTTTTAGTTCCAAAAAAAATCACTTCCCGACTCAGACACAAAAAGATGGCGATTAGTTGTTGATTACCGCCAGATCAATAAGAAGCTTTTAGCAGATAAATTCCCATTACCAAGAATAGACAATATTCTAGACCAATTGGGAAGAGCTAAATATTTTTCATGTTTAGATTTAATGTCTGGATTCGATCAGATAGAACTAAACAAAGACTCAATAAACATAACGTCATTTTCAACGAGCAAAGGCTCTTATCGTTTCACACGATTACCTTATGGATTAAAAATAGCATCAAATTCTTTCCAAAGAATGATGACATTGCATTTTCAGGACTAAATCCTTCTCAAGCGTTCCTGTATATGGACGATTAAATAGTCATCGGTTGCTCAGAAAAACACATGCTAAAAAATTTAATTGACGTATTTGAATTGTGTAGAACACATAATTTAAAATTACACCCTGAAAAATGTACATTCTTCATGCATGAAGTAACATTTTTAGGCCATAGATGCACTAGTCAAGGAATTTTACCTGATGACAAACAGTACGAAGTCATTAAAAAATTATCCAGTTCATACTGACGCAGACAGTGCCAGAAGATTTGTTGCATTTTCACTATTATCGTCGATTTATCATAAACTTCGCGGACCATTCCCGCCATATTACACACTTATGTAAAAAAAATGTAAAATTCGAATGGACACCTCAATGTCAAGAAGCTTTTGATTATTTAAAAGAAAAATTAATGTCTCCAACATTACTACAATATCCAGATTTTTCCAAACAATTTTGTATCATCACGGATGCAAGTAAACAAGCTTGTGGAGCCGTATTAACCCAAGAAAGCAACCGATTACAACTTCCAGTTGCATATGCTTTTAGGTCATTTACAAAAAGCGAATCGAATAAGAATACCACAGAACAAGAGTTAACAGCAATACGTTGGGCAATAAATTATTTCAGACCATATATATATATGGAAAACATTTTATTGTTAAAACAGATCATTAACCACTAACTTTCCTATTTTCAATGACAAATCCAAGCTCCAAATTAACAAGAATGAGACTTGATTTAGAAGAGTACCAATTTACAGTTGAATACCTTAAGGAAAAAGACAATCATGTTGCAGATGCGTTATCTAGAATAACCATTGATCAACTAAAACAAATAACAAAACAAATATTAAAAGTCACTACAAGAAACGAAAGTAGACAGAATAAACCCTGCGCAGGAATAGATAGCAATAGAAAGCAACCGAACCCTTCGAAGCCCAAAATATATAACGTCATTCGAAATGAAGATGTTAAAAAAGTAGTGACCTTGCAAGTAAATTTATTAACATGTAAAAAGTAAGTATCGATTCTCCAGACGGTGACCACAATAAAAAATGATAATAAAAAATAAATCGAAGAAATACTGTCTACATACCATGACGATCCAACTCAAGGAGGACATACAGGAATAACGAAAGCAACAGCAAAAATAAAACGCTATTATTACTGGAAAAATATGACACGCGACATTAAAGCTTATGTGAGAAAATCTCCAAATTGTCAAAAATTTAAAGTTGCAACACATACCAAAACTCCTCTAACTTTAACAGAAACACCACTAATGGCATTTGAAGGAGTAATAGTGGATACGATCGATCCATTACCAAAATCAGAACAAGGAAATGAATACGCTATCACTTTAATTTGTGATTTAACAAAATACCTTGTTGCCATTCCAATACTCGACAAAAGTGCTAAGACAGTAGCAAAAGCTATTTTTGAATCTTTTATTTTGAAGTACGGTCCAATGAAGACGTCCATTACGGACATGGGAACGGAATATAAGAATTCAGTTATCGATGATTTATGTAAATATCTTGGTATCCAAAACTTAACATCTACAGCACACCATCATCAGACTTTAGGAACTGTGCACTATGGTCCAGATTTCGTTTATTTTGGCATAAAGTCGATTTTCCGATGTTAATATATCGTTGTTTTCTTATTTTAATCTTAAAGTAAATTCATCATACATTATAAAAATTTTAATTAAAAGCTTTAAAAGCGCCACCAAAGCTTTTTGAGAGCTTTTAAAAGTGAGCTAGCGATCAGCTGATTTCCGAATAGAAATTTGCGCCAAAATATTAAGTTGCTTTGCATTGTGCCACACTCGTTAAATTGGTCCAGAAAATTCACCTAAATTATGGAAAATAATCTTCAAGGTATGCACTATTTAATGTATATTGTTATTTTTTGTGTAGTCCTAGGGATTTAGTGTTGTGTAATGTCCAATTTATGTGAATTTTTTTAGAAAACTATCATGCGTTCTACGTGTTTCGTGAAACATAACCTATAAGCAGTTCCATGCCGAAAGCAACTAATTGGTCCAGATTGTACTTGTGAGTGTTGTCTTTAGCCGCAAACCAAAAACTCATCCCCGTTCGTCCCCCTTTTCTCTTATTTTGGTAATATATAGGCACGTTTGAGTTTGGTCACAGCGAACTTATCGAAATATGGCGCAGCAACAATCGAAAAATTCAATGTGTATCAGATTGGATATACACCAAAATTAATTAAAACACTTTGGAATCCAGCAAAATAAAGGAAATAGACAAAAAAATCAGTTATTTAAATAATTACATTCATAAATATCTTACCAAATGTAACTACATGCTTGAACGGTTCATGTCTAAGCATACTGTATGGTTGGCGTCTAAAATATCAATTACTATCGATGATACCTGCAAGACACCACAGCAAATGGGACGTCCAACCTTATCTTACACGAATGCGGGTACAAGATTAAAAAGGAAATTGGCATCTGAGCTCGCAAATGAAAATAATTGTGACACAAATCTTCTTGCACATGCTGCAGCAGTCTCTGCAAGGAAACAAAGCAAGAAGGACACGGCTTTTGTACTTAAAAAAACCATAACAACACCCGAATACTCAACTGAATCGAGAAAGCAATTTGATATACAAAAACCCATTCCAATTACACCCGATGAAGCTTTGGCTTACCTCCTGGAAAATTCTCTTACAAAACAGCAATACATGAACACTAGACTTATGAATAAAAGTCGCCACAGTAACATTTATCCAACCTATAGTCTACTAATGGAATCTAAATTACAATGCCGTCCTGTAGATATAAAAGTAACGGAAACGGCCGCCCAAGTATCATTACAAAGCCTTTTGGATCATACTGCTCACAGAAATATTAAAATGCAAGCCGATGTTTTAAATCAGTTTCCAAACAGTTCTGACATTAAACTAATATGCAGCTATGGATTTGATGGTTCAACGGGTCATTCCATATACAAGCAGAAGTTCGTTACCGAAAGACCTGGCGAACAACTTTCAGATCAGTCCATTTTTGTTACTTCTGTTATACCCATACAAATAATAGACTCTTTTGATCACAACATATGGAATAATAGAACACCGCAATCTATACGATTTTGCAGACCTCTGAAAATTGAACTAGTAAAAGAAACTGCGGCCCACATAATGATGGAAAAGAACCTTTTAGATTCTCAAATTAATAATCTCAAACCTTCTGTTTATAAATTGAATGAAAATCGTGATATAACAGTAACGTATGAAATGCATATGACACTTATTGATGGCAAAGTGCTTAACGTTTTAACTGCAACTAAATCTACTTAATGTTGTCCAATCTGTGGTGTCACTCCAACAAAAATATTAGAAATAACAGATTTCAATTCTGAACTGTTTGTCCCAAAGCCTGGAGCTTTGCAGTTTGGAGTAAGTCCATTGCATGCCTGGATCCGGTTTTTAGAATTTGTCTTGAACATTTCATATAAAATTGAAATAAAAAAATGGCATATAAAAGGTGATGATAAGATTGAAATGAGCGAACGGAAAAAATATGTTCAAGAAAAGTTTTGGAACGAAATGGGTCTTCGTATAAGCATGCCAAAGCAGAATGGATATTATAGCAATAGCAATGATGGTAATACGGCTAGGAGAGCTTTTGCCAAGACTAAACTGCTAGCATCTATTACCAACTTCAGCGAAGATCTTTTAAATAAATTTCACGCCATTTTAATCGCCATTTCTTCCAATTATTATATAAATTCGGAAAAATTTCGCTCATTTTATGAAACAACTATTTTATTATATATGCGTAGCTACCCATGGTATCCGATGTCACCAACAATTCATAAAATATTGGTTCACGGTTACCAGATTAATAATTCGAGCTTGGTTCCACTAAGATACTTAGGCGAAAATGCTTCTGAAGCACGCAACAAAATTTACAAGAAAGATAGATTATCGCATTCAAGGAAAAATAGTCGGCTCAATACTATAACTGACATGTTTCACAGAGCCTTAGATTCCTCGGATCCATTATTGTCGAGTCTTTCTCTAAAGGAAAGAGAAAGAAAAAATAAAAAAAAACCCTTCTCACAAGAGGTATTAAGTCTTTTGGAACTTCCGTCAACAGCTGAAAATGAAAACGATCTGCAGTCCGATTCTGATGACGATGAATTATAATATTGAATTGGATGAAGAAGAAAATTTCATTTAAAAAATAATTAAGTAATTAAATAAAACAGGAAATAATATATATTTATTCTAAATCTACTATCAATCTGTTTGCAGGGGCGGCAAGCGTGGGCGTGGTCGCAACGGCCCAATTTTTTTTTCACACATTATTAATGCCATAACAATAAAATGTGCAAAGTTTGAACCATGTAACTCAATTTTTGGACTTTATGCCAAAATAAACGAAATCTGGACCATAGTGCTGTGGAACGAAGCCATAAAACATTCAATGAATACATTCGTTCTTACATATCGGTTGATAAAACTGATTGGGACTTTTTGTTCGTATATTTAGTCCCTGTTCCCATTAAAAATGGGAAAAAGGGAGTTATAAAGTACTGCAAATGTGTGTAACAGACAGAAGGAGGCATTTCCGAATATATAAACTATATATATTATTGATCAGGATCAACAGTCTAGACGAACTAGCCATGTCCGTCTGTCTGTCTGTCTGTCTGTATGAACGCGTCGATCTCAGAGACTATAAGAGCTAGAGACACCAAACTTGGCATGCAGGTTCCTGTATACCATACGCAGATCAAGTTTATTACAAATTTCGGAGGCACACCCGCAAATCGAAAAAAAATTCCACAACCACAATTTTAAAGATAAAGCTTTGATTTTTGGTACACATATATGTTGTATCAATGTTGATCAGCTGTGTAAATTTCATCACGATAAATCACGATCAGATAAATAACACTAAAGTTATGGAAGAACCTATAACCCCCGTCTCAGCAGGCAGAAACAACAGTTTGACAGGAACTGGGCACGTTAAGTGCGCTGCTTGCTTGTGTTGCCGCTGAACTGCTTGAAATGCAAGTTGGGAGCAGGGAGTCTCGTAGTCGGGCACACTCGACTAGAGTATTCTTACTTGTTTTATACTCTTTTTTTAATTTTTTTGAAAAAAAAATGTCCGTCTGTCCGACTGCATGAACGCAGGTTTTTTCCACAGTTTTGAAGCTAGTTTTGAGTTTCACATTTCCGTGCCATTCCGCGTCAAGTGAACACCGCCCTTTAATCACAAAAAGGTTTATGTTACGTACTTAATTCTATTTGCATTTTATGTGTATTTACTACAATTCGGCCACCCTGACCGAAGTACTCCTGAACTCCTTAGTGTTAATTTTAAAATTAAATTTATTTATATTTATTTTATTTTTTTTCGTTATTACTGCTTAGAAAAATAAACAAGCAACAGTAGCGGCCTATTTTTAAAAACACACAGATGTCAATCTTCGAGTGAGCGGGACACTTGAGATAAAGATCCAAACCGTTTTTAAAAATAGTCCTTGCTTGAGCAAGGCACTAAACAAAAAGATCAAATTATCCCACCAGATGTGACGCCGCACATGTGAACTGTAACAACTGAACACACATGTGTGATAATGCTAAGCCAATAGAAACTAAGCATAGGATATATTACGAATGTCATTTTAGTTACAAGTAAGAACGTTGCAGTCGGATGCACCCGACTGCATATACTCTTTTTTAGCCTCTTTGTGGAGTCAGAAGTGGCCAATTGTATTTTTGATTACATTTTTCAAGTTTTGCCATAAATTTAAATTTGGTTGGGAAAGTTATACAGGCTCGGGAGAAACAAACTTTGCTCGATTGCGAGGGCTGGGGTGGCGTGGCAAAATTATTTTTATGCAATCTATTTAATAGGGCAACAGAATTCAATCTGCAAAATTTGGTGTAAAGGGGTGTGAGAGATACAAACGTTGCTTATTTTTGGGGCCGGAGTAGGCGTGGCCAAATGTTTTTTAGTTAGATCAACCAGGGATGTGATTATTAGCCCTTGTGCAAAATTTGATTCCTGTAGCTGTAAAACTGTGAAAGATATACGTTTCTGCGCTTTTTGGGGCAGGGGTGGTGGTGCGGGGGAGATCTTGACACTTTGTCTGCCTTCGTATATACAACCATGTAAACCAAGTTTGGTTGCTCTAGCTTTAAAACTGTGGAAAAAACTGCATTCATACGGACGGACAGACAGAAAGACAGACGGACAGTCGGATAGACAGACGGACATTTCACAAACCCAATATAATATTTTTTAAAAAAAAAAAAAAAAATTAAAAAAGAGTATAAAAAGGAAAACTATTGTAACTCTAATAATTCTATCCTTGTTATTCATAAATAGAATCCACATTTAATGTATTCAAATTCAAAAAAGTCTTCAGTCTTAACTAAAAAACCCGGACGCGATTCATTTAATTAGGGCTCGGCAGAAAATTAAGGGTAAGTTTAACGGACTGCGACAAAGGCGCTATCAACTTTAAACTATTCTTACATTTTGGTCCTTCGAGTAATATTGATCACGAAGGCTGCCAAAACCGGTTGAGAAACAACTAAAACGGTTTCCACGGCTATAATCACATTGGTGCTCTCTGCTGGAGCTCACGAGCATAGCTAGGGATAAAAAAAGATAAAAAAAAGAAAAAAAGACTTAACGTTGGGCAACGTGGGAAATATCAACGAGTATTAAATGATAGACAGCAGCGTTGGACAACGTAGGAGAAAACAGCGCGGGAGATATCAACGCTAGACGACGAGGGACGACGTGGGAGAAAACGGCGCGGGAGATATCAACGCTGGACGACGAGAGAAAAATCAACGTTGGACGACGTGGGAGGTACAGCGCGTGAAAAAACGACGCTGGACAACGTGGGAACAGTAAGACTGACACGCTATACGGCACAAAGCGGGTCTCACTGATTCAAATACTAGCGACGCTGGAGACGACGATCTACCACGGCTGGAAACAACGAAACAGACACGTTATATGGAATAAAGAGGGTCTCAAAAAAAAAAAAAAGATAAGTTAGCGACGCAGGAGACGAGGATCTATCCAAAACTAAATGGACGACGAATATTTCTCAAACAATTTCGAACGAAAAAGCAGCAGAATTTTAAAAAGTACTAGCGGAAGACGCTGGACCAAAGCCTATAACAATTGAGGAGTAAAAGGCCAGGCAGACTAAAAAGAATCCAGAATCACCTCCACAAGAACCGCAGAAAAGAAAAAAACCAATAAATATAAAAAGTAGAAATATATTCATATTTCCTTACTAAAATGGTCCTTACACGATACCAACTAAATGCCTTGGCAACAAGTCAAAATGTCATTTTTTCTCAAATGAAAAAATGGGATGATGAATTAAGCCTTGTGAGCGGTCATAACCTGCAACTTATGACTGAGGGTCAAAATCAATGGGAATTGTTCAAAACACAACATCAAGAGATTGTGAAATACGAAAGCTCGTTTACAGGAGATTATTTTGAAAAGGAAGACTACGCGAGAACGCAATTCTTATAAAATAAAATTCTGATAGAATTAAATAAAAAGGCGGCAGAAATAAATATAAACGCATCAATGCAGCAAACCGTTGACTTGCAAGAAAAAAAAATGTTGAAGTTTAACGTAGGTACAACAGCACTCAACAAGTCGCTATGAAATACCGCCCAGAATCAATGGTCTCACCAAATGGAGATTGAAAAAATTATAGAAGATTTTAATCAATTAACAGAGGATCTATAAGGACCTGGCGAAAAATTATCAAGAAACACTGTCGATACAGGCAAGATTCGAAGAGCTAAAGATAATGAAGCGGGAAAAAATAAGATGGCTTGTGGAAAACAAGCCAAAAGAACAACACGTAAACCTCAAGCAGATAGAGATACCACCGTTTTTTAACTTATGCGTTTGAAAGAATCTGTTGAAGGTGATGCAGCTCATTTGATAAAACATCTGATAATTAACGAGGAAAACTATGAAATGGCTCTCGATATTATAAAAAATAGGTATGAAAATCGAAGAAACATTTTAACCAAATTTTGGAATTACCAATAATGAACACCGATTCCGAAAAAAAAGATTCAACATGTGCTAGATACCATTCAAAAAAGTATTAAAGCAATTAAAGAAATGGAAATAAATCTAAACGACACCGATGTATTTATGGCAGGAGTAGTACTGAAAAAATTCGATCATCAAGGCTTGCAACAATGTGAACATACATGGAATAAAGCAAAAGTTATACAGATCCTTAATGATGTAATACTATTTTTGGAAAAACACCTGCAAGCAATTTAAGCCATGAAACCAAGACAATACAAAGAAAATCGAAGAATCTTGAGTACAACGAGTGTATGCCTCTACTCATTAAAATTGTGACCAAAGGCAAAGGAATGAAACAGGAGACACAACGTGCTCGCACAATGTACTTAGATAGGATGGATACTAACAGGACAAGTATACATACCAGGAAACAAGCGAATCTACACACGAATTCGGAGAAATTCTGGGAATTAGAAGAAGTTCCAGAAAATACAACCGTTACAGATAATGAGAAATGTATGGAAATATTCAAAAATACAACTCAAGTCGAGGTTGACGGCAGATTCATAGTTAAATGCCATTTTTAGAAGACACTGCTCTGGGAGAATCAAGGAAAAGAGCAATAGCTCGCTATTTAAATCAAGAAAAGCCTGGTTGAAAAACGATCATCTTAAACAACAATATACATCATTCATGAAAGAATATGAAAGCAAAAATCACATGAAAGAGGTAAGGATATTGGAGCGGGAAAATATTACCTACCGCACCAAGCAGTAATTTAAGAAGAAAGCATAACAACCAAACTTCCAAACCAACCAAAACAACCAAACAATACTGGAGATCAAAATAAAATGCCGGAACTGGAGATATGTCATAACTACGGATGTGGAAAAAATGTACAGGTACAAAAAGAAGACCAAGAATATCTAAGAATTCTTTGGAGAAAAGATTCAAATGAATCTATAAAGGAGTTTAAATTAACAACAGTGACGTATGGAACATCATCAGCACCGTTCTTAGCAACAAGATGTATACTGGATGTCAGAACGAAATCCTAAGAAATATCATAAAAGATGATTTTTATAGGGACGATTTTATGACAGTGAAAACATTACAAGTTGTATTGAAATTCAAAAAAACATAGCCCAAGAATTAGAAAATTATGGTTTTCATCTTCAAAAATGGGCACCTAACGAAAGGAAAATAACAAACGCATAGTTAAAGAAGAAGCAATTAAAACACTGGGATTAAAACGGAGCCCAAAAAGCGACGAGCTAAGCTTCAATATCAACACCAACGAAAACAACGTAATCACGAAACGAAAGGCGCTATCGACACTAGCTAGAATATTTGATCCGATCGGAGGGCTAGCACCTGTAACAATTGTGGCAAAACTATTTATACAAAAATTGTGGATAGCTGACATAGGCTGGGATGAGCCACTTAGCAAAAAAATATCTGAAGAATGGGTCAACAACTGAATGCAATGGCGAGCATTAGAAACCCAAGGTGAACTGGGGCAACTCTCAGTGATCTACGGGAAAACAGCGACAAGTGTGACAATAATTACAAGCAACACCAAGGTCAACCCGATATAAACCGGAAAACGTAGCCAAAACGGGAATTATGTGCAGCACATTTATTATCAAAGCTATTAAATACAATAACAAACACTATGCCATCTAAGAAAGTAATATTCGCCTGGAGTGATTCGACAATTACATTATGTTGGATAAAAAATAACAGAAATAAGGACAAATTCGTTCAACAAATCGAGAAGTTAGCAACATGGAGACATGTCGGGTCAAAAGAAAATCAAGCCGATTTGGGAACAAGAGGTATTAATCCAAAAAAATTAGTGGATCTAACATTCTGGTGGAAGGGACCCGTTACAAGAAACTCAGGAAAAATAGCCAGTAGTAAAGAAGTAACTAATCAATTAAATCTACATACAGCAAGAAAGCATAGTGGATCAATTAGAAACCAAATACAGTGAATTTGGAATTGGTAAGGATCACCGCATACGTAATACGTTTTCTCAACCGGTGTCGGAAAAAATATTCACCAAAGCATTTGACAATGGGAGAGCTCAGGGAGGCACAGTGGACGATCATCAGACAACACCAATATAGAGAATTTTTTGATGAGGTTACAAACAGAAACGAAAAGAGTAAGCTAGCGCCACTACACATGTTTCTGGACGAAAATGGAATTATGAGGGTGGGCGGCAGGCTTTAATTTTGTAGAGGTTGGATACAATCAAAAATACTCAATCATAATAAAAACATGTAAGAATACTCTAGTCGAGTGTGCCCGACTACGAGACTCCCTGCTCCCAACTTGCATTTCAAGCAGTTCAGCGGCAACACAAGCAAGCAGCGTACTCAACTTGCACAGTGCATGTCAAACTATTGTTTCTGCCTGCTGAGACAGGGGAAATAAGTTCTTCCATAACTTTGGTGCTATTTATCCGATCGTGTTTTTTACACATCCGGAAGACATTGGTTAAACATACATGTGTACCAAAAATTAAAGCTTTATCTTTAAAATTGTGACTGTGGGAGTCTTTTGCGATTTGCGAAGGTGCGGGGGGGTGCATCCGAAATTTGAAATAAACTTGATCTGCGTATGGTATACAGGAACATACATGCCAAGTTTGGTGTCTCTAGCTTTTGTAGTCTCCGAGATCTGTGTGTTCATACGGACAGACAGACAGACGGACAGACAGACGGACATGGCTAGATCGTCACGGCTGTTGATGCTGATCAATAATGTATATAGTTTATATAGTCGGAAATGCCTCCTTCTGCCTGTTACACACATTTGCAGTTCCTTATAACTCCCTTTTCCCATTTTTAATGGGCACAGGGAGTAAAAAGACCAGATCACAAAGTATGCCCGTTGGAATCAGAATAAGAACAGAAAGGGACAATCCGAAGTACCAGGACAAAGCAGCATTGGTGTTAAATTGTATGCTAATATTTACTATGATAAAAGGAGTATACACATCGAATGAAACGCTTGCAATGAAAAAGACGATATGATATATATGGATAATGTCGGTTTAGTGGATATCGTGTCATCAAAATGGGACCTGCTTATATATTACAGATTATATGGGTCTAACCTGTAATATATAAGAAACAGAATTAAATCAAATTAGAAAACATATTAAGGAGTTATCAATCAATTGAACAAGGGCACTGGATTGATGGAGCATGCAAAATAATGACAATGACAATGCAAAGCAGATATAATCAACTCAAAGCTAACAACGAACTCATATTCAACAAGTAAGAACGTTGCAGTCGTATGCACCCGACTGCAACATAGTCTTTTTTTCGAATCTTTTGCGGAGTCAGAAGTGGGCGTGGCAATTGTATTTTTGCTCAAATCTTTCAAGTTTTGCCATCAATTTAAGTTTGGTTGGGCCCGTTCTACAGGTTTGGGAGAAACAAACTTTGTTCGATTGCAAGGTCGGGGGTGGGCGTGGCAAAATTATTTTTATCCAATCTATTTAATAGGACAATAGAATTCAACCTGCAAAATTTCGGGACTCTAGCTAAAAGGGTGTGGGATATACAAACTTTGCTTATTTGTGCTTATTTTAGTCAGATCAATTAAGAATGTGATAAGTAACCCTAGTGCCAAATTTGGTTACTAAACTGTGGAAGATATAGGTTTGTGGGAGAAGGGGTGGGGGTGGGGGGGAGATCTTGACACTTTGTCTGCCCTTGGTATATACCAACATATATACCAAGTTTGGTTGCTCTAGCTTCAAAACTGTGGAAAAAACTTGAGTTCATACAGACAGACGGACAGACGGGCATTTCACAAACCCAATATACTCTTTTTTCTTTTTTTCAAAAAAATTAAAAAAGAGTATAAAAACATCACTGGTCGACTCCACCCTCAATATTTTAACAAAAACAGCACGTTTAAAGAAATGGATGACGCAATTCAACGACAACATTACGAAATAAAGGTAAGCCAGAATGTGAATTAGATGGCGCTGTCATATCACATAGTACTGCTGCAAATATCCCATCTAATAGAAAACTTTAAAAAAACACAAACATCGATAACTTATTTAGTCATTGATTTAAATCCTGGTTGAGAAAATCCACAATTACTCAAGCCAACACAAATAAAGCAAGAAATCAGCATCATAAATGAAAAACTGCCACTTAAACTACAAATACCAGGAACAACTTCAGGTACAGAAATTAGAGAGATCTACAATCTTATGACTGCACAAACCATCATAGTAGATAACAAATTAATAATATAAATTAATAAATCTGTTGTTTATTAAGTTAAAAAAAATATAAGCCGTTTATTTACGATACAAAAATATAACTAACAGCTTATGACAATGCTAGCTTAAAAGAGTCCGCTGCCTGCTGCTGCTGCTGAAGTCGCTGCTGCCGCTGCCGCTATCGCTGCTGCTGTTGTTGTCACTTTTTGGGTGCATTGGTGTCCGATTTCCCCGGAAGTCGTTCACACGGTTGCGCGCAGTGTCGTTTTGTGCATCAACTTGAGGTTCTGTGGAAGATTTTTGCTTCCAGGCCGATGTCGCCATTGTAGCTAATAGAATCATCAAAATTCCGGAGAGCGATAAGCTACTAGTTATTACTAGGTTTTGTAATAAGCTGTTTTCAATATTTCTAATCTTCAGATGTTGTTGATGTTTATCTCTTTTAGCATTTGCAACAAAAGTACTTCATCTATTTTAGTGCTGTTTGCCATCATTTGCAAAAGTGGAGGGGTGGTTTCTGCGTATTTTGATTCCCTTGCTTCATACTTGTCCTCAGCGATTCTCACTGTTGAGTTCTGGAACTGGATTAGATAAGTTCCTTCTAGTTCTATTTCTTCCTGATCGCTTTTAATTTTTCCTTTGAAATCGTTGAGTAGTATAGTACCGGTCACAATTTCCTGATGATCCGGGATGTGCTGGCTATTGACGGTCTTGCAGTACGGCTTCCGATTTTTTAAAAGCATGGGTCCTTGCTTAGGTCTAATATGTTATTTCTATTACAGATTGTCTTAGCGCTTTGAGTTTCGCGTTCTTTTACATGGGCATATATTTTTTTTATTACAAATCATGATATGTTCGTGTTTAATTTCGTTTATAATTTTGTCTTTCTTGATTGCCTTTATTATCATAGAAATGCCGGGTCTTTTTTTAGTAAAGGTATGTTTTTCATGTAGAGCATGTTTTTGCCATTTGTGGCTATTTTGACTTAAGCGAGTTCCAATAACTCTTCTACATTTAAAAACAATTCTTCTTCACTATTTAAAATTTCTTCTATGTTGGATACCTCTGCTTCTGACAATATTAGGCAGTTCACAGTGTTCGTTCTTGCCCAGTTTATTGCATGAATTAAATTAGTTAAATCGTTTTTAAAAAGTTGAAGTCGGTATTTTACTACGAATATAAATGTTTCCTGAAATTTTTCATTTTGAATTGTGGTTTTTATACTCTTTTTTTATTTTGTTGAAAAAAAAGAAAAAAGAGTATATTGGTTTTGTGAAATGTCCGTATGCCCGTCCGTCTGTATGAACGCAGGTTTTTTCCACAGTTTTGAAGCTAGAGCAACCAAACTTGGTATACATGTTGATATATACCATAGGCAGACAAAGTGTCAAGATGTCCCCCCACCACCACCCCTTCCCCCACAAACCAGAAAAACCTATATCTCCCACAACTTTATAGCTAGAGTAACCAAATTTAGCACAAGGGCTACTTATCACATCCTTGATTGATCTGACTTAAAAAATTTGGCCACAGCCAACCCCCGCCCTCTCACACCCTTTTAGCTAGAGTGCCCAAATTTTGCAGATTGAATTCTATCAATCGACTAAAGTTTGTTTCTCCCAAACCGTTAGAACGGACCTAACCAAACTTAAATTGATGGCAAAACTTGAAAGATTTGAGCAAAAAAACCATTGCCACGCCTACCTCTGACCCCGCAAAGAGGCTAAAACAGAGTATATCACCGTCGGGTGCACCCGACTGCAACGTTCTTACTTGTTATTATTGAATTAGTTATGCTACTAAACTCGTTTACTCTAGTACCTAATGCTTTATTAATAACGACTTGTCTATTATTATTATCTAATTATTCATTAATTTTTGCTGTTAGAATTTCTTGGTCGCTTCTGTCCGACGTGCCGGCCAGCCATTTCCAAACTGTTCCTAGAGCATCTGTAGACCTGGTCGCCCGTTTGGGAGGCCTAAGCCTACGCAAATCGCCTTTTATTGCATTTAGCTCATATTCCAAGACCGGGTACAGTTGGTGGGAGCTGCTTATATTCTTTACTGAATATTCTAGATTCTGTGCGACCTTTTCATATTCCTCTATGTTAAGAACGTGAATAACTCTAAATACACCATTCTGAACTGCAGCTACACCCGTTTTGATTGGTATTAGCTGCGAATGGGAGTAATCTATAAAGTTGCCAGCCCGTGGCATAATGGTAAAAAAAACCTGTGGATGAAATTATGTTTTGATATTATTTTTATGAACTATTTTGCCTGACTGTGTTTTAACAGTTGTGTTTTGGTATATCAGGACTATTGCCTTTCTGTACTTGGGGATCAGTTTGGATCCTAATCTTTTATTTATTTCAACATAGATTGTTTCCCCTTCTTTTAATTTACTAATTGCATTTCTTTTTTGGTTATGGTATGTGAGGTCCTCTTCTTGTTTTTTACTGATATTCTTGCTTACCTGTTCTCTGGCTATTTTTAGTTCCTGTGGGTTCGATACGTGCTGATTTTCAAAAAATATATCTATGGGTTTTTTCTTAGTTGTGGAGTGGATTGTCTCATTGTACTCTTGCACGGCCTTGAAGATCAAATCTTTGAACCTGGCTGTATCCTCTTCTTTTTTCCGCTGCTTTGAATTTTACCACTTTTATTTGGGTGTACTTAGAGAATTTATTTATTGCCGTGAGTACTATCTTTTTTTGTATCGTATACAAATCTATGTGGATAATCTGTCCGGGATACGTGGGGATTGGTGTTGCCTGAATTTCGCCGCGTTGTGGGTGTCTATCGTATTTCACCAGCTTGCACGTCTCGCATTGCTTAACGATGGCACTTACTTTTTTTGTTAGTCCGGGAAAGTAATATTTACTTAGTGTTTCTATTTTGTTTTCTATTAAGTTTCTATGGGCTCGCTTGTGTTCTTTAATTATGATGTCGTCTGGTCTGATTCTAACGTTATGTCCTCTGCATGGGCTTGCGTGTATCAGATCTTATAACTACTGAGATGAATGGGGTAGATATTCTGGATTTTTCCCATTATACTCTCTAAAGTAAATAAACCATTTATTAATTTAGGGTCAAGCCTTTCTTTTAATATTTTCAACGAAATAGTTGTTCTTCTTGACAGTATGCCTGCGATACTGTGGAAAAGGTAGTTCGAATTTGTAAGATTCTGCTTCCGAAGTCAATAACAGTATCTGATTTTTGAAGACATTGATTGGGACACCGATAGCTGGTATCAAATTATGCGAAGAACTGTCGTCGCTGTGCACTGTAGCTAAGGTACTATTTATCTGTGTACTTGATGGATTTCTAGAGAGAGCGTCGGCTACTACATTCGCGGTACCTGGTTTATAACGGAGTTCATGGCTTACAATTGTGATTTTTGATGCTTAATGCAAAAGTAAGTGGTCGATGGTCGGTGTGAATGATGACTTTGGAAGTATTGTAAAGGCACATGCGTATGCTTTAGAGAGCCCAGACTATTGCCAACATCTCCTTTTCATTTGTGGCAGAATTGTCTTCCGTCTTTGATAGTGTACGTGTAATGGGTCTTCCATTTTGTTCTAATAATGGCGTTGTTTGAGGCATCTGTTGTGAGTTGGAACTCTTTCTTGAAACCTGGGTATGCAAGTATTACGTCTTGTGAAATCAATGATTTTTTTATTTTCTGAAAGGCGTCTATACAATTGTGGTCGAACGTTATTTTTACCTTATTGGAAATATTTTTTCAAAGACGACCATTCTCTTCCCTGAGTAAGGTTGTTAGTGGTTTCCTTGTCCTTATTAGTTCTAACGCCATTGTCTTGAAAAACTCGCATTTGTCAATTTGGACCTTCATATTGGATTTCGCCAAAGTAGAGAATATTTTTTCGAGGTCTAGAGTGTGCTCACTTTCTGATTGGCTAAAAACGATAATATCGTCGATATAGACGTAACATTTCTTTCCGACATGGTCTCGTAAAATGTCATCCAGAGCTCTCTGAAATATCGATGGGGAGTTTTTTAGGCCAAATGTCAGCCTCGTGAACTCGAATTTCCCTACGTTTACCGAGAATGCTGTCTTTTCTATATCTTTTCCCTTAAAGGGAATCTGATGAAAACCGCTTTTTAGATCGAGTACCGAGAAGTATTTGTTTTTGCCAAATTGTGCGATAATTTCCCCAATCTCTGGGATCGGGTATCGATCTGATACTGTTACATCATTTAACTTCCTGTAGTCTATGACAATCCTATGTTTCCTCTCTCCCGATGCACCTGCTTTCTTTGGTACTACCCATACGGGGGCGTTTAACGGCGACCGTCGCCGTCGCTGTGGAAAGTTTTCAAGGTTGGAAGTTGAAAAAACTTAATGGGATTGTAGTTGCGACTGAATAAACTAAGGTGAGTGTTTTGAGTGATCTTCGTCTGACCTCCAACTGAATTGTGTCTGCAATTTCTTGAGCGTATGGTTGTTCGTCTCCGTAAGTTTCTTCGTATGAATTTACTGGTCCCTCTTGTTCCCAACTTTCGAAATAGGCTTGCTTGGAGACTTCAGTAGGATGTAACGAATTATACTCTCTTTCTTCTGCAATTGACTCTACTTCGCCTGTGGTGACCTGAAACTGTCTCTGGTATTTCTGTGGTGGTCCACATTGCATTTGAGAGGGGGGACGCTTGCCTGCCATGTCATTGGATTGTGGTCGGTTCATGTAATTAATGTGTTTTGATCGGACAGAAGGGTCAATATCCATTGAAACTGGTGTAGGTTCCGGCTTAAGAGTGAATGGAAGCGGAGGAGCAACCTGATATGGCCCGTTCGTAGGGGGCTGCTGCTGGTAAGGTCGGGAAACCATTTGTTGAGGATGCCTGTACTGTTGAAGTGCATTAGGGTATGTGTTCTGACTCTGAGGACTAACTATTGGACGGCTACTTGGTGGATGGTAAAGTCTTGGCTCGAAGTTTCTCCACTGATTTGGTGAATTATTGTTAAAAGGCTTGGATACTTGAAATCCCGGATTAATCTGTCTGGGTGGCAAAGGTGGAGGTTGTTGTCTACCCTTAGAACCAAAGAAGTTTCGATGCTTTTTGTTTTCCAATAAACATAAACACAAATGGAGCGCATGACTCAAATCCCTTGGCTCTTTTATTCCTAAATGTCGTGGTAGATCTCCGTTTAGACCCCTTATAAAAATGTCTAACGCTTTTCCGCGGTAGCTATCAGTTAAGGCCCTAATGGTTTCTGGAGTATCTTCCTGTGCTCCTATCTGATTTAAAATCAATGACAACTGGTGGTAAAATGCTTGGTAAAATTCGTTAATAGTAAGGCGTCCCTGTGTCAATCAGAACATCTGATATTAGAGAGTTTTTAAGTCTCTTTTATCAGCGTAATGCGTAGTAAGACATTTCAACATACCCTTCCAATTCATTGGAGTGTTGTAAGACTCCAAGACTGTCTCAGCTTCACCGACTATCTTAGTACGAACGGCTAAATTTACCAAGTAATATTTGTACGTTCCCTCTTGACCTGCGAAGATACCCATAATTCGTTAAACATTCTTTTTCCATGAGTTGAACGACGCTCTGTTCCCGGAAAATTCTTTGATTAAGCGGAAAATATCGGGTACTTTCTCAGATTCTTCGCTTGACTTAGGTTTAGTAAGCGATTTGTCGCTGAACTGCTCATGCCCATGAGCTACTTTTTCTTGGGGAATTGCTTCTTTATTCAAACCTTTTATCATATCCCTAGTGGCTGTTGCCGTGAGCCGCCGGATATACCGAGGCCTGACATGGCTGTTGTTATTGTATCTGGCATATTTCTTATGTAAGAACGATAATCTGTTAGATTTTGGTTTACGGAAACGGACTGGTTTATGAATTGGTTATGCGAGTTTTGGACATTTAAACAGCAACAATAACGATAATATTGGTTGCAGTTCACTTTAAATTATAAAAACAATTTTTTCTTTTTATATTGGGAGTTACTTAATTTTCTAATTTTTTCCTTTTATTAATATTTCAAACTTTTTGTTTTTTTTTTTTCTTAAATAATATATCGTTTTAATATTTTATGTCTGCTTATTTTCTCTAAAATGTTTTTCAAATATTTTAACTTCCTTATCATTATTTCTTAAATTGAATAATTTTTACTCCCTGTTCCCAAATGTTAAAGTCGAGTGTGCCCGACTACGAGACTCCCTGCTCCCAACTTGCATTTCAAGCAGTTCAGCGGCAACACAAGCAAGCAGTGCACTTAACTCGTAAAGTGCCTGTCAAACTGTTGTTGCTGCCAACTGAGACGGGCGTAATAGATTCTTTTATAACTTTTGTGCTATTTATCCGATCGTGTTGAAATTTACACATCCGAAAGACATTGATTAAACATACATGTGTACTAAAAATTAAAGCTTTATCTTTAAAATTGTGGCTGTGAGAGTCTTTTGCGATTTGCAGGGGTGCGGGGGGGTACATCCGAAATTTGAAATAAACTTGATCTGCGTATGGTATACAGGAACCTTCATGCCAAGTTTGGTGTCTCTAGCTTTTGTAGTCTCTGAGATCTGTGTGTTCATACGGACAGACAGACAGACGGACAGACAGACGGACATGGCTAGTTCGTCTCGGCTGTTGATCCTGATCAAGAATATATATAGTTTATATAGTCGGAAATGCCTCCTTCTGTCTGTTACACACATTTGCAGTACTTTATAACTCCCTTTTTCCCATTTTTAATGGGAACAGGGAGTAATAATAAACCGTTTATTTACGATACAAAAGTAGAACTAAAAACTTATGACAATGCTAGCTTAAAAAGAGTCCGCTGCCTGCTGCTGCTGAAGTCGCTGCTGCCGCTGCCGCTGCTGCTGCTGCTGTTGTTGTCACTTTTTGGGTGCATTGGTGTCCGATTTCCCCAGAAGTCGTTCACACGGTTGCGCACAGTGTTTTGGTCCTACGGTGGAAAATGCTCACGTATGTCGGGCATGTCTGGTTTTTGACCAAGTGCATTCTAAGTGCATCTGCACTGGCCGTTCTGTGACGTGAAGCATTGTACTTAACTTATACGGAGAGATTCCATTATTTAATCAAGAGTCCTCAAATGTATATAATCTTATTCCTATACCATTTGAGATATATGGAAAAACAATAACAGTGCAACTAAAGACTGACTTCCTCGTATGCATTTTCAACATGGACGCCTACACTCTTATGTCAGCAACACAAATAAATACCTGTTCTCGTCAAAACAACAAACATCTATTGTGCAAAGGAAGCTGAGTCTGGAAGAGTGCGTCAGACAATTCATGTGAACTATCCGCCCTTAAACAAAGTGTGGATCCATCATGTGAATTTCAACAAATAACATCATAGAACATGTGGACGGAACTAGTCGACCGAACACTTGGTTGTTCAAAGCTTCAAAGGACCCAGTGTTAGAATGGACAACTTCTTACTTCTGCACACGAAATAGCATCACGGAACCAGTCACACCTCTACTAACGTTAGCAACTAACATAAAACTAGAAAATGTGAAAACTATTGTTACAAAGTCAGTAAACAATTCATATGAAATAAGTTAAATAAAAAAATTAGTAGAGTAGAGTTAAAGAGTAAGTGGTCATACATCACTAACGCTGATTATGATTGCAATAATAGCAATAGGTATTTGTAAAACAGAAAAAGAGAAATTTAAAATTGAGTTTGGGAAAATTAAAATGTCATAATGCCCCCCGCAAAATGTTTAAAAAACTATACATGCAACCCTCGCGGCCTATCTTTAAAAACACACAGATGTCAATCTTCGAGTAAGCGGGCCACTTAAGAAAAAGACCCAAACCGTTGGTAAAAACCGTCAATCCTTGCTTGAGCAAGGCACTAAACAAACAAAAAGATCAAACTGTCCCACCAGATGTGACGCCGCACATGTGAACTGTAACAACTGTACACACATGTGTGATAACAATGAGCCAATAGAAACTAAGCATAGGATATATTCCACATGTAATTTTAGTAACCATCATAAGTTAAAAAAGGAAAACTATTGTAACTCTAATAATTCTATCCGTGTTATTCATAAAATAGAATCCACATACATTTAAGGTATAAAGCGCATACAAATTCAATAAAGTCTTGAGTCTTAACTAAAAAACCTGGACGGGATTCATTTAATTAGGGTTCGGCAGAAAATAAAAGGTAAGTTTAATAGACTGCGACAAAGGCACAATCAACTTTAAACTATTCTTAATTAGATTTTGGACTTTTATATATATTAACTACATTCGTTATTGCATTTTAATCTACTCCTCACCTGTGCCATTATTGTTAGTACGCGTAGCTAGCCATGGTTTCATGTTTGCAACTGCTCATACGCCTTTGTATGAAAGTCTTGATTGTTGAAATCCTTGAACATCTTCAAGAAGGTACCTGTCATTGCGTAAAATCTTTGATATTCTGTACGGTCCTTTATATTTAGGAATAAGTTTCTTAGTAATTCCTACATGAGTGTCAAAATTATTTTACCATGACTAATTCATCATCTTTATAAGCATGTGGTTTCTGACGTTTTGCATCTGTCGTTTGCTTGTTATATGTCTGTACCTTATTTTGATCAGCGCCTGCTTCTGAACGAATCGTTACTAAACTTCTTGTTTCCTATTGCTCAACTAACTCTTTCAAACTTTCACATAGTAAATCTGACACTTTTTCTCTTTGTTCTACACCAAATTATATTTTGCGAGGATGCTGTTTAATTGTTCTCTGAACTGTATTGTTTGGTACGTGCTCAACTATTTCGACTACTATGTCCCAATGTTAACCTCTTTCAGGATCCACAAGCTTAGCAATCATAGGTCTCAGACTCCTGTTGACCCTTTCTACTTGTCCATTTGCTTTTGGTGATCCAGTCGCTATTCTTATATGTTTTACTTTGCTATTTTCTATAAACTGTTCAAAGTCTTTAGATGTGAAACAGCTGCCTCTGTCTGAAACAATAGACTTTGGTCGGCTGTAGGATCGAAAATAGTCTTTTAGGGCATTAACTGCTTCTTTTGTGTTTGTTGTTTTTCTTTGGTACAGCCTAACAAATTTGGTAAAAGCGTATATCAATACTAAAATATGTTTGTTCGATCTACCTTTGTCAACTGGTCTAAATTGGTCAATGTGTACTACTTCGAAATGAACAGATTATTTTTGAATATTATGTAAAAATCCTTCCCCTTTTACATGTTTTGCTGAATATGCTATGCATTTGAGACAATTTTCTACGTGTTGCTTGGCATCAACTCTAATATTAGAGAACCAGTAAATTTTTGACATTACCTCTACCATCTTGTCAATACCGACATGTCCTAAGTCGTTTTTTTATTTGTAAAGTAGAATACGATATGCAATCTACCGTCACTCTTTTTCTGCAATAAAATCGATTCAAAACCTAGTGCACTAGCAACGCAATGTAGCTCTGTCAGGTCGTGAGGGAGAAAGCTAAGATTGGTGCTTCTAAAAGATTATTTTTTAATTTTTCAAAACATTTTAGCTTAGTTGTTTCAAATTTCTTGTCTTTTCTCACTAAAAGAAAGAAGCTTTTCTAGAAAAATCTATAACGAATTGTCTAAAATATGAACATAAGCCTAAGCAACTTTGCACTTCATGAATCGTTTTGGGGGTTGGAAAGCCTTTTACTGCCTGAAGTCCTTTTATATCTGTTTGATCCCGTCACCAGAAATTGCGCATCCTAACTATTTGACTTCTGATTGTAGGAACTCACATTTATCTAATCTTAGCTCAAGTTTATTTGAAACTAACCGCTTAAACACTTCTTCTAATATTTTTATATGACTTTCACTATCTTTCGTTGCTATTATTATGTCATCCATATATACCATTATTTTGTCTTCTTTGATTATATCTGCAAAAATTTGTATTACAAATCTCTGAAATTATGCTGGGGCATTACGTAATCCAAAAGGCATTCTAAGCCACTAATATTGTCCCATTGGTGTCGTGAAAAAAGTATATTTAATAGATTCCTTATTCATAAACACGTGAAAGAATCCATTTTATACTCTTTTTTAATTTAAAAAAAAATAAAAAAGAGTATATTGGGTTTGTGAAATGTTCGTCTGTCCGTTTGTCCATATGAACGCAGGTTTTTTCCACAATTTTGAAGCTAGAGCAACCAAACTTGGTATACATGATGGTATATACCATAGGCAGACAAAGTGTCAAGGTCTCCCCCCACCTCCACCCCTTCCCCAACAAGCCACAAAAACCTATATCTTCCACAGTTTAACAGCTAGAGTAACCAAATTCTGCACAAGGGCTACTTATCACATTCTTGATTTATCTGATTAAAAAAAAATTTGGCCACGCCCACCCCCGCCCCAACAAATAAGCAAAGTTTGTATATCCCACACCCCTTTAGCTAGAGTCCCCAAATTTTGCAAGTTAAATTCTATTGCCCTATTAAACAGATTGGATAAAAATAATTTTGCTACGCGCACCCCCGCCCTTGCAATCGAGCAACGTTTGTTTCTCCCAAACCTGTAGAACGGGCCCAACAAACTTAAATTGATGTCAAAACTTGAAAGATTTCAGCAAAAATACAATTGCCACGCCCACTTCTGACTCCGCAAAGAGGCGGAGAAAAAAGTATATCGCAGTCGGGTGCATCCGACTGCAACGTTCTTTCTTGCTCAAATTTAACTTAGTGAACAGTTTTTTCTCTGAGAGTTTATCTATAAGATCGTCTATGAGAGGTGTCGGGTAATTTTCTTTTAGCATTCCTTTGTTAAGCGATCGATATTCAACGCAGATTCTTAGCTAGTCAGCAGTTTTCTTTTTATACTCTTTTTTTAATTTTTTTGAAAAAAAAAAAATAAAGAGTATATTGGGTTTGTGAAATGTCCGTCCGTCCGTCCGTCCGTCCGTCCGTCCATCCGTCCGTCTGTATGAACGCAGTTTTTTCCACAGTTTTGAAGCTATAGTAACCAACCTTGGTATACATGTTGATATATACCATAGGCAGACAAGATCCCCCCTCCCCCACCCCTTCCCCCACAAACGGCAAAAAACTATATTTTCCACAGTTTTATAGCTAGAGTAAACAAATTTAGCAATTTGATCTGACTAAAAAAAATTTGGCAACGCCCATCCCCGCCCCCACAAATGAGCAAAGTCTGTAATACAGACTCTGTATCTCCCACACCCCTTAAGCTAGAATCACCAAGTTTTGCAGGTTGAATTCTATTGCCCTCGCAATCGAGCAATGTTTGTATCTCCCAATCTGTAGAACGGGCCCAACCGAACTTGAATTGATGGCAAAACTTGAATGATTTTACCAAAAATACAGTTGCCGCGCTCACTTCTGACTCCGCAAAGAATCTAAACAAGAGTAAATCACAGTCGGGTGCATCCGAATGCAACGTTCTTACTTGTTTCTTTTTTTTTTGTAAATTAAAAAAAAGTATAAAAATGGTGCCAAATTTTCGAGTGAAAGCATCACGTGAGAACGGCTGGGCCGATTTGGCTCAAATTTTTTTTCAGTTATTCGTAATTGTTAGGAGCGGGCTATTACCAACCAAAATTTTGGAAAAACTTTCCTCAAAAGATGTACTCACTGTTAACGTACACAGCAATGATAACGACAACAGCATCCGCATTGCACAATTATGTGACGTGGATCCATTATTAGTTCATGCACATTGCCCAATACGTTGTTTTCAATTTTGATTTATTGTAAGCGCGCAAGAAGCGCGTACTTATTTTAAGTGTACCCATAGCGTACGAAGCGCTTTTAGAATATTAAGCGAGTATGATTTTTAGTTATCGCGCACGGAGCGCAAATAATAGTAATCAATACTTAGCAATTATAAAAGAAATAGGAATAAGAAATACACTGCGCAAGAAAGGCCTTGGGAAATCGAGCGAAAGAAAAGTGAAGTCGGAAAGTCAACTACAGAAGAGGAAAAGGTGAAGAAAACAGGGAACTGAGGAGACACAAGCGTCTGGAGATGAAGTCTTTAGATTGGGATATTTGCGACGGCCCCGGCCCTAACTCCTGTGTGTGTGCGTGTGCGTGATTCGGCCCTGGCCTAGGTCGAAGACTGTCAAAAGGGAGATGTGGAGTTGTGTGTGTTCGGCGGCATCGGCCCGCATCAGTTTTTGCAGAAAAGGTGAGCGTTAGTTTCGCTACATAATTGAAGTTTAAGCCAGTATTCTGGCTATATATGTATGTATAATATTTTTTTAAATATAATTTTAATAGTAAGTAGATAATATTATAAATCTTAAAAGTAAATTTTTGTGTGTTCGTTCGATCAGAATTCTAACGCGGGTTATTAACTGCCGCTAATGTTGTTGTAAAATAGTTCGGGTATGTGTGCACTTGAATTTGCGCGCCAGTACCGCCGCAGCATAGGCTGGTAAAATCTCTGCCGACGCAAGCTGCGAGCTACCGTTGGTCGAGTCCGATTGATTGAAGTGCGAAATCAAAAAGGCTCAAAAGTGGCCACCGGAATAAAAGTTCGCAGTTACAATTTTTTTTTAAAATCACAAAAATATAATTTTTGGTTTTTTTCTTTGTATTATTGAACCTAACAGTAGTTTGATTGAAGTTAAAAACAAACAAATAAATTCTAGCAACCGATTAATTTTTCACTTAGTAATTAATTTTCATCGGCTGTTAACTAGCTGATTCTGTCAATTTATCTATTATTTTTATTGATAAGTCAAATTGTGTCGGAGTCGAGTATTGGTCCCATACCCCTGGGTCCCATACCGTCATAATAGGACCAGTTCAGAGCCTTTCTACGCCACGGTCGCAAGACTTAGGAATAAGGGAGAAGTTGCGAAGAGATCAGGGAGACCTTGAGTCGGGTCTGCGGAGGCTTAGCCGAAGTGCTCCTTCCCTTGTCACGGAACTAGAAAACCCATTAAGAATCCAAGACGGTCGGATAAAAGCTCCAGTGGGAATCAGGAATCGATTCTTATCAGCGACGATCGATACTGGGGCGACAATCGAAGACTGCGCTCCGAAATCGGTTATGGAAGGATAGGGAATAGAAATACAGACACGGAATAGATTAGCGGACGGATTAACATTGGAGGTAAAATGAATAGTGCGAATTGGGGTAAAGCTAATGGAGAGGAGCATCAATGTGATGATGCTGCTCATGTTGGATCAGATTATGTAAGGCATGGTACCAGGATATGTTGCGAATTAATTTAAGAGACGGCGGGCGCACCCCGGGAAGGAGTGGACGTAGCGTTGCCACTTTTAGAAGGAAGCAAATGGTCCGGGCAAGGAGGAATCGGTTGTGCATGCAGCCATAGATAAAGGGGAGCCGCAAATGGGATTGGTGACGTATGACGAATGACGTATGAAAGCAGGAATGAAAGCGAAGGGACGAGTAATCATGCGAGTAGAACATGCAGTAATCTTGCTCGCCCCCATTTCATAACATTCTTTCCCGTCCCGCCCGTCATTAAGTTTTTTGCGCCCGTTTTCCTCTCATTTTCAGTTCAGAAGGGGTCATGAAGAAAATTTTCAAAATTTCCTGGTGAATTTTCCAAAATTTGAAAATAACGTTGTTTATGTTTTTTTCCGCTTGGCTTTTAATCGATTTTTTTATTCGCACTAAATCAAAACTCAGGTCCATACAACCTTGACCACCCATTTTCCACCCAGAGGTCTGAATTTTCTTGAAAATTGCTATGTAGTCTTTATTGAATTTTCATATAGATCTTTGAAAATAAATTTAAAGCAAATCGATAAAAAAAAATTTAGCTTTTGCCCTTTTAACAACCCACTTTCCACTCATAGAGTTGAATATTCCGGAAAATTGGTATGTACCTTATAATGAATTTTTATATCGATCTCTGAAAATGAATTTGAAGCAAATCGCACAAAAAACTTAACTTTCGCCCTTTCCAGCCAGTGGATGGTGCACTCATTAATGAATTAATATATATTTTCAAACGTATTATGTATACAAAATAAGTTTTGTGAAAAATTCCAAATTTTAAATACGAAAATAAACGACACTTTCTGTTTGTGGGAATATATACATATGTTTATTATATATATATATATATATTTATATATATAAAGCACAAGAAATACGACACAGCGAGAAAGCAATATTGAAAGCCATGCTAAGTATACAGCTTGATATTCCTATCTCTATCGCAAGTACAAAATTAAAAGTTAAAAACTTCTTCCATAACTTTGTTTTCCACCCACTTCCCGCCAAATTTTCCGAAAAATTGGTATGCACTCATTGATGAATTTCTTATATAGATTTTTATACCCTTGCAGAGGATATTATAATTTTGTCAGAAAAAACAAGTAAGAATACTCTAGTCGAGTGTGCCCGACTACGAGACTCCCTGCTCCCAACTGGCATTTCAAGCAGTTCAGCGGCAACACAAGCAAGCAGCATACTCAACTTGCACAGTGCATGTCAAACTGTTGTTTCTGCCTGCTGAAACAGGGGAAATAAGTTCTTCCATAACTTTGGTGCTATTTATCCGATCGTGTTGAAATTTACACATCCGAAAGACATTGATTAAACATACATGTGTACCTGCGTATGGTATACAGGAACCTGCATGCCAAGTTTGGTGTCTCAAGCTCTTATAGTCTCTGAGATCTGTGTGTTCATACGGACAGACAGACGGACAGGGCTAGTTCATCTCGGCTGTTGATCCTGATCAAGAATATATATAGTTTATATAGTCGGAAATGCCTCCTTCTGTCTGTTACACACATTTGCAGTACTTTATAACTCCCTTTTTCTCATTTTTAATGGGAACAGGGAGTAAAAATTTTATATTCGTGATCAGCATCAACAGCCGAGTCATGTCCGTCTGGCCGTCTGTTTATATGCGAACTAGTCCCTCAGTTTTAGAGCTATCGTGATGAAACTTGGCACATGTGCCTCTTCTAATTGCAGGTAGTACTTATAGTTAAATTGGCCAGATCGAACCACTATAACATATAATATATATTTTGTAAGAAAAACTTTTTTTATCAAGATAACTCAACCAAATTCATTAAAAAGAAGTCAAGGGCAGTTTATACATGATGATGACATTTCAGCGAAATCGGACTTCTATATCCTATAGCTGCCATAGCAACCATCGGTTGAAAATAAGATTTGGTATGAAAAACTTTTGGGCTTTTCAAAATATCTCGCCCAAACTCATTAAATATAAATTAAAGCAGTTTTAAAATAAGTTTTTTTATGCAAATGTTTTCTGCAAGGGTATATATCCTCGCCGAAAATAACATTTCTTTCTTGATTAAAATGAGTTTGAAGCTGATCGGATGATAAGCAAAAAAGTTGCATACTATGGTTGAATTTTCGACATTTCCCGACCGAATTTTACAAATCCGAGCTTTCAGCATAAGTCGAAACAACTGTGAAAAATTCAGCTTTCAGTCCTTAATCGCAGCGTCGCAGATCGCAGACGTGCGACACCAACTACGTGAACAGCTTTATGCGTCGCAACTTGTCACATATGTGCGCAGTCAATTGTTTTTTGTTTACTTTGGACGGACCGACAGACGGACTTGTTCAAATTGCTGCTGATGCTGATCAAGAGTTTATATACTTTATGAGGTCGGTGACGTCTTCCTCAAAACGATACACATATTGAAATATACTAAACATCGATAGAGAATATCGATTTTATATAGTGCTTTCCCCATCTATATTTTGCTGCGACACTGCGACAGTTTTCGTATACATAGGCCTGGGTCTCGCACTGTCGCTGAAAAAGTTTCAGAGGGTTAGGTGGACACGGTAATTGATTAATTAAATAAATAAATATTAGTTGAATAATAAATAAATAACAACTTAAATCTTAAAATTAATTTTTGGTGTGTTCGTTCGATCGAAATTCTAGCACGGGTTATTAACTGCCGCTAATGTTGTTGAAAAATAGTTCGCCCCGTGTTGCGTATGCGTTTTATGATAGTCGGCTGCGAGATACCCTGGGAAATAACTGGCATATATATATTTAAAAGGCACACTCGTAATGGCTATCGAGGTAACGTCGTGGCTGTGCGATCATCCCTTTTACAATCCTCTGTCTCTTGAATTTTTATAAATTTTTCTTGCAAAGAGTCGGTCCCTTTGGCCTGACAGAGCATTTAACCACGGCCAGGACCTTCTATACAACTAGCATTGGCATATCTATATATATATAAAAATTGAGCCAAATTTTCGCGAGACTGCATCACGTGAGAACGGAAGGTCCGTAATTGAAAGGCACGAGTTGTTACAAACTAACATTTTGGAAAAACTTTCCGGAAAATTCGTTAGAGCCTCAACAGATGTACTGACTGTTAACGTGTACAGCACTCTTAACGATAATACTAGTAGCTTGGCACAGCTGGCATTGGCTCATCTATAGATATAACAAGTAAGAACGTTGCAGTCGGATCACCAGGCTTCGATATACTCATTTTTTCGCCTCTTTGCGGAGACAGAAGTGAGCGCGGCAACTGTATTTTTGTTAAAATCATTCAAGTTTTGCCATCAGTATAAATGTTGTTGGACCCGTTCTACAGGTTTGGGAGAAACAAACATTGCTTGATTGCAAGGGTGGGCGTAGGCGTGTCAAAAATATATTTATCCAATCTACTTTATAGGGCCACAGAATTCAACCTGCATAATTTGATTCTAGCTGAAGGTGTGTGGGAGATACAGATTTTGCTCATTTGTCGGAGCGGGGGTGGGCGTGCCCAAAATCTTAGCACTTTGTCTGCCTATGGTATATGTCAACATGTATACCAAGTTTGGTTGCTCTAGCTTCAAAACTGTGGAAAAAACCTGCGTTCATACAGGCGGACATACGGACATTTCACAAACCCAATATACTCTTTATTCTTTTTTTTCGAATAAATAAAAAAAGAGTATAAAAATGATGCCGACTTCTCGCGTGACAGCATCACGTGAGAATGGCTGGGCCGATTTGGCTCAAATTTTTACTCTCTGTTCCCATTGAAAATGGGAAAAATGCAGTTTAAAGTACTGCAAATGTGTGTAACCGAAAGAAGGAGGCATTTCCGACTATATAAACTATATATATTCTTGATTATCAACAGCTGAGACGAACTAGCCATGTCCGTCTGTCTGTCCGTCAGTCCAACTGTCTGTCTGTATGATCGCACAGATCTCAGAGACTATAAGAGCTAGACACACCAAACTTGGCATGCAGGTTCCTGTGTACCATGCGCATATCAAGTTTATTTCAAATTTCACCCTCCCGCACCCCCGCAAATCGCAAAAGACTCCCACAGCCACAATTTTAAAGATAAAGCTTTCATATATGTTGTATCAATGTTGATCAGCTGAGTAAATTTCATCACGATCGGATAAATAACACCAAAGTTAGGGAAGAATCTATTACCCCCGTCTCAGCAGGCAGAAACAACAGTTTGACAGGAACTGGACACGTTAAGTGCGCTCTTTGCTTGTGTTGCCGCTGAACTTGTTGAAATGCAAGTTGGGAGCAGGGAGTCTCGTAGTCGGGCGACTAGAGTACTCGACTAGAGAATTCTTGTTTGTTAGCAGAAAGCAATATTTATATATATAATGCATTCTTTAGCCATTTCCACTTGTAGATTGTTCGCAAAATCATCGGTCTCGAAATCAATGTGCGACATTTTAGTACTAAATATTTCATTACGACCTCAAAACTTAGTCCATTTCTTTTATAAGATTGCATCGCGAGGGAACCTAAACGTGCTTTTCTGGCATGATGCTGTATTGTTGTAATTCATGCAACTTTTTACGGCACATCTTCCTTTAATTAGGTTTTAAAAAATGTTTTTGTTAAAAATGGCTCATATTCCTATACAAAATCGAAATGTTATGTCTACAGTGATGTTACACAGCCAACTGTTAAGTTAACAGAAATAACGGACCTGCGCAAGGCGTTATCTAAGTTCTAAGTTCTAAGGGGAAAAATAATAAGCGCTGACATCTAAGCATTATGAAAGCGCTTACGTAGCGATTATTTTGTAGTGAGCACTGAGCAGTAAAATGAACAAAACAAAATGTGAGAGAGCGAGAGCCAGAGCTCTCTGCGCTCAAAAGTAACCGTAAAAGTACCGCAAACAACAACAATACTAATGCACTTACCCTTTCTATGCCAAACACAACAACAAATGTGAAAACAGAAAGAAAAGATCAAAAGGCAAGTCATAATTAAATTTTGATTTGTTATTCGTGGTGATAGCAATAAGCAGTTTAAACGAATAGATACATTTTTCCGAAAGCGCTCTTTACTTTACTTTTTCCCCATTAAATCTGTCGATGAGTTAAAAGTAACTGATGATAATGATAATTGAAAAATATGCGGAAGATGGTATGTTAAAAATTTCAAAATAATAGCTTATCATTATTTTTAAATATTGTGTTCTTTTATTACAGATTCAATATTTTAAAGAAATAATGGGCTCAACAGAAGTTTATAAATGCGCAAACTATCTGTTTACAGTCGAATTTTGCACTGTGCTTAACTAGGACGGCCATTAGAGAAAGATAGTTGTTAAAAATTATAAATTGTTCAGCTCTTTGGTAAGAAAGCCTAATACATTTTCAAATATTTATCAACTATATTTTAATGTCATATATACTTTCTTTATAGACGGTGTAAAGACTTCCCAAATGGGAAATGAAATGTTTGAAAACGCCATGAGGAAAGGATTCTGCAGACCGAAGAATATGATCAAGGCAGGCGCAGCACAAAATGAAGCTTTTCGATTAATTGAAAATTGTTGGAAACAAATATTTATGCAATGGAAGAAAAATATTGTTGACATTTTTTAGTTAAGCTTCTATAGTGCTTACGTTCAGGGCTAGAGAAGGCGCTTACGGAGCGCTTTTTTATAAGGCTGGAGTAAGTGCTTCCTTACTCCTTCTTTATAAGGTAGGGGTTAGCACTTGCGACCAGTGACATGCAATGTTAAAAAGTATATAAGAGCTCTTGTAAGCGCTTCTCGATTACAAGTAAGCGCTTCGAATGTACTTCCTAAGCGCTTATTTTCTCATTGGGTTGTATCATGATGCCTGCATGAGTTAACAGAGTAGTGTTAATTTTGGCAGCGCTTGCGAAACCTTTTACCATGAAATCGGTCATACTATTTAAACAAAAAATTGCGCTATCGAAACATTACTTATGTGCGTTTATCTAGCTAGGACAGTTATTTGCTTGACTTATGCCTGCTATTCGACGACCAAACATTGGACGACGAACACGTCATGCAATTAGTATTCAAAATTCCTGTGGTGAAAAGAACATGAATGGAGACGCGCCTATCATAAACAGGTTCGCAATGTACCATACAAACACCACAAATTGTTACTAAAAGATCAGTCGTAAATGAAGACTTGAATTGCGCTGCTTTTCAGTTCAGTTCCCAGTACTGGCTCTTGCGGTGACAATAAATAAATTGCAATTGTTGGAAGTCTGTGGAATTAATCATGAATTTCCCGGTTTTTTGCCGGAAAATAAACCAAAAAACATTGTTATGATATCGCGCTCTACTGACTTCGGTTTCATTCAAATAAATAACATTGAAATTTTAAATATCTTTGTTTTATTTTCACTCTGGAGTTTATTTGAAGGCATTAAATTTGGCCGAGACGAAGCTCGCCGTGTTAGCTAGTTACTAGTATATGAAGAAAAATTAACAAAATGTGTTTTATAAGCACTAATTTGGACCGTCCTATGTACTCTGCATTCTTTGCTCTTCAATCCATTGCGACTTTCTACAGTCACATCGTGACGACTCTTTTCTGTTAAGCGTTGTGAAACAGTTGTTGGCTGCTGCACATATTGCTCAGTATTTTGAATTTGTTAAGGAATTTTTGGGACAGGCAACGGTTGATCTTCAAGCTCGATGTACTCCAACAACTGTTAGTATGGAATGTTTGAAGTAAATAGAAGCTCGGTTAAAATACTGTCATCATCTAGATTCACCAAATAAATGTATCCCGTGCAATCAAAATTAATTACATGTTTTTTATAAGCTCTACGTTTTGTTGGCTCTTACGCTTATCACAATAATACAAAATTTTCTTTATGGCTCACTTGCGTATAGGTTTTCTATCGTCAAAAAAAACTTTGTCAGTAAAACAAAATACGAATTATTGATGACATCGGTATTACGAATATCCTGAAGATTTGGTTGTAATATTGAGTTGTTCTTTTAAATTTGAAAATCCGTGCACTGCCATATGCAACAGAGCTGTAGATCTTAACGTCAATGTACATTGGTACATAAACTTTCATAACCTAAGTTGCGAAAGTTTTCAAATTTTCTGACGATGAATTTGTCGTCACTTTTACTCATAAAAGTCGAATTGCTTTAGTTACATTAATTTAAGAAAAAACAAGTAAGAATACTCTAGTCGAGTGTGCCCGACTACAAGACTCCCTGCTCCCAACTTGCATTTCAATCAGTTCAGCGGCAACACAAGCAAGCAGTGCACTTAACTCGTAAGCTGCTTGTCAAACTGTTGTTGCTGCAAGCTGAGACGGGCGTTATAGATTCTTCTATAACTTTTGTGATATTTATCCGATCGTGTTGAAATTTACACATCCGAAAAACATTGATTAAACATACATGTGTACCAAAAATTAAAGCTCTATCTTTAAAATTGTGGCTGTGGGAGTCTTTCGCGATTTGCAGGGGTGCGGGGGGGTGCATCCGAAATTTGAAATAAACTTGATCTGCGTATGGTATACAGGAACCTGCATGCCAAGTTTGGTGTCTCTACCTCTTATAGTCTCTGAGATCGACGCGTTCATACAGACGCACACACAGACGGACATGGCTAGTTCGTCTCGGCTGTTGATCCTGATCGAGAATATATATAGTTTATATAGTCGGAAATGCCTCCTTCTGTCTGTTACACACATTTGCAGTACTTTATAACTCCCTTTTTCCCATTTTTAATGGGAACAGGGAGTAAAAATAAATAATAGTAATAATAAAAATAATAGTAATAACAAAAAATTATTAAAATATATAAAAATAAAATAGCACAAAGTTAAATCTTTAAATTTTTATACTCTTTTTTTAATTTTTTTGAAGAAAAAAAGGAAAAATAATGTATTGGGCTTGTCCGCCCATCGGTCCGTCCGTCTGTATGAACGCAGTTTTTTTACACAGTTTTGAAGCTAGAGTAACCAACCTTGGTATACATGTTGATATATACCATAGGCAGACAAGATCCCCCCTCCCCCACCCCTTCCCCCACAAACGGCAAAAAACTATATTTTCCACAGTTTTATAGCTAGAGTAAACAAATTTAGCAATTTGATCTGACTAAAAAAAATTTGGCAACGCCCATCCCCGCCCCCACAAATGAGCAAAGTCTGTAATACAGACTCTGTATCTCCCACACCCCTTAAGCTAGAATCACCAAGTTTTGCAGGTTGAATTCTATTGCCCTCGCAATCGAGCAATGTTTGTATCTCCCAATCTGTAGAACGGGCCCAACCGAACTTGAATTGATGGCAAAACTTGAATGATTTTACCAAAAATACAGTTGCCGCGCTCACTTCTGACTCCGCAAAGAATCTAAACAAGAGTAAATCACAGTCGGGTGCATCCGAATGCAACGTTCTTACTTGTTTCTTTTTTTTTTGTAAATTAAAAAAAAGTATAAAAATGGTGCCAAATTTTCGAGTGAAAGCATCACGTGAGAACGGCTGGGCCGATTTGGCTCAAATTTTTTTTCAGTTATTCGTAATTGTTAGGAGCGGGCTATTACCAACCAAAATTTTGGAAAAACTTTCCTCAAAAGATGTACTCACTGTTAACGTACACAGCAATGATAACGACAACAGCATCCGCATTGCACAATTATGTGACGTGGATCCATTATTAGTTCATGCACATTGCCCAATACGTTGTTTTCAATTTTGATTTATTGTAAGCGCGCAAGAAGCGCGTACTTATTTTAAGTGTACCCATAGCGTACGAAGCGCTTTTAGAATATTAAGCGAGTATGATTTTTAGTTATCGCGCACGGAGCGCAAATAATAGTAATCAATACTTAGCAATTATAAAAGAAATAGGAATAAGAAATACACTGCGCAAGAAAGGCCTTGGGAAATCGAGCGAAAGAAAAGTGAAGTCGGAAAGTCAACTACAGAAGAGGAAAATGTGAAGAAAACAGGGAACTGAGGAGACACAAGCGTCTGGAGATGAAGTCTTTAGATTGGGATATTTGCGACGGCCCCGGCCCTAACTCCTGTGTGTGTGCGTGTGCGTGATTCGGCCCTGGCCTAGGTCGAAGACTGTCAAAAGGGAGATGTGGAGTTGTGTGTGTTCGGCGGCATCGGCCCGCATCAGTTTTTGCAGAAAAGGTGAGCGTTAGTTTCGCTACATAATTGAAGTTTAAGCCAGTATTCTGGCTATATATGTATGTATAATATTTTTTTAAATATAATTTTAATAGTAAGTAGATAATATTATAAATCTTAAAAGTAAATTTTTGTGTGTTCGTTCGATCAGAATTCTAACGCGGGTTATTAACTGCCGCTAATGTTGTTGTAAAATAGTTCGGGTATGTGTGCACTTGAATTTGCGCGCCAGTACCGCCGCAGCATAGGCTGGTAAAATCTCTGCCGACGCAAGCTGCGAGCTACCGTTGGTCGAGTCCGATTGATTGAAGTGCGAAATCAAAAAGGATCAAAAGTGGCCACCGGAATAAAAGTTCGCAGTTACAATTTTTTTTTAAATAACAAAAATATTATTTTGTTTTTTTTCTTTGTATTATTGAACCTTACAGTAGTTTGATTGAAGTTAAAAACAAACAAATAAATTCTAGCAAGGAGAAGTTGCGAAGAGATCAGGGAGACCTTGAATCGGGTCTGCGGAGGCTTAGCCGAAGTGCCCCTTCCCTTGTCACGGAACTAGAAAACCCATTAAGAATCCAAGACGGTCGGGTAAAAGCTCCAGTGGGAATCGGGAATCGATTCTTATCAGCGACGATCGATACTGGGGCGACAATCGAAGACTGCGCTCCGAAATCGGTTATGGAAGGAAAGGGAATAGAAATACAGACACGGAATAGATTAGCGGACGGATCAACATTGGAGTTAAAATGAATAGTGCGAATTGGGGTAAAGCTAATGGAGAGGAGCATCAATGTGATGATGCTGCTCATGTTGGATCAGATTATATTAGGCATGGTACCAGGATATGTTCCGAATTAATTTAAGAGACGGCGGGCGCACCCCGGGAAGGAGAGGACGTAGCGTTGCCACTTTTAGAAGGAAGCAAATGGTCCGGGCAAGGAGGAATCGGTTGTGCATGCAGCCATAGATAAAGGGGAGCCGCAAATGGGATTGGTGACGTATGACGAATGACGTATGAAAGCAGGAATGAAAGCGAAGGGACGAGTAATCATGCGAGTAGAACATGCAGTAATCTTGCTCGCCCCCATTTCATAACATTCTTTCCCGTCCCGCCCGTCATTAAGTTTTTTGCGCCCGTTTTCCTCTCATTTTCAGTTCAGAAGGGGTCATGAAGAAAATTTTCAAAATTTCCTGGTGAATTTTCCAAAATTTGAAAATAACGTTGCTTATGTTTTTTTTCCGCTTGGCTTTTAATCGATTTTTTTATTCGCACTAAATCAAAACTCAGGTCCATACAACCTTGACCACCCATTTTCCACCCAGAGGTCTGAATTTTCTTGAAAATTGCTATGTAGTCTTTATTGAATTTTCATATAGATCTTTGAAAATAAATTTAAAGCAAATCGATAAAAAAAAAATTTAGCTTTTGCCCTTTTAACAACCCACTTTCCACTCATAGAGTTGAATATTCCGGAAAATTGGTATGTACCTTATAATGAATTTTTATATCGATCTCTGAAAATGAATTTGAAGCAAATCGCACAAAAAACTTAACTTTCGCCCTTTCCAGCCAGTGGATGGTGCACTCATTAATGAATTAATATATATTTTCAAACGTATTATGTATATGTCGGATCTTAACTTATGGTAGTCAGTGTAAAAGAATAAAATCAAATGCGTGTACCAAGCGACAATTCTCGTCTCTGCACTCTAACTGTTGTTTGTTAGTACGCTTTGTTCAGTCTATTCGCCAGATGGTCAGGATAGTTCGATGCGAACATGAGAGAGAGATGTTGCGTGAGGTTAGAGGCTTGAGAGAGAGATGCGCACTACGATTGTTGTGCGTGTATGCTTGAGCCACTGCGAGAGACAGAGATACAAGTATGTTCGTTGCAGCATTTTCTGGAGAGCATTTTCGGTTTGCTAGAATGCTAGCAGGGGTCTCGAGTTGACAGTGGCGTGATCAAGTGTATTCGCCGTATACAATCTGCGCAATTAAATATGAAAAATCTTAATGATAACCCGACATCAGAAGTGGGATCAGTGCCAACTCCTGCATTTTCTGAAGATCAGTGGCGTACTATTATGGAACTGCAGAATCGCAATTTCGTCGAAATGTGTAAAGCTATGCAAGCGTCTGTGCGTCCACAAAATCAAGTGGTTTTGCCAAAATTTAACCCAGATGTAACTGAAGCTGATGCGACTCAATGGTGTGCAACGGCAAGCATTATTATGGACGAACAGCAGATTGATGGCAGCGCACTTATCATGATGTTGAGTAGTTGCATGCAGGGCAGTGCTTCAGCGTGGCTTGCACAGATCTGCTATCCCGGCATTAATTGGGAGCAGTTTAAAGAACTATTTATACAGCGCTTCGAGATTAAGGAAACGCCGGCAGCTATGTTCTATGTTCCTGAATCTGCTGAGCAGCCGTCCAGCCAACAACGAGTGCCCTGCAGTGTACGCAAGCCGTATGGTGACGTCATTGACCACAAAATGGCGCAATATGAACACCGAGGAAATAGCTGTATCAACGGTACTTGCGCATATGGCCAATTTTGACAACCGTTTGCAGCGTGTGGTGTTTTCGTCAAATGTACAAACTAGAAGTCAACTCCAGATGGAACTGAAAGCATTTACATTTGACAAAAAGCCGAGTGCTGGAAGTACTGATGGTAATAGCGGCGACTACAAGCGAGCCAAAATCGTGTGGCACTTATGCGAGAAACCAGGACATAAAATGGCGGAGTGTAAATTATAGCGGTCTGGATCGGAGAATAAACAGCATCGCGATTTGCAGAATATGACCTGTTACCGGTGTGGACAACTTGGGCATCTTGCGAATCGGTGCACGAACAATGCAGCTAAATCTGGAGCAGTTACTGAGAAGAAATGTAATCAATGTTTTGTGGCTGAGCCAAAAGGAGTTTTGACACACCAGGGTGAGATCTTTCCTATTTGTTTTGACTCTGGAGCAGAATGCTCGCTTATTCGAAGTAGTGTTGCCGATAAATTTGATGGCAAACTTATGAATAATATTGTCATAATACGAGGTATTGGCGACGCTGGCATTTCCAGTAAGCTACAAAAACTATCTAAATGCATTATTAATGGAAATATTGTAGAAATACTGTTTCACGTCATAGCAGATAAGCATCTCACAAATGATATTGTAATTGGTAGGGAAATCCTTAGTCAAGGATACGAAATCATCTTGACACTTGATAAATTTGAATTTGTTAAGTCTAAATCTGTAAATGTCTGTAAAGTATCTGAGCCATCTGCCTTGTTACTTAATGTTGATACTGAAATGATTGGTAATGACAAGGAAAACTTAATTAAATTACTTAAAGACTATTCAGCTGCATTTATCGATGGAATCCCTTGCACAAGGGTTAATACGGGTGAAATGACTATTAGATTAATTAATACAAACAAAACTGTGCAGCGGCGTCCATATCGTTTGAGTCCAAATGAAAAAGAAATTGTACGTGAAGGGATAACAGAATTGTTAAACTGTAACATTATTCGACCTAGTTGTTCTCCCTATGCTAGTCCTATACTCTTGGTTAAAACGAAGAACGGATCCGATCGACTTTGCGTTGACTATCGTGAACTGAACAGCAATACTGTCTCTGACAGATATCCCTTACCACTTATCAACGACCAGATTGCTAGACTTGCGGGTGCAAAATATTTTACTTGTCTGGATATGGCTAGTGGATACCATCAGATACCCATTCATCCCGATTCTGTTGAATATACCGCGTTTGTTACACCTGATGGGCACTATGAGTATCTGACAATGCCATTTGGCCTCAAGAACGCCCCGTCTGTTTTCCAGCGAGCCATTATAAACGCAGTGGGAAATCTTGCATATTCTTATATAATAGTCTATATGGACGATATAATGGTGGTGTCATCTACCATAGAATTAGGTATGGAAAGATTGAGGATTGTGTTGGATGTATTGACTGCAGCGGGATTCTTTTTTAACATAGCAAAATGTGGATTCTTAAAAACTACTGTACAATACTTGGGGTATGAGGTACGAGCTGGAGAGTTAAGGCCTAATCCGCGAAAAATTCTTGCGTTAAATTCCTTGCCACCACCGCAAACAGTTCGTAGCGTAAGACAGTTTATAGGATTGGCGTCTTATTTTCGAAAATTCGTGCCTCGGTTCTCACAGATTATGAAACCGATATATTCCTTAACTTCGAGTAAAAGTGTGTTTAATTGGAATAACGAGTTGGAAGATATTAGAAAAATATTGCTATCCTTATAAATGAGCCTGTACTTGTTATTTTTGATACACAGCATCCAATAGAGTTACACACAGATGCAAGCTCTTACGGTTATGGTGCAATGTTAATGCATCGAATCAATGGTAGTCCTCATGTAATAGAGTATTTTAGTAAAACTACTTCCCCTGCAGAGTCTAGATACCATTCATACGAATTAGAAACCTTTTCAGTGGTAGAATCCGTTAAACAGTTCCGTCATTATTTAGTTGGTCGTACGTTTGTAATGTATACTGATTGTAATTCTCTTAAATTATCGCGGACAAAGAGTGATCTGACACCAAGTGTGCATCGTTGGTGGGCGTATTTGCAGTCGTTTGATTTCAAAATTGAATATAGAGAAGGAAAGCGCATGGCGCATGTGGATTTTTTATCAAGAAATCACATTCAGGAAGCCACAAAAGTTGAAAAGTCTTTAGTCCCTGAAAAGCGTGTTAACTTGGCAGAAATCTCAAGTGACTGGCTTGCTGCTGAACAGCGCCAGGATTCTGAAATAACTGATATCATTAACAAACTTAACTCTAAAGAGTTGACAGATGATGTTGCACAGACTTATGAGTTGAGAAAAGGTGTCTTGTTTCGTAAAGTTCAGAGAAATGGAAGAACCCGTTGTTTGCCAGTAGTGCCCCATGCATTTCGATGGTCAGTAATAAATCAAGTGCACGAGTCCATCATGCATTTGGGATGGAAAAAGACTCTTGACAAAACTTACCAATATTATTGCTTTGCTAAGATGAATAAATATGTTAGGAAGTTTGTCGATAGTTGCATTACATTTAAAACTGTTAAGGGTTCATCTGGGAAGATACAAGCCGAGTTACATCCAATTCCAAAAGTGAATGTGCCATGGCACACGGTGCATATCGACATTACTGGAAAATTAAGTGGGAAGAATGATCTTAAGGAATACGTGATAGTTCAAATTGATGCCTTAACAAAATTTGTTAATTGTTTCATACTTTAAGATTAGATTCTGACAGTTGTATTCAGGCAATGAAATCATCTATTTCTTTGTTCGGAATTCGGCAGCGTATAAAAGCTGATCAGGGTAGATGTTTTACTAGTGGGAAATTTTCAGAATTTTGTACATGAAGAAGATTAAGCTTCATCTTATAGCTAGAGGAGGAAGCCGTGCAAACGGTCAAGTTGAACGTGTGATGAGTACCCTTAAGAATCTACTGTCAGCGGTTGAATCAAGTCACCGATCTTGGCAAGATGCTTTAGGTGAGATACAACTTGCCTTGAATTGCACAGTTAGTAGTGCAACCAAAGCAAGTCCCCTAGAGTTACTTGTCGGCAAGGAGGCTCGTCCTTTGGGTTTGATTCCACCGTATAATACAGAGATGGAGGTAGATAAAGTTAATGCTAGAGATAGGGCAATTGAAAATATAAACAATCAAGCTAGTTACGACAAAATAAGATTCGATAAAAATAAAGCAGCAGTTGAACGACATAAAATTGGAGATTTTGTTTTACTGAAAAATGAAGAACGGCATCAAACTAAATTGGATGTAAAGTTTAAAGGACCATTTTTGGTTAGTGAAGTTCTAGAAGGAGATAGATATAAATATTGTCATGAAGAATTGAGAAAGATGCCAGATGGTTTTGTTCCGAGTGAATTGGAGTGCCCGCCTGAGACTTGTTGAAATGGTTATAATATATCCGTGTGAGAGGATATGTTATGTGAAAACAAAATGTCCATATAGAGTATGGAATGGTTGAAATGAAGTTGCAATAGACTTCGATAAGAAAATGTTTGTGAATGGCGGATGTGTTTGAGAATTCGAATGGAAATAACCTGGCGGATGCAAAGTTTATGCATGGTTGATATTTGACAATATTTGATTGAAATGTATGAGTTAAAGATATGTTTTTGAGATTTAAGCTATCTGCGTCATTGGGCAAGTACAAGTGAAAGACGAAAGTCGGAACATGGCGTGTGGCGCTCTTGACGGGACTATGCTCTTAATCAAAAGGAAATCATAGTGACGATAACTAGAGTCGAATTTTGAATTGCTGAGAAGCAAATGAAATGAATTAAATGTTTAAATGAATAAGAATTGAAATTTGTTTATAATGTTGTGTAGAATGTAAAATAATGAAAGATTATGAAATGAGAGAAAAATGTTAAGCGTAAGGTAATATATCGAATAAATAAATGGTATTTGAAATTGATGAGTAAAAGAAAACACAAGCTATGATTACGGATTTCTAAGTCATATTTGAAATATTAAGATTACAGTACACGAGGACGCGTAATTGTCCGAATGGCCGTGTCGGATCTTAAATTATGGTAGTCAGTGTAAAAGAATAAAATCAAATGCGTGTACCAAGCGACAATTCTCGTCTCTGCACTCTAACGGTTGTTTGTTAGTACGCTTTGTTCAGTCTATTCGCCAGATGGTAAGGATAGTTCGATGCGAACATGAGAGAGAGATGTTGCGTGAGGTTAAAGGCTTGAGAGAGAGATGCGCACTACGATTGTTGTGCGTGTATGCTTGAGCCACTGCGAGAGACAGAGATACAAGTACGTTCGTTGCAGCATTTTCTGGAGAGCATTTTCGGTATGCTAGAATCCTAGCAGGAGTCTCGAGTTGACAGCGGCGTGATCAAGTGTATTCGCCGTATACAATCTGAGCAATTAAATATGGAAAATCTTAATGATAACCCGACATATACAAAATAAGTTTTGTGAAAAATTCCAAATTTTAAATACGAAAATAAACGACACTTTCTGTTTGTGGGAATATATACATATGTTAATTATATATATATTTATATTTATATATATAAAGCACAAGAAATACGACACAGCGAGAAAGCAATATTGAAAGCCATGCTAAGTATACAGCTTGATATTCCTATCTCTATCGCAAGTACAAAATTAAAAGTTAAAAACTTCCTCCATAACTTTGTTTTCCACCCACTTCCCGCCAAATTTTCCGAAAAATTGGTATGCACTCATTGATGAATTTCTTATATAGATTTTTATACCCTTGCAGAGGATATTATAATTTTGTCAGAAAAAACAAGTAAGAATACTCTAGTCGAGTGTGCCCGACTACGAGACTCCCTGCTCCCAACTGGCATTTCAAGCAGTTCAGCGGCAACACAAGCAAGCAGCGTACTCAACTTGCACAGTGCATGTCAAACTGTTGTTTCTGCCTGCTGAAACAGGGGAAATAAGTTCTTCCATAACTTTGGTGCTATTTATCCGATCGTGTTGAAATTTACACATCCGAAAGACATTGATTAAACATACATGTGTACCTGCGTATGGTATACAGGAACCTGCATGCCAAGTTTGGTGTCTCTAGCTCTTATAGTCTCTGAGATCTGTGTGTTCATACGGACAGACAGACGGACATGGCTAGTTCATCTCGGCTGTTGATCCTGATCAAGAATATATATAGTTTATATAGTCGGAAATGCCTCCTTCTGTCTGTTACACACATTTGCAGTACTTTATAACTCCCTTTTTCCCATTTTTAATGGGAACAGGGAGTAAAAATTTTATATTCGTGATCAGCATCAACAGCTGAGTCAAGTCCGTCTGGCCGTCTGTTTGTATGCGAACTAGTCCCTCAGTTTTAGCGCTATCGTGATGAAACTTGGCACATGTGCCTCTTCTAATTGCAGGTAGTACTTATAGTTAAATTGGCCAGATCGAACCACTATAACATATAATATATATTTTGTAAGAAAAACTTTTTTTATCAAGATAACTCAACCAAATTCATTAAAAAGAAGTCTAAGGACAGTTTATACATGATGATGACATTTCAGCGAAATCGGACTTCTATATCCTATAGCTGCCATCGGTTGAAAATAAGATTTGGTATGAAAAACTTTTGGGCTTTTCAAAATATATCGCCCAAACTCATTAAATATAAATTAAAGCAGTTTTAAAATAAGTTTTTTTATGCAAATGTTTTCTGCAAGGGTATATATCCTCGCCGAAAATAACATTTCTTTCTTGATTAAAATGAGTTTGAAGCTGATCGGATGATAAGCAAAAAAGTTGCATACTATGGTTGAATTTTCGACATTTCCCGACCGAATTTTACAAATCCGAGCTTTCAGCATAAGTCGAAACAACTGTGAAAAATTCAGCTTTCCAGCTCTTATGAATTGGGCTGTGCGAGAGTCGCATATAAATCAGGTTGAACACTTTTATATATATATTTTATACATATATATATATATATATATATATATATATATATATATATATATATATATATATAGGGTGTTCACGTAACCCTCGCAGCGTCGCAGATCGCAGACGTGCGACACCAACTACGTGAACAGCTTTATGCGTCGCAACTTGTCACATATGTGCGCAGTCAATTGTTTTTTGTTTACTTTGGACGGACCGACAGACGGACTTGTTCAAATTGCTGCTGATGCTGATCAAGAGTTTATATACTTTATGAGGTCGGTGACGTCTTCCTCAAAACGATACACATATTGAAATATACTAAACATCGATAGAGAATATCGATTTTATATAGTGCTTTCCCCATCTATATTTTGCTGCGACACTGCGACAGTTTTCGTATACATAGGCCTGGGTCTCGCACTGTCGCTGAAAAAGTTTCAGAGGGTTAGGTGGACACGGTAATTGATTAATTAAATAAATAAATATTAGTTGAATAATAAATAAATAACAACTTAAATCTTAAAATTAATTTTTGGTGTGTTCGTTCGATCGAAATTCTAGCACGGGTTATTAACTGCCGCTAATGTTGTTGAAAAATAGTTCGCCCCGTGTTGCGTATGCGTTTTATGATAGTCGGCTGCGAGATACCCTGGGAAATAACTGGCATATATATATATTTAAAAGGCACACTCGTAATGGCTATCGAGGTATCGTCGTGGCTGTGCTATCATCCTTTTTACAATCCTCTGTCTCTTGAATTTTTATAAATTTTTCTTGCAAAGAGTCGGTCCCTTTGGCCTGACAGAGCATTTAACCACGGCCAGGACCTTCTATACAACTAGCATTGGCATATCTATATATATATATAAAAATTGAGCCAAATTTTCGCGAGACTGCATCACGTGAGAACGGAAGGTCCGTAATTGAAAGGCACGAGTTGTTACAAACTAACATTTTGGAAAAACTTTCCGGAAAATTCGTTAGAGCCTCAACAGATGTACTGACTGTTAACGTGTACAGCACTCTTAACGATAATACTAGTAGCTTGGCACAGCTGGCATTGGCTCATCTATAGATATAACAAGTAAGAACGTTGCAGTCGGATCACCAGGCTTCGATATACTCATTTTTTCGCCTCTTTGCGGAGACAGAAGTGAGCGCGGCAACTGTATTTTTGTTAAAATCATTCAAGTTTTGCCATCAGTATAAATGTTGTTGGACCCGTTCTACAGGTTTGGGAGAAACAAACATTGCTTGATTGCAAGGGTGGGCGTAGGCGTGTCAAAAATATATTTATCCAATCTACTTTATAGGGCCACAGAATTCAACCTGCATAATTTGATTCTAGCTGAAGGTGTGTGGGAGATACAGATTTTGCTCATTTGTCGGGGCGGGGGTGGGCGTGCCCAAAATCTTAGCACTTTGTCTGCCTATGGTATATGTCAACATGTATACCAAGTTTGGTTGCTCTAGCTTCAAAACTGTGGAAAAAACCTGCGTTCATACAGGCGGACATACGGACATTTCACAAACCCAATATACTCTTTATTCTTTTTTTTCGAATAAATAAAAAAAGAGTATAAAAATGATGCCGACTTCTCGCGTGACAGCATCACGTGAGAATGGCTGGGCCGATTTGGCTCAAATTTTTACTCTCTGTTCCCATTGAAAATGGGAAAAATGCAGTTTAAAGTACTGCAAATGTGTGTAACCGACAGAAGGAGGCATTTCCGACTATATAAACTATATATATTCTTGATTATCAACAGCTGAGACGAACTAGCCATGTCCGTCTGTCTGTCCGTCAGTCCAACTGTCTGTCTGTATGATCGCACAGATCTCAGAGACTATAAGAGCTAGACACACCAAACTTGGCATGCAGGTTCCTGTGTACCATGCGCATATCAAGTTTATTTCAAATTTCACCCTCCCGCACCCCCGCAAATCGCAAAAGACTCCCACAGCCACAATTTTAAAGATAAAGCTTTCATATATGTTGTATCAATGTTGATCAGCTGAGTAAATTTCATCACGATCGGATAAATAACACCAAAGTTAGGGAAGAATCTATTACCCCCGTCTCAGCAGGCAGAAACAACAGTTTGACAGGAACTGGACACGTTAAGTGCGCTCTTTGCTTGTGTTGCCGCTGAACTTGTTGAAATGCAAGTTGGGAGCAGGGAGTCTCGTAGTCGGGCGACTAGAGTACTCGACTAGAGAATTCTTGTTTGTTAGCAGAAAGCAATATTTATATATATAATACATTCTTTAGCCATTTCCACTTGTAGATTGTTCGCAAAATCATCGGTCTCGAAATCAATGTGCGACATTTTAGTACTAAATATTTCATTACGACCTCAAAACTTAGTCCATTTCTTTTATAAGATTGCATCGCGAGGGAACCTAAACGTGCTTTTCTGGCATGATGCTGTATTGTTGTAATTCATGCAACTTTTTACGGCACATCTTCCTTTAATTAGGTTTTAAAAAATGTTTTTGTTAAAAATGGCTCATATTCCTATACAAAATCGAAATGTTATGTCTACAGTGATGTTACACAGCCAACTGTTAAGTTAACAGAAATAACGGACCTGCGCAAGGCGTTATCTAAGTTCTAAGTTCTAAGGGGAAAAATAATAAGCGCTGACATCTAAGCATTATGAAAGCGCTTACGTAGCGATTATTTTGTAGTGAGCACTGAGCAGTAAAATGAACAAAACAAAATGTGAGAGAGCGAGAGCCAGAGCTCTCTGCGCTCAAAAGTAACCGTAAAAGTACCGCAAACAACAACAATACTAATGCACTTACCCTTTCTATGCCAAACACAACAACAAATGTGAAAACAGAAAGAAAAGATCAAAAGGCAAGTCATAATTAAATTTTGATTTGTTATTCGTGGTGATAGCAATAAGCAGTTTAAACGAATAGATACATTTTTCCGAAAGCGCTCTTTACTTTACTTTTTCCCCATTAAATCTGTCGATGAGTTAAAAGTAACTGATGATAATGATAATTGAAAAATATGCGGAAGATGGTATGTTAAAAATTTCAAAATAATAGCTTATCATTATTTTTAAATATTGTGTTCTTTTATTACAGATTCAATATTTTAAAGAAATAATGGGCTCAACAGAAGTTTATAAATGCGCAAACTATCTGTTTACAGTCGAATTTTGCACTGTGCTTAACTAGGACGGCCATTAGAGAAAGATAGTTGTTAAAAATTATAAATTGTTCAGCTCTTTGGTAAGAAAGCCTAATACATTTTCAAATATTTATCAACTATATTTTAATGTCATATATACTTTCTTTATAGACGGTGTAAAGACTTCCCAAATGGGAAATGAAATGTTTGAAAACGCCATGAGGAAAGGATTCTGCAGACCGAAGAATATGATCAAGGCAGGCGCAGCACAAAATGAAGCTTTTCGATTAATTGAAAATTGTTGGAAACAAATATTTATGCAATGGAAGAAAAATATTGTTGACATTTTTTAGTTAAGCTTCTATAGTGCTTACGTTCAGGGCTAGAGAAGGCGCTTACGGAGCGCTTTTTTATAAGGCTGGAGTAAGTGCTTCCTTACTCCTTCTTTATAAGGTAGGGGTTAGCACTTGCGACCAGTGACATGCAATGTTAAAAAGTATATAAGAGCTCTTGTAAGCGCTTCTCGATTACAAGTAAGCGCTTCGAATGTACTTCCTAAGCGCTTATTTTCTCATTGGGTTGTATCATGATGCCTGCATGAGTTAACAGAGTAGTGTTAATTTTGGCAGCGCTTGCGAAAACTTTTACCATGAAATCGGTCATACTATTTAAACAAAAAATTGCGCTATCGAAACATTACTTATGTGCGTTTATCTAGCTAGGACAGTTATTTGCTTGACTTATGCCTGCTATTCGACGACCAAACATTGGACGACGAACACGTCATGCAATTAGTATTCAAAATTCCTGTGGTGAAAAGAACATGAATGGAGACGCGCCTATCATAAACAGGTTCGCAATGTACCATACAAACACCACAAATTGTTACTAAAAGATCAGTCGTAAATGAAGACTTGAATTGCGCTGCTTTTCAGTTCAGTTCCCAGTACTGGCTCTTGCGGTGACAATAAATAAATTGCAATTGTTGGAAGTCTGTGGAATTAATCATGAATTTCCCGGTTTTTTGCCGGAAAATAAACCAAAAAACATTGTTATGATATCGCGCTCTACTGACTTCGGTTTCATTCAAATAAATAACATTGAAATTTTAAATATCTTTGTTTTATTTTCACTCTGGAGTTTATTTGAAGGCATTAAATTTGGCCGAGACGAAGCTCGCCGTGTTAGCTAGTTACTAGTATATGAAGAAAAATTAACAAAATGTGTTTTATAAGCACTAATTTGGACCGTCCTATGTACTCTGCATTCTTTGCTCTTCAATCCATTGCGACTTTCTACAGTCACATCGTGACGACTCTTTTCTGTTAAGCGTTGTGAAACAGTTGTTGGCTGCTGCACATATTGCTCAGTATTTTGAATTTGTTAAGGAATTTTTGGGACAGGCAACGGTGGATCTTCAAGCTCGATGTACTCCAACAACTGTTAGTATGGAATGTTTGAAGTAAATAGAAGCTCGGTTAAAATACTGTCATCATCTAGATTCACCAAATAAATGTATCCCGTGCAATCAAAATTAATTACATGTTTTTTATAAGCTCTACGTTTTGTTGGCTCATACGCTTATCACAATAATACAAAATTTTCTTTATGGCTCACTTGCGTATATATATCGTCAAAAAAAACTTTGTCAGTAAAACAAAATACGAATTGCACTGCCATATGCAACAGAGCTATAGAACTTAACGTCAAAGTACATTGGTACATAAACTTTCATAACCTAAGCTGCCAAAGTTTTCAAATTTTCTGTCGATGAATTTGTCGTCACTTTTACTCCCAAAAGTCGAATTGCTTTAGTTACATAAATTTAAAAAAAAAATAAATAATAGTAATAATAACAAGTAAGAATACTCTAGTCGAGTGTGCCCGACTACGAGACTCCCTGCTCCCAACTATCATTTCAAGCAGTTCAGCGGCAACACAAGCAACCAGCGTACTCAACTTGCACAGTGCATGTCAAACTGTTGTTTCTGCCTGCTGAGACAGGGGAAATAAGTTTTTCCATAACTTTGGTGCTATTTATCCGATCGTGTTGAAATTTACACATCTGAAAGACATTGATTAAACATACATGTGTACCAAAAATTAAAGCTCTATCTTTAAAATTCTGGCTGTGGGAGTCTTTTGCGATTTGCGGTGGTGCGGGGGGGTGCATCCGAAATTTGAAATAAACTTGATCTGCGTATGGTATACAGGAACCTACATGCCAAGTTTGGGGTCTCTAGCTCTTGTAGTCTCCGAGATCTGTGTGTTCATACGGACAGACGGACAGACAGACAGACAGACGGACATGGCTAGATCGTCACGGCTGTTGATGCTGATCAAGAATATATATGGTTTATATAGTCGGAAATGCTTCCTTCTGCCTGTTACACACATTTGCAGTACTTTATAACTCCCTTTTTCCCATTTTTAATGGGAACAGGGAGTAAAAATAATAGGAATAACAAAAACATTATTAAAATATATAAAAATAAAATAGCACAAAGTTAAATTTGTTAAATTTTTATACTCTTTTTTTTAATTTTTTTGAAAAAAAAAAAAGAAAAAAGGTTATATTAGGATTGTGGAATGTCCGTCCGTCCGTCCGTCTGTATGAACGCAGTTTTTTTTACACAGTTTTGAAGCTAGAGTAACCAAACTTGGTATACATGTCGATATATGCCATAGGCAGACAAGATCCCCCCCTCACCCCTTCCCCCACAAACGGCAAAAAACTATATTTTCCACAGTTTTATAGCTAGAGTAACTAAATTTAGCACAAGGGCTGCTAATCACATTCTTTATTGATCTAACTAAAAAACATTTGGCAACGCCCACCCCCGCTCCCAGAAATGAGCAAAGTCTGTAATACAGACTCTGTATCTCCCACACCCATTAAGCTAGAATCACCAAGTTTTGCAGGTTGAATTCTATTGCCCTATTAAATAGATTAGATAAAATAATTTTGCGACGCCCACCCCCACCCTCGCAATCGAGCAATGTTTGTATCTCCCAATCTGTAGAACGGGCCCAACCAAACTTGAATTGATGGCAAAACTTGAATGATTTTACAAAAAATACAGTTGCCGCGCTCACTTCTGACTCCGCAAAGAGGCTAAAAAAGAGTATATCACAGTCGGGTGCATCCGAATGCAGCGTTCTTACTTGTTTGAAATATGTATATGTAAAATAGGTTAATTTAATTAATTTATTATATAACGAATGAATTGTTTTTATAAGGATATCCTTGAAAGAAAGAAGAAAAATTACCTTTTAGCAAATAAAAATAGCGTTGATCCTTACGATATGTTTTAGACCCATCTTGACATAATCAATCCATTCGTGCAAAGACGAAAAAAAGTTTTAAGAGCAATTGGTTCGTTGATTTCTTGGAATTTTAAAATACCTGGTCCTAACAAAAGTATTGATACCAATCTGGTCAGCATGTTGATAACAGAAAATGTAATCTTAAATGTAAGCGTTGGGCACGGCAGCAGGCGTAATTAAATCCATAAGTTGGTAGTGCCACCCCTGGTCAAAGAGTTGGAGTCTTATCACGGGGCTGAAATGTTGGAGCAGCAACAGTTTAAGCGAATCGCGCCACTGAGTTGGCATCCGAGCGCGATCAGTGATAAGCATAAGATAAAAGGAGCCACAAGTGCCACATAATAAACCGCATATAGGTATTTCAATTCCCCTAAATAGGTACATAGTCTTTTTATTGTCGCTCCCAAATTTGAATTTTTCTGATCGGTAAAAGTCTCCTAATTTTTCAGATATCATTATTTCTGTTCGGTACTTATTAGATTTTTTAGTGTTCAAATTATATTTATACTGAGGCCAGTTTTACATTTCGATTTCAATTTGTCTGAATCGACATGAGAATAGACCTGACTTTTTTTTGAGAAAATTACATTAAAATAAAAAGATGATTGGGCTTGTGAATCGACCGTCCGTCTGTCCGTCGATATTTCAGACTGTCTCTGTGTCCGTCTGTCAGTCCATAAGAACGCAATTTTTCTTAGCTTATTTTGTCATTCTATGGTGTATACTAGACATCTGCATGAGTGGCAAAAAAACCGCAATCGAGAATACAACGCTAAAATTGAGTTGAATGAATATGAATGCAAAGCGATATGAGTATGAGTGAGTGAGTAGGGCTCCCGTTAAACTCGACGCACAAAATAAAGAAGATGAGTATGAATGAGTATAAGTGAGAATGAGACCAACAGTTTTGAATTTATTCGAGTTGTACAGCGGTTGTTGTTGTTCTTTCGTTGTGCAAACAGAAAAGAAATAAACGAAAAAAGAATATCATATATTGCATTTGAATATTTATTTTGCTTATAACTATTTCTTATAAATATATGTATCTATACATTTAACTTATGTTTGAATGTAAAAACATTATTTTATTAATGTTTTCTGAATTTGTTGCAATTAAACAGCGTCTTTCCGCTATCAAATTTTTGGCGTTTGAGAACGTTCTCTCTGATGCCGCGCTGCTCGCGCTAATGCGTTTCGACGATACAAGCGAAATAAACACACAAAATATGTATATCATCACTTGAGTGATTCGAATGTTTTCAGCTGCCCAGAATTACTCATTCTGTATTGCGCAGTATTTAGTTCCACTCAATTCGCATTGTATGAGTATCGAAATATACTTCTACTCATACACATTCAATCATGGCGTGCCTCATACTCACTCAACTCAATTCAATTCGAATGCATTCAGTTAAACGTACGTTGTGATTGAAGCCATGCAGCTCTCTAGTGTTTACCAACATGCATGCAATGATTGCTCTAGCTCCAAAGCTGTGAATATAATTGGTTTCAATTGATTGGACAAACAGCATTTTGGAAAACAGAGTATAAAGATATCGGAATATATAAAATGTTTATGAATAATAAATAAATAAAAGAGAAAAAAACTCACCTTGTTAAATATATTTAAAAATTTATATGGATTTACTGCAATCAATATTGATCCAGAGTAGGTCTATTTGGATTGTATTGAATTATACCAAGTTTTAAAGTATTCAGTACGATATTCGTTCAAACGATAACTAAAAATGTTAATTTTAAATTTATACCATATACTTACTATACATATATATGTACCTGCAATTTTTATACCCTTATTTTGTCACGAAATGTGTAACGCATTAAAGGGGACGTCCAAGAAAACAAAAAATTTGTATATTCGTGATCAGCATCATCAGCCGAGTCATGTGCGTCTGGCCGTCTGTTTATATGCGAACTAGTCCCTCAGTTTTAGAGCTATCGTGATGAAACTTGGCACAGATGCTTATTCTTTCTGCAAGCAGTACATATGTCAGAATCCCCCAGATATTGTTTTTCAAGATAACTCAACCAGACTCACAATGTCTCAGTTTAAACACTATCCACATATTTTTGCAAAATTTCATAGAAATCGAACCACTATATCTTATAGCTGCCATAGGAACGATCGGTTGAAAAATAAGTTTTCTCATGCAAATCTTTTCTGCAAGGGTATATATCTTCGGCACGCCGTAGATAACATTTCTTTCTTATTTTCAATCAGGTTAAGATCAAGGTGGTGATTATGTCACATTTGGTATTAGCTGCAAAACAGGGGATGATAGAATTGTGGGGTTGGGGGTGGATTATAAAACTGCTAGCTGCTACGGAAGGCAGCTCGCTTTTTCACGTTGCCGCTTTTGCTGGCGTGTTGATATTTTCGATTATACAAATTGAAAATTTTAAGTCGATTTTCATTATAAGTTCTAATTATAATGCATATCCTACAATATGACTGGAAATCAAACAAAACTTTAGATTTCTGATACTTAATTTGCAAAACAAAGAGTCCCGCAAAACTTTTATCATTATACTCTTTTTTAGTTTTTTTGAGAAAACAAGTAAGAATACTCTAGTCGAGTGTGCCCGACTACGAGACTCCCTGTTCCCAACTTGCATTTCAAGCAGTTCAGCGGCAACACAAGCAAGCAGTGCACTTAACTCGTAAACTGCTTGTCAAACTGTTGTTGCTGCCAGCTGAGACGGGCTTAATAGATTCTTCTATAACTTTGGTGCTATTTATCCGATCGTGTTGAAATTTACACATCCGAAAGACATTGATTATACATACAAGTGTATCAAAAATTAAAGCTTTATCTTTAAAATTGTGGCTGTGGAAGTCTTTTGCGATTTGCGGGGGTGCGGGGTGGTGCATCCGAAATTTGAAATAAACTTGATCTGCGTATGGTATACAGGAACCTGCATGCCAAGTTTGGTGTCTCTAGCTCTTATAGTCTCTGAGATCCGTGTGTTCATACGGACAGACGGACAGACAGATAGACGGACAGACAGACGGACATGGCTAGTTCGTCTCGGCTGTTGATCCTGATCAAGAATATATATAGTTTATATAGTCGGAAATGCTTCCTTCTGTCTGTTACACACATTTGCAGTACTTTATAACTCCCTTTTTCCCATTTTTAATGGGAACAGGGAGTAAAAAATGTTTATTTTACGGCGACTCAACACATACCTGCAGTTTGATATTGACATGTTATTTTGTATTCCCATTGAACTAGTTTGCAACAATAAAATGCTCTCAGGCAAACTTGTATAAGGCCTCATACTAAACTGTTACTAGCGCTGCGATCTACATCCGATGAAGTCTTAGCGGCGGGTCATCAGATGAGGTTTCATGTCAAAAAAAAAATACTAGAAATAGTGTTGGGCGACCAGAAAGTGAAGAAACACGAACTTGCAGACACCACAAGTAGTCAGAGCACAAGGTGGTGAGATTGGGTGAGATTTTGAACATGAAAATATTACCCTGCCGCTGGGTGAAAAAAAATCAACAATTTAGGGCTAAAATTGATTAATCATCCACCTTATTTGCCTGATTTAGGACTCTCGTATTATTATCTGTTTCAAACCATCAAACCGCGAAGGCTTATGTTGCAGACCATCTGGAAAACTATTTTTCGGAAGGGATCAAAATGTTGGAAAAACGCCGGATTGAGTGTATCCACCTAAGACAAACATTTGACCGTCCAAAATGCAAAACTACCACAAAGTTAATTTTTTTGAACAAAAACAATTGGACTGTATCTCAGCAAATGGAAAATCAAAAATTTTGAATTGCCCAAATGACTAAAGCTTGAGATTTCTGCCAAAGGTTTTAACGAGTGATGATTTTTGCAAAATCTTATGTATAAATCTACGTGCTCATAGAAGAACTTAGGTTTCTGCAATTGTTTCGACTTTTCCAACTACAAATTTTATCAAAAAATAAATATTTTCGTAGTGTTGAATTCAATATCTCCAAAACTTTTAGATACATAGTACATGTATGTATAAAATGAAAAAGACTTATTTGTTGACCTATATATTGACTTTGATGTGGTGCATCGTTTTTATTATCTTTTTTAAATTTTTTAGAAAAAAACAAGTAAGAATGCTCTAGTCGAGTGTGCCATACTACGAGACTCCCTGCTCCCAACTTGCATTTCAGCGGCAACACAAGCAAGCAGCGCACTGAGCTTGTATAGTGCATGTCAAACTGTTGTTTCTGCCTGCTGAGATGGGGGTAATAGATTCTTCCATAACTTTGGTACTATCAACATTGATTAAACATATATGTGTACCAAAAATCAAAGCTTTATCTTTAAAATTGTGGTTGTGGGATTTTTTTTCGATTTGCGGGGGTGCGGGGGGTTGCATCCGAAATTTGAAATAAACTTGAGCTGCGTATGGTATACAGGAACCTGCATGCCAAGTTTGGTGTCTCTAGCTCTTAAAGTCTCTGAGATCTGTGTGTTCATACGGACAGACAGACGGACATGGCTAGATCGTCTTGGCTGTTGATCCTGACCAAGAATATATATAGTTTATATAGTCGGAAATGCCTCCTTCTGTCTGTGACACACATTTGCAGTACTTTTAACTCAATTTTTCCTATTTTTAATGGGAACAGGGAGTAAAAACTTAAGAAAATGGACAACAGACATTACAACATAGAGGAGTCTATTTCACCATTTAGTAATTTAACTTCAAACATTACGACGATTAGTTAAAGGGTGGAGGCTAATCAATAGGAGGCTTCTAGCGTATTGAGGTAGGTCAATGCCTGAAACCCAGTTGAAACCCCGTAGAGCAAATAGCAAAAAACTTCTCTTGGACTGATTCAACTCTGACCTGGTGAATCCGGTATTGAGGAGCCCAAGCACAAGACCCATATTTGTAGAATTGGACGAACAAGAGCGGTATAGAGTATTTTAGTTGTATAAGAATCATCAAATTCTTTTGCCCACCGTTTGATAAACCGAAGAACTTGAATTGCCTTATTTACTGTCACTTTAATATCAGAATCAAATTTTAGCTTATGTTCACGAAGTAAACCTAAATCCTTAACTTCAGTTGAACTTTCAAGCAGCACCCTGTCAAGCGTGTTATTAAGAAAGTGAGGCAAGCCACGATAAAATTACATTACCTTACACTCAGCTGAACCAAATAAACTTGGCACGAAAGGAAAAAAGATTCAAAATCAACCTGTAATAAGAAACAAGAGGACAAGTCATTATACGTTAAGTATAGCTTCACATTATCAGGCTCACCCGACTGCGATATACTCTGTTTTCTGTACGTATATTAAATTAAATACTTTTAAAGACTCTTTATATACATATATGTTACGAACTATAAAATTAATTTTTAAATTTACTGGGGTGGGGGTGGGCGTGTCAAAAATTTTTTTCTAAAAACTATCGATGAGATCAAAATTATTCATACTGCAAAATTTGGGGTTTCTAGCTATAAGGGTGTAGGAGATACAGATTTTGCTCATTTGCAGGGGCGGTAGTGGGCGTGGCATTTTTTTTTACAGATCGGTCGAGGATGTCATCAGTAGTCTTTATGCCAAATGTTGTGAGTCTAGCTGCATAACTGCAGAAGATATAGATTTTTGCGGTTTGTGGGGGAAGGGGTGGGGGTGGGGGGTAGATCTTGACACTTTGTCTGCCTATGGTATATGTCAACATGTACACTTAGTTTGGTTGCTCTAGCTTCAAAACTGTGGAAAAAAACTGCGTTCATACGGACAGACGGACGCACAGATGGACAGACCGACATTTCACAAACCCAATATAATCTTCTTGTCCATTTTGGAAAACAGAGTATTAAAAAGATTGGGAGGATATCCGAAAAGGTGGGGTTTATGAAGCAAGAGAGCAAGAGAAGTGAATTCAAGTAGATTAGTGTTTTTTCAAACAATTTAGGAATTGCAGACAACTTGCAACTCCCCGTTTACTTTTTAAAATCAAATTTTGAACCATGCTTATGAAGAGGAATGATAAAGGATACCTTCTAAACGACAGGAAAAGAGCAAGAGTCAACAGATAGTGAACAATATTCAAGTAAAGGTTTACACAGAGATCCAGCACAATATTATAGTACACATCCTGAAACTCCATTAGGACCAGGTGAAAGCCCAGGTTTAATTGAAATAAGATCACTAGGTAACGAACTTTCCATGAGCGCAGGAGCAATTAGACCTGTAAATGATATGCATAAAACATTGCAAACAAATCGACTGCAGCTTGATCCGAGTTTGGTTTCGTATTTGCATAAAATACAGTGTGACAACGATTGCGATTCGTATTCACGAAGTTATAGAAGTGTTGATGACCATGAGCGAATTGCTGCTTTTTTATCCTCGTTAATTCTCGAGAAAACAAGGGAGGCTTGTTATGCCTCACAGGATATGCAAGAAGAACGCAAGAAGCTAATTCAGGGTACTATAAAAGAAATAAAATGGCAATATTCATATTTGCACAGGAGTACAATTGGGACCAGTCAGTTTGAAATATTAAATAATTAAGTTTAACATAGTCTGCTTTACGAAAATATCGTAATTTTGACGTTGGATGGGCAACAGTACGCTCAAAGTTAGAGAACTCTATAGTAAGATCTAAGGTAGGATGATAAGGATATTCAGGAAGTACAAAGGGATCTAGGTGGCACCAAAACACTTGGGTTAGCGGACCAAATAACATCAGGAAAATTAAAATCACCAAAAACAATAAATTCGTTTAAGAAAGCATACAGGAAACTGCTAACAAGTATGTCTAGAAGCCAACAAATTAAAATTTGTTCCGACGAGATATCAGAATCAACAGCGATAAGGACATGACCACCTAGTCACGATTAATGATCACATCTATACAAGGAAAAGCTATTCTCGAAAATTGAAGAAGAATTGAAGATAGATTTTTACTTTCAAAAGCGAGACTATCCACAAACAATTCAGAAATTTCAAATTTAAAATTATTTAATAAATCAAAGCTACAGTCGAGGTCACCATTAACAAATTTCTCTACTTTATTTAACTTAACAAATTTATTTCTCATAGAATTTTACATTTGCGAGAAATCAAACTGTTTGACTATGCATGCTGCGCCAGACCATGTCAAGACACCATGGCCCTTTTTGGCCTAGGTAGAAATCTTTTCGCTGTCTCTGCCAGAGATCCCCGCACATTTAGCATGTGTTACTTCACAACCAGCAAAAAACATAGTGCGGTGGTGCAGCATCATCAGAACGCGTAAATGAGCAAGACTCATTGCAGCACGACATATTTCCTGTTAACTACAGGGGTCTTAAAAAAAAACTATTGGGAAGCTAGAAGCAACAAGAACAACTTGCACGATGCGAAATCAAAACAAGCAATAAAAAAAAGCGATTTGTGTATTTCGACTCAAGGTCGAAACGGAGTGTCTTAATATCATTTGGTTCAATCAGCCGGAGCTAAAATCTGATGCCTATCTACTGAAGCAGACGCGGCCAACACCAGTTGTTTGACTGCGCAGAAACTTATATTGCATGAGACCGCTCAAGATACTATAATGTACATGCAGAATTACGAACGCCCAGATTTATTCATCACGTTTACTTGCATACCGAAATGATCAGAAATTACGAATCTTTTTGCTGACAGGACAAACATCCAGCGATCAACAATACATCAAACATAAGACTCTATGGGCCTTGCGGAGTCCACAACCCAGACTCACCGTACATGGAAAACGGAAATTACACAAAGCGTTTTCCACGTCCGTTAGTGGGTGAGACAATAAGTGGAATATATATGTATATCCATTGTATCGGCGTCGTTCTCCAGATGACAACGGCAGATTAGTCGTGATGAAAGTGAAAGGAAATTTCAACTTGGCATTACGTGAATTGTATTGAGGCAATTTGGCTGTTGTTATCATTTCTGATTCATGAACGTCACCCAACTTTCGTACATTTGTCAATACGACATGCCGCTTCCAATGGACACGCATTTCACCACCTGCACATATGCAGACGACACAGCGCTACTTGTTTCAACAGACTCATTATCACTGGTAGCGCAAAGGCTACAAAGCGCACTCAACAACGTACAACCATGGCTTGAGAGGTGGAACATAGTTATCAATGCCGAGAAATCAAATCACGTCACTTTCTCACTCAGACCTGGCACATGCCCGCCTGTCTCCATCAATGGTGCTATCATCCCACACAAGCCCTCAACAAAGTACCTGGGACTTACACTGGATAGGAAACTGACCTGGAAGGAGCATATCGTTGGAAAAGCTAGTCAAGTAACGCTTAAACTTCGTAAAATGGCCTGGCTTCTGTATAGGAGGAGCAAACTTTCCACCAAAAACAAACTCCTCCTTTACAAATCCTTCATCAAACCAGTATGCAAATATGGAATTGAACTTTGGGGTACAGCTTCACCCTCAAATATCCGGAGGATCCAAAGAACGGAAAACAAGATCCTGAGGCACATAATTAACGCCCCATTCTACGTAAGAAATTCCACAATAAAAAGGGACCTAAACTTGCCCTCGGTTGTGGAAGAAGTAGCTAAGGCCAGCAGGAGACATCTGGACAGGATGGACAACCACACCAACCAACTCGCCATTAACCTCCTGGACAACAGCAATCAGCGTCGAAGGCTTCAGAGGCTTCACCCACTCGACCTGCCATTCAGAGTCCCTTACCTCACCCCAAATTTTCCCAGCTTTAAAATTCCACCCTTCCACAAGATTATAGCTAACCCCATTTAACTATATCCCGTCATTGTACCAACAGAATTTAATACAATGCCCAATGGGCAGATGTAAACAAAGAAAATATATTATTAAAAAAAAAATTGTCAGTTTATTTGAAGAACAGCCAGTGTGTATACTTTACTTTACAATCCAACGTGCAAAATTGTTGCAAGAATGCAAAATCATGATTTATAGCGAATGGTACATTAACGTGCATTGGTTGACATGATTTACGAGATATCTCGAGGCAATTTGGTGGGTGTATGATATTGCTCTCAGGATATTTTCGTCACACGCATTCCACCATCCCGAAATCTACTTCTGCCGATGAATTTGATGCATGTCTGAAATCGTTGAATTTGTGGCGGCATGTTAGGAAGTTAAAATTGACCACTAACATGAGAGTCGCATTGCAGAACGACCTATCGGCAGCTGAATTCTCGAGACAACTGTTGGCGCTTGAAAATGGACAAATTCCTGTTGATGTTTCGACTAGATTGAAGTCATTCCCGAAAATTTTTGCGAGCTCACATCATCGAAGGAGGAACTCATCATCATTATAAAAATCTATATTGGATTAGTGAACGGACAATACTAGCAGAGAAGAATAAGGACGTTGGTGGTTTGAATTTTATAATTCAAAGTCAAGTCGCTGGAGAGCTGCGTTCGTACAAATGCAACCAACTATCCGACGTAATTTTTGAACTCCCTTGATGTGCCAGGAACTCCTTTACATAATTTAATTTAGGACAAATAACACTATGCATCAGCAAAATGTGCCTAAAATAGCCTCTATAATTATACTCTTTTTTTAATTTTTTTTTTTTTTAAGAAAAAAGAGTATATTGGGTTTGTGAAATATCCGTCTGTCCGTCCGTCCGTCTGTATGAACGCAGGTTTTTTCAACAGTTTTGAAGATAGAGCAACCAAACTTGGTATACATGTTGGTATATACCATATGCAGACAAAGTGTGAAGACAAACTTGAAAGATTTGAGCAAAAATACAATTACCACGCTTACTTCTGACACTACAAAGAATCGAAAAAAAGTGTATATAGTCGGATGCACCCGACTGCAACGTTCCTACTTGTTTTCTTATGTAAAATTAGTCGCTGATTTCGAAAAAAAAAATAAAAATAAGTTCGCGAGCTCGTTTTCGAGCTAAATGGAAAAAAGCTAGATTTTTGATTTTTCCAAAAGGTACACTGAGAGAATTGTTAATATCTTTGTAACCGAATATTGGATTCTTATAAAACTTCAAAACTTCATTTTTCAAAACGTTATATAATATCCTAAAATCCACCAGTAAATAACTTTTCAAAATTCTTGTTGGCCTGGGCTTAGTTTTGTAAAAAAAGCTAGATTTCAAACGCGATTTTCTCCTAAAACAAAACACATGTTCTGGATTTGCGGGCGCCTTGACGAACACCTGGGGATAATAGTAGGTGGCAAGGCTCTGGTGCAGTGTGCCCATATCAAAGTGCAATCGCTGATGGATCACGACGCTCTTCTTGGGGCACATGGGATACAGCGAATCGGTCTTGCCGTACTTCTTAACCGGTCAAAGCGGTCATGATGACGAAATGAATGAGTCATCATAGAATTTCCATTTTTTTCGCACGGTCATCAATACGTTGCCTGTTCACGTTTTGGGAAACCGTCTTTGTTTGTTTATGAGACGGAAAACAAATCGAAAAAAAATGGTTTATCAATCACTCTATACAGATTTCGAATCTATTAAAACAGACTATCGTCAATCGTCAACAGACGAGTCGTCAGTCCGTCTGTTCGAACACGTCGACCTCAGAGACTATTACAGCTAGAGACACCAAACTTGGCATACAGGCCAAAAGTTTGTATCTTCTATACCTCTTTAGCTAGAATCACCAAATTTGTTTGCCTAAAACCTGTAGAACTGGCCCAACCAAATTTAAATTGATGGCAAAAATTGAAATATTTTACCAAAAATACAATTGCCACGCCCACTTCTGACTCCGCAAAGAGGCTAAAAAAGAGGATATTACTTGTAACTAAGAAAACCGCATGCTTAAACCTTCAGAAACTCACCTGGCTCAAGAGTTATGGGCCTGCATGTGGGAAAGCCAAAATTTAAATAATTGGAGCTTATGGGGCTTTCTAGTAAAATATATAAATGTTCAACTATTCTAATTTTAAATACGCGTAAATTGACACCTCGCATACGCCAATCTGTGAATTCTTTCATAAGTTTTGAACCTTTTAAAATTGAGATGAAAAGGTTGTCATTTAGCCGTCCTCCCATTTTCGGGCTCGGAAAGTTTATGCTCCGTGATTCGGAAATCGCTAATTGTTTTCGTATTGAAAACAGTTGCTCAATAACAACCGAATTCAAAAATAAATTGCGACTTTCGTATAAAAAAGCATCTGACAGTCATTTCAAACAGATTTAAATTTATTCTTTATTTATTCTTTAATGTTTCAGAATTATTTTGCCGTTCTTATTAATGCAAAATATTTGTTCATTATTTTGTAGATAAATATTTTAAGACCCTACCTCCAATTTGGGATGTGCAAAAATTGTGCGTGATCAAATATTTTCCGTTTTCGGTCGTGACAAATGTCGTGTAAGCTAAGTGCGATAACAAATATCGATCTCAGAGTTTACTTTTGAATGCTTGAGTTTTTTATGTTTTAATGCAGATATAAGTAATTAAAACTAACACAGTATTCGGCTAATTCTCGTTACGGGCAGACGTCAGTTTTCTTATCAGCAGAGTCTAATCGGTGTACATCTTTTGCAACCCGCGCGGTCTATCACTGATTTCCTTTCTCACATTCATTCGCGTGTGCAGTTAAGTCTTAGCTCCCAAAACTAAGGCTTTATTCATCTGACTATTGGGCCTCCCCTCGGCCCCCTAATCCGAGGGGCAATCAGTTTGCGTTGCTTTCTGAAAATCTAAAAACATCACCTCCATCAATAGTTTGCGTGATGGCCACTTGCTGACGCTAGTTAAAATGATCTTGACACTTTGTCTGCCTATGGTATATACCAACATGTATGTAGTTTGGTTGCTCTAGCTTCAATAACTCTTCCATCCTCCATGCGAAGGATGGCGTTGGAATACTTATACGACAAAACATCCCACACAAAACTATCAATTTAACCCCATTCACTTGCTCCACTGACATTGAGCTTTTATCCCATCCGAATATAATAATATTTAACTCTTATATACTCCCCAATCAAAGACTATTAGCCACAGATTTAATAAATATTGTAGAGGCAGCGCAAAAACTGAAAAAATGCACACCTATAATTAGGTTCAAAACGGACCATGCCAACTGGAGTACCTTCAATACATCTGTAGAAACCATAGTTCCATTCGACCAATGATCTGAACCTCTTCGCAGCCAGAATTACGAGCTATGTGGTCCAATTATTCCAGGGACGAAAACTTCTCTAATTTGTATAAAGTTAATAAAGAAAACCTTTTCTCTCTGGCATATTTGTCAAAAGGATGATGTGGTTCATGACTAAAAATAAACTTGTCAGCCCCAACCAAACTGCATTCATACAACAGCACAGTACCATTGACTCTTTATTGCATATCCATCATTATAAATTACACCACGGCATTCCACAGGGGTATCCACTCTCTGTGCTTTTGTTCATGATTGCCTTCCATTCCCTCCATAATATAATACTAAAGCACAAAAAAATACAACTCTCTGTTTGCGCTGTAAATGCCATTATCTTCAGTAACTGCAAAAATACAAATTTACTATTCCTAACCTTTAAACAAATAATTAACCGTATCGTAGAATGGGGCAAATTCTCAGGAGCCACTCTTGCATTAAACAAATGTAAACTATTCCATATTAGTAAAAAACATCGTTGTACATATCCATCTTTAACTGTAAATAATATAACTATAGAATGTGCATCTGGTCTTAAAGTTCTTGGCCTCACGCTCGACAAAAGACTTACGTTTAAGTAACACTGCATTAATCTTAGAGATAGCCTTAACAAACGCCTTAATATCATTAAGTTTCTTGGGTCCAAGCGTTCCCTTGACCATCTAACATAACTAGTTCATGCCACAAGAGCCTTAATACTAACTAAAATCGACTAAGGTGCGCGCCATCCAACATCAAATTGTTCTCCACCGCATCCCTGGTGTAAGAGAAGACCTAAGATATAGTAAAAAGGAAGAAAATGAATCAATGGGACAGTTACGTAAATAGGATTAAGCAATTTAACCCAAACAAGGAACCCGTCCGATATCCATCTTCACTGCACAGAAGGCATTGCAATACTATCACCCGGCTCAGAACTGGTCACACGGACTTAACCCACGAACACCTGCTAAAAGGAAATTCCAAGCCCAGATGCCCAAAATGCGGAGGAGAACTGTCAATGCAACACATATTGGATACCTGCCCGCAACTTAATTACATAAGGATCTGTCTATTTGGCCAAATCCAACCTACCTCTCTTCTTACCTTACCTACTCACAACAATGTAAATTTGCTTATCAAATTCTTAGAAATCAATAACTTACTAAGAAGCATTTAATTTAGCTGTCGAGTCGATGGCCTTAGAAGCTAGCACTCCCTCCCTTTAGTTATTATATTATTTTCTTTTGTATAATAATTAATCACGTAAATAAAAAAAATAAAACTAATAACAAGTATTAAATAATTAAATGTAAGTAAGTTAGTCCACTGTCATACAAATAAACAGTGAAAAAGTGAAGAAAAATTATAGAAACAAAACAGTTAAGAATGCTTACAGCCCTAGCAGCCAAACAGCCAAGGGCGTAGCCAGCTTTTCAATAGGGGGGGTTGGGGCCAATATCTGTTGTCCATTTTCTTAAGTTTTTACTCCCTGTTCCCATAAAAATGGGAAAAATGAAGTTAAAAGTACTGCAAATGTGTGTAACAGACAGACGGAGGCATTTCCGACTATATAAACTTTATATATTCTTGATCAACATCAACAGCCGAGACGAACTAGCCATGTCCGTCTGTCTGTCCGTCTGTCCGTATGAACACACAGATCTCGGAGACTATAAGAGCTAGAGACACCAAAGTTGGCATTCAGGTTCCTATATACCGTACGCAGATCAAGTTTATTTCAAATTTCGGATCCAAATCGCAAAAAACTCCCACGGCCACAATTTTAAGGATACAGCTTTTTTTTGGTACACATACATATATGTTATGTCAATGTTGATCAGCTGTGTAAATTTCATCACGATCGGATAAATAACACCGAAGTTATGAAAGAATCTACTACCCCTGTCTCAGCAGGCAGAAACAACAACAACAACAACTGGACACGTTAAGTGCGCTGCTTGCTTGTGTTGCCGCTGAACTGCTTGAAATGCAAGTTGGGACCAGGGAGTCTCTTAGTCGGGCATACTCGACTAGAGCATTCTTACTGGTTTTTTTTGTGTCCGCGGTACTTGACGTGTAAAATTGTACGGGTGTTATTGTGCTGTTGTTGGTCTGTAAACAGATCAGCTGCTCTAAACAAAATTTAATTAGACACCAAACAAAACAGAATGCAAAATGAAATTATAATTTATTTTGAATATGCGGCAATGTACCTAATTACATTGATATGTTCTATTTAATGAAAAAACAAGTTAGAATGCTCTAGTCGACTGTGCCCGACTACGAGAGTCCCTGCAAGTTGGGACTTGCGTTTTCCCAAATTTCAGGCACAAAAGCGCAGTCGGAGAGGAAAACAGAATTAGCAAGCCATGTCCTAAGCTACTCATCCCAGTGAACTTGAGCAGCTCTTTTCATATAAGCAGCTGCAACAGCAGCAACAGTTATGTCAGCAGCAGCTGCAACAACAACACCCACAACAACAGAAGCCAACTGCAGCAACTCAAACAGAAACAACATCTGTCACTCGAACAACAACAGCTTTCCCAGAGAAAGTTTCAACAGCAGCAACAGAAAGAGCAGCAACAAACGCTGACATTACATCAGCTAAATCAGCAAAATGTTCAAATGGATAATCAGGAACGCATTGACCGCGTTCTAGCTACTGTCGACACCTTAGTGATGCTCGAGGCGTCTTGTATTGGTACTAACCTTCCACAACCTAAAGCGCTTCTTTAAGTGAAAAATTTAAGTGAATCAACACACACAATGCAACCTAATGCAGTGCACGTCGAATCAGCTGCATCACAATCTGGCGCAGCTTTACCGGTCAACTCAACTTATAATGACTAGTTTGGGCCTTCACTTTGGCGTATGAAACGCCAATGGGGTTACCAACCAGGCTCTTGAGCTATAGCTTTGTATTCAACGTTATCATCTGGATGTGATGCTTCTGTGTGAGACTCGTTGCTGCTCCAGGTCGAATTATCATATACTAGGAAATGACTTTTAGCCAGCGAACCATCCTGCGGACCATATGCATGCTGAAGCAGCAGTATGAAACACCACTGCTAGATTAGTAGGGACAGCGTGCATTTTAGTGCAATCAAGGTGGCTACCAATCACGGCGAAGTAGATCTAGCGGCTATCTATTGCCCTCCACGCTTTGAATTACAATAAAAGACTTTGATAGTCTTTTTGATGAGCATGGTCCCCAGTTTCTGAATAGAACGCTTACCACTCACTTTGGGGGCCAGGAGGTCTACTGAAAGAGGTTCAGCGCTGTTTGATTGTATAGCGGGCTGCAACAAACAGATTCGTGCAACTGACGGTCCAACACACTTCCCAAGCAATAATCTTGCGAAACCCACAGCACTCGACTTTGATATATATGCTGGAATTCGGTCATCTAGCCTCGCCATATCTGAAAGGTTTGAGCTGAGCTCTGATCACATTCCGCTGATTATTGAGCTTCGAGTTTGTGCATTTTTGGTCAATGTGAAACCTCGTTTGCTCCCCAGACAATCTAGTATCTTCCGATTTCAGCAGAAGTTTGAGCAGCTGGTTAATTTAAGTATGGAAATAAATTCTCCAGCCGATATTGATGATGCAACCGAATTATTTTAACGAATCATTTATGATGCTGCTGAATACTCGATGCTTCGTCAACCTCCTTGCATTCCTCCAAATCCACCAGAGGCAGACTCTTTTAAAACCTGAGGTCCTGGACTTGGTGCGGCTCAAGAGAGCACTGCGTCAGAGATATATGCGCTAGAGAGCTGCAATGGGTAATAATTTTTCGAGTACACTCGATCATTTACTCTGATTTTTTATGAAGCAGCAATTGTGCTTCAGCAACAAGGAATGTTCATGAGAGTGTGATCTCAAGGCGAATATTCAGATCGAATCACTATCGCCTGATTCTTACAAGATTGATCTTGATCGAACATTTTGGATGAGCAGCAAAGAATGTTTGAGAATGCTCCACGCAATCAGGCTGCTTACAATGATACTGTTCGATCGTGTTCGGGCGGCTCGATCCAACCAAATTCTTTACCAAGCAATTTATTTCGTTATTTACAAAAACAAGTATGTAGGTATACTACATGCAAATATTCACATACATGCCCTGCGTGCTTACATATACACATATCTAAGTATGTGTGTTCATATTTGATTTGATTTGCTTCACTCACAATCTATTCATTCGCAACATCAACGAAATCTGAGTTTTCTTGTTCGTTCGGGTCGATTGTTTTCTTCGATACGATCATTTATGCATCATCATGAACGAGCTCGTTTCGTTTGTTGAACGAAGCTCGATCGAATATGTTGTTGCGCAGCGCAGTGTTGACTTGTGATGAAATTCAAGCAAGGTTGATCGAGACGACTCGATCATACTCAATGCAGCTCTCTGATATGCGCTCACGCTATCCCCTATAATACCGGAAAACTTCTGATGACCTTCGGAAGATTATTTACGACACTAAACATGAGTACTTTGACGATCTCTTGCGGAATGCTGACCCGAAGAGAAGTTCGGGATTTACCATTTGGAAGGCTATGCACAGTTTAAAGAGGCTCGCCCCAATAAAGCTTCCCATTAGACGGTCAGTTGGTACGTTCTGCTCGCGTGGCTGATGTCAATACAACGAGGGTGTTCTTGGAGTCTGACTCCCCGCCAATTGAGCGAATCACACACGTATCGTTGAATGAAGTGCGCCAGCAGATCCAATGGCTCAATCCTGCGCAGACACCGGGCTACGACAGTGTTGACGGGAAAACCTTTTAACAGCTGTCTCAGTCTCGCCAAAAAGCTACGGGTGTATAAGATGGTCCGGCGCCATCCCAAAAATTAATTAATATTATTACTTCTTTTCCTAAACACATTTCCCGCTATTTCTTATTCCATTAATAAAATCAATATTTTATAATTATTTAGTTAATTGACCGATGTTTTTCAAATATACCATATCAAAAAAAAAGGCTACCATCAGGGATCTTGACATTTTGTCTGCAATGTCCGAAATCGGACTACTATCTTAAAACTGCAAAGAAAAAATCGTTTTGAAAATTAGATGTATGCAAAACCTATTTTGTTTTGTAAAATACTCAACCAAGCTCACTTTATCTAAGTAAGCACGTTGCACACGCATAGAAATGGGACCACTATGTGTTTTTGGTGCCATAGTTTTTGCCATCAATTGACAAATAAGTTTTTTAATGAAAAACTTTTTTTCTAAAGTTTTATTAACCAAACCCAACTTTTCATCGATTTACTATGCTGATGACTAACTATATCTTAGAGCTGCCATTGGTGCAATCTGTTAAAACATTAGTATTTATATGGCAATCTTTTCTTTATATAAATTTTGCAAACAAATTCGCTAGTACTCAATTTCATTATGTTCCACACATGTTAACTTTGGTCAAAATCAGATGGTTAAGTCTTATATTTGTCATAGGAACAACCTGAGGAAAATAAAGCTTTTATATCCAAAATTTAATCTTTCTTATTTAGTATGATTATAAGCTTCTAGCTTCATATATCCTAAAATGTGTATATATTTTTCGAAAAAAATAAATCTTTAAGCCGCAAAAACTTATCAATAGAAAATTTTCTAATGTCAATTTTTTACATCAGCAGACCCATATCTATATTTATTTCTTTTAACTGTTGACCAAGTGTTATCTTTGTTTGAAAAAACATCGAAAGCTCCTAGAGAAGGATGAAATAAGCCATTACATATGCGTTTAGTTTACGTTTTGGTAAAACAATGGTTGGAAAGGATACATATATTTTGTCATTAGTATATCGAAGCTTTAGATTGCAGTTTATTCCATTTTCATCTAATTCGGTTATCGAAGTCATATCCGCTACTCCCATATTTGGTGTGATTGCCATTGTAACTAAAAAAGAAAAAGTAAGAGAAGAGAACAAGTTTTTAATTTGTTTAAGAATATATAATAATATAATACCCGCTTCACTTGACAGTAAAAATTGTTGGCCTTTACCACCACTTCCTGCACTTGGCGATTATACCCAAGGCTTTGATAGCCATACTAAATATTTGACCATGATCACCATTTAATTTTTACAGTTGCAAATTAAAGTAGAACTTCAAATATGTACGTGCTTTTTAAATTCATATGTATTCTTATGACTTAATTTAAATATTTGCGATTAAAGAATGTAAGTCAAACAGGAAAAAGACGGACGCGAAATGCTTGAAGCTTTTGAAATGTGTACTGAACCAAGTAAAAGAAGTCAAAATCGCTTGAGGTATTTTTAAATCATTCTTAATTATTGTTTTGATATCTTTTATAATTAAATGTGTTTCTGTTGTTCTGAAACCAAAAACACAACTATATTATCCAAAAAGAATTGAACTCTCAAAATCGTTCGAAACATACGGTCATTTGGCATTGAAAAAAAAACTCTTGCGTGCAGAACGAAGAACTGAATGTTGTTACATAAGTTTAATGTTTGCCCAGTAGTTTCAGAAATATCGTTAATGTTTTGAGAAAAAAAAACAATTTTGGAATAAAAATGTTGTTTATTCAAAATATATAAAAAACAAGTAAGAACGTTGCAGTCGGACGCACCCGACTGCGATATACTCTTTTTTCGCCTCTTTGCGGAGTCAGAAGTGGGCGTGGCAATTGTATTTTTGATCAAATCTTTCAAGTTTTGCCATCAATTAAAATTTGGTTGAGCCTGTTCTATAGGTTTGGGAGAAACAAACATTGCTTGATTGAAAGGGCGGGGGTGGGCGTGGCAAAAATATTTGAATCCAATCTATTAAAATGGACAACAGAATTCAACCTGCAAAATTTGTTGATTCTAGCTAAAGGGGTGGGGGAGATACTTTGCTTATTTGTGGGGGCGAGGGTGGGCGTATCCAAATTTTTTCAAAAAACTGTGAAAAAACCTGCGTTTATACAGGCGGACATACGGACATTTCACAAACCCAATATACTCTTTTTTCTTTTTTTTCAACAAAATAAAAAAAGAGTATAAAAACCACAATTCAAAATGAAAAATTTCAAGAAACATTTATATTCGTAGTAAAATACCGACTTCAACTTTTTAAAAACGATTTAACTAATTTAATTCATGCAATAAACTGGGCAAGAACGAACACTGTGAACTGCCTAATATTGTCAGAAGCAGAGGTATCCAACATAGAAGAAATTTTAAATAGTGAAGAAGAATTGTTTTTAAATGTAGAAGAGTTATTGGAACTCGCTTAAGTCAAAATAGCCACAAATGGCAAAAACATGCTCTACATGAAAAACATACCTTTACTAAAAAAAGACCCGGCATTTCTATGATAATAAAGGCAATCAAGAAAGACAAAATTATAAACGAAATTAAACACGAACATATCATGATTTGTAATAAAAAAAAATATATGCCCATGTAAAAGAATGCGAAACTCAAAGCGCTAAGACAATCTGTAATAGAAATAACATATTAGACCTAAGCAAGGACCCATGCTTCTACAAAATCGGAAGCCGTACTGCAAGACCGTCAATAGCCAGCACATCCCGGATCATCAGGAAATTGTGACCGGTACTATACTACTCAACGATTTCAAAGGAAAAATTAAAAGCGATCAGGAGGAAATAGAACTGGAAGGAACTTATCTAATCCAGTTCCAGAACTCAACAGTGAGAATCGCAGAGGACAAGCAAGGGAATCAAAATACGCAGAAACCACCCCTCCACTTTTGCAAATTATGGCAAACAGCACTAAAATAGATGAAGTTCTTTTGTTGCAAATGCTAAAAGAGATAAACATCAACAACACCAGAAGATTAGAAACATTGAAAACAGCTTATTACAAAGCCACTACTAGTAGCTTATCGCTCTCCGGAATTTTGTTGATTCTATTAGCTACAATGGCGACATCGGCCTGGAAGCAAAAATCTTCCACAGAACCTCAAGTTGATGCACAAAACGACACTGCGCGCAACCGTGTGAACGACTTCCGGGAAAAATCGGACACCAATGCACCCAAAAAGTGACAACAACAGCAGCAGCGATAGCGGCAGCGGCAGCAGCGACTTCAGCAGCAGCAGCAGGCAGCGGACTCTTTTTAAGCTAGCATTGTCATAAGCTGTTAGTTATATTTTTGTATCGTAAATAAACGGCTTATATTTTTTTTAACTTAATAAACAACAGATTTATTAATTTATATTATTAATTTGTTATCTACTATGATGGTTTGTGCAGTCATAAGATTGTAGATCTCTCTAATTTCTGTACCTGAAGTTGTTCCTGGTATTTGTAGTTTAAGTGGCAGTTTTTCATTTATGATGCTGATTTCTTGCTTTATTTGTGTTGGCTTGAGTAATTGTGGATTTTCTCAACCAGGATTTAAATCAATGACTAAATAAGTTATCGATGTTTGTGTTTTTTTAAAGTTTTCTATTAGATGGGATATTTGCAGCAGTACTATGTGATATGACAGCGCCATCTAATTCACATTCTGGCTTACCTTTATTTCGTAATGTTGTCGTTGAATTGCGTCATCCATTTCTTTAAACGTGCTGTTTTTGTTAAAATATTGAGGGTGGAGTCGACCAGTGATGTTTTTATACTCTTTTTTAATTTTTTTGAAAAAAAGAAAAAAGAGTATATTGGGTTTGTGAAATGCCCGTCTGTCCGTCTGTCTGTATGAACTCAAGTTTTTTCCACAGTTTTGAAGCTAGAGCAACCAAACTTGGTATATATGTTGGTATATACCAAGGGCAGACAAAGTGTCAAGATCTCCCCCCCACCCCCACCCCTTCTCCCACAAACCTATATCTTCCACAGTTTAGTAACCAAATTTGGCACTAGGGTTACTTATCACATTCTTAATTGATCTGACTAAAATAAGCACAAATAAGCAAAGTTTGTATATCCCACACCCTTTTAGCTAGAGTCCCGAAATTTTGCAGGTTGAATTCTATTGTCCTATTAAATAGATTGGATAAAAATAATTTTGCCACGCCCACCCCCGACCTTGCAATCGAACAAAGTTTGTTTCTCCCAAACCTGTAGAACGGGCCCAACCAAACTTAAATTGATGGCAAAACTTGAAAGATTTGAGCAAAAATACAATTGCCACGCCCACTTCTGACTCCGCAAAAGATTCGAAAAAAAGACTATGTTGCAGTCGGGTGCATACGACTGCAACGTTCTTACTTGTTGAATATGAGTTCGTTGTTAGCTTTGAGTTGATTATATCTGCTTTGCATTGTCATTGTCATTTTTTTGCATGCTCCTTCAATCCAGTGCCCTTGTTCAATTGATTGATAACTCCTCAATATGTTTTCTAATTTGATTTAATTCTGTTTCTTATATATTACAGGTTAGACCCATATAATCTGTAATATATAAGCAGGTCCCATTTTGATGACACGATATCCACTAAACCGACATTATCCATATATATCATATCGTCTTTTTGAAATGGTGTCACTTCGTTTTTCATTGCAAGCGTTTCATTCGATGTGTATACTCCTTTTATCATAGTTAATATTAGCATACAATTTAACACCAATGCTGCTTTGTTCTGGTACTTCGGATTGTCCCTTTCTGTTCTTATTCTGATTCCAACGGGCATACTTTGTGATCTGGTCTTTTTACTCCCTGTGCCCATTAAAAATGGGAAAAGGGAGTTATAAGGAACTGCAAATGTGTGTAACAGGCAGAAGGAGGCATTTCCGACTATATAAATTATATATATTCTTGATCAGTATCAACAGCCGAGACGAACTAGCCATGTCCGTCTGTCTGTCCGTATGAACACAGAGAACTCGGAGACTGTAAGAGGTCGAGACACCAAACTTGGCATGTAGGTTCCTGTACCATAGGTTACCATACGCAGATCAAGTTTATTTCAAATTTTCCAAGTTTGTTGTATCGTTTTTTATTAGTCTTTTTTGCAGCGTTACTAGATATTCGTCTTTCCATTTTTGACCCAGTGTTAAGACGTCGTTGAGTTCGTTGCCGTTGTCAATTGGGTATAATTGTCTTCAGTTCAAAAAGGCTTCTATCTGTCTAATAATGTACTCATTTATTCAAAGGTTAGTGTATTGTCACCTATGACTCTTTTCAAGTGGTGTTTCACCGATTTTACTCCAGCATCACATATTCCTCCAAAATGGGGAGTTGCCGGCGGAATAAAATGCCATTCTATTTGTTCCTTCGTTAACAGGAGATATACTATTTTGCTTCAAGGCTTGTATAATTTCATTGTTTAGTTTCTTGCTGCTACGAAAGCTTCAGTAGTTAAATCGCTAATTAATTTAATTTAATTTAATGTCGACTAATGACAGTCGACACAGAAAAAGTTAAAATTTACAAAAATGAATTAAAATTATTATATAAATTTAAAAAATTTAAAATTAAATAAAATAAATAAATTAAATAAATTAAATAAATTAAATAAATTAAATAAATTAAATAAATTAAATAAATTAAATAAATTAAATAAATTAAATAAATTAAATAAATTAAATAAATTAAATAAATTAAATAAATTAAATAAATTAAATAAATTAAATAAATTAAATAAATAAAATAAATTAAATAAATTAAATAAATTAAATAAATTAAATAAATTAAATAAATTAAATAAATTAAATAAATTAAATAAATTAAATAAATTAAATAAATTAAATAAATTAAATAAATTAAATAAATTAAATAAATTAAATAAATTAAATAAATTAAATAAGTTAAATAAATTAAATAAATTAAATAAATTAAATAAATTAAATAAATTAAATAAGTTAAATAAATTAAATAAATTAAATAAATTAAATGAATTAAATAAATTAAATAAACTAAATAAATATATGAATTCGCTACAAGCGCTCGTGAATACCGAATGGATAGCTTAATTGAATGAAATTGCCAGATAGAAATAGTTTAAAAACGTAACGAATAGTTTCTAAGAGTAGGGCTACCAGATCGTCAGGATTCGGCGAACAAATTGATGTTGTTCTTGGCGAAAGGGGGCTTAAAGTAAGCCGTGTTATTTAATTTTAAAGCAAGTGAATTAGTTGTCATAGTAGTCAGTCACATTTTAGGGTAGCCTAATTGCGGAAGAAAATAAAGTGTGAAAATAAAAATATATGCTAATTATTTCTTTGTCGGCCTATGTCGCTAAAAGTGCCGGCGTAGCCACCGTGTGCCTCAGTGTAGAGTCGAACCTTTACTTCTCGTGAATGTGTGAATGCAACTTTTAAGAAACGCAGCTTTGCCCGGTGAAGCTTGTCCCATCACATCTGTACGAGATTCGGTTTATCTGGCTAAACATGAGAACGGCTATAGCCAAACGTAAGTTGTAAATAGTGTTCGTATATACATAAATAAGTTTCATCACACCGCGATACCCGTATTTCAATTTATATCATTGTGTCACCCCTTTAAGTCTGGCGTCTCAGCGATTCTTATGAATTTCTTAAAAAAAATGCGCCCGAGCAGGGACGTTAGAGACCCAAAGGGGCGTGGCAAAATTTTTAATTTGTGAGGGTTAAAAACCCATAGAAAGCCAAAACAATTTTTGCACAAAAGTAGTACGTGGTAACCGGTAGTGCGATCCCAACCAAAAGAGGAATATACCCTACATTTTTGTTGTTGATACCAAATACCAACGGTAAACGGTAACGGGAAAAGTACAGCACGCGTAAATCGAAAAGACGCCAAACGGGCAAAAGGGAATCTGCGTGAACGCGCGCACGTACACACGCGTTGGAGAGCGAAAGAGCGGTAACAGCCAAGCCGCTGACGACGCCAAAGGGCGCAGCGGTTAAAGCAGCGACGCTCAGAACCAACCAGTGCAGGTGGCCTACAGTGGAACGATGTCGGTTTGTTTGTGGTGAATTCCGAATCGTCAATACTGCTAATACTGAAAGTGTATAGTGAACAGTGGCACGCTAATATTACTACGGACAAGCATTTGGTTTTGTACAGTGGGACAATGTCGATTGGCTCATGATCATTTCCGAATTGTCAATGCAAGTTGAAATAAATAATAATAAAAAAAACAAAGACAAAGGTTCAAATTTTCTAAACAGAAAAAAAAAATTAAAAACAAAAAAAAATATTATTAAAAAAAAATATAATAAATATAACATTTTGTAAATGTAAAGAAAAGGAGAAAAGAAAAAGGAACTAAAATTAATAAAAATAAAAAAAATATACAAATAAAGAGCAAAAACTATATATATATATAACATTTTGCAAATTAAGAAAAAAAAAGAGTATATTGAACTTAACTATAATTAAGTTATTTATTTGATTTGTTTATTGATTTAATTAAGTTTAATTAAACGTAAACTTCAACACAAAAAAAACTGAAACAAATACATGTTTGAGGCCATGTCTGACATGGAGTCAGTTGAGTTAACCAATCCAGGTGTGGGCGCGGCTTGGATATATCTCCGAAGAAAGGAGGAGCAGGAATGCTTTGCTCAGGAATTCGGCCTTGGTGCAGAAGGAAGACTGGATGCTTTGCGCAAAAGGCTGAGCGAATTTATTAAAAATAAAACACACTGTTCGGAAATTTGGGACCGGTTGTTGGAACTGGAGGCCCAGGTTTTTAATCAGTCGAAATAACTCCGGATTGAAAAATGTGCCAAAAGTGTATGCAGAGGGAGTCCCACTGGCTGCTAAGTACGGCGGTGAGGAAAAGCAAGGGGTGTTCGACCAGTTGACAAAAGTCTTAAGTCGAGTCATGTTGTCTTGAGAATGAGGAAAACGGCTTGCATCCCCTTTGGCAGGCGATATGAGAAAAACGAACGGTAACACTGTGGAAAAGTCAGGATTTTTTCAGCCCGGAATCATTGATCGCGTCCAAAGTGGTATCACTGTCAAGATGCGAGGAACCATATTTTTGTCCCGACGGTGGTTTTCAAACAGCCGCTTGAAAGATGTGTTGTGGTTGGTATTTCGGAGTGGATTTTTAGAGTTTTTCTTGCCACCACTATACTACGACAGATTGGAGGATCAGATCAGAGCCCGCGGGCAACGAGCCAAAGAGGCATTCAAGGAGTACCTCGTAGATCTGAGAGTTCTAATGCATCATGCCGTTTACGACGAGGCCCGAAAACTGGAAAGGGCTTACAGAAACATGAATCCTAATTATCGGATGTACATTCGTCGCCCAGAATTCACGACAATAGATCAGTTGACACAACTAGCAGTAGAATATGAGCTTTTGTTGATACAAAAGTGGGAATATCCGCGACATAGCCCGGAGCACCAACAGATATACTATGACCGATACTCAGAGCCCACTCAGTTGCCTATGACCCATCCCAACCAGTTTAGATACACCCCGCCGGTAATGACCGTTTTCAATAACGGGGACAAAGACCCCGGTTCACAGCGGGGATTGCGGGAAGACGTAACAAATCGCATGATAAGTCAAGGGAAAGGATCCGGATTCAATGTTCGACGGGCGTATCATAACTCTTTACAAGAAGGGCATTTTGCGAAGGAGTGTCCAAATCCTCGGGTGATTTTTTGTAGATAATGTGAAGCACGAGGGGTGAACAGTCAGCATGCCGATGCTTATTATGCCGTCCATGTTGGACCAAGTCATATTCGGTATAGATTTCTTGGACGCGATAGGTATGACGATTCGATGCCGGGGTGCCGAATTGGTGCTTTGGGCGGGAATGATGCCAGCTGAAGAGCTGGAGACGTCATCAGACAAAATGGAACCAACGGAGCAAATTTTGAGACAGAAGAAGGGAAAATCTGAGCAGCCGACGGATGCTTGGGAAGCGGGGGTGGAGATGAGGACGAGGTCCCACCGGTATGCCGCCAGCCCTACTCCAAAGATAGTCGAGTGTGTGGCAGAACTAAGGGACCTCTCGTTATCAGAAGACTCGGTCTATCCCGACATAGGTAAAACTGAAGTTGAGAGCCCGGAAACGGAGGCGGTGTGGCCGGACGATCTGGAGTCAGAACTAAAGGAGTTCCTAGAGGCAGAATTGACCCTTTCTGAGGGACTACAGGAAATGTCTCATGTTGCAGAGCATAGAATCATAATGAAGGATGAAAAGCCTCTAAAGCAAAGATATTTCTCTAAAAATCCGACTATGCAGCAGGTGATCGACAAACAATTAACGAACTTATAAAAACGCCAATCGTGTTGGTAAAGAAAAAGAGCGGAGAATGGCAGATGTGCGTGAATTATTGGCAGCTCAATGCGCACTCTGTCCCGGACGCATACCCAGTGCCCCGTATCAACCATATTTTGGAAAGGTTACATGTTAAATGTAAACTTTGGATTAAAAACAGGACTAGTGGCAAATTCCGATGGCAGTAGATAGTCGAGAATATACCGCTTTTACCGTGCCGGGCAGGGGTCTTATCCAATGGCGCGTGATGACTTTTAGATTACATTTGGCATGCGCTACATTTCAAAGACCGTTAGACACGGTTATGGGACCGGAGATGGAACCGTACGCAATTGCCTATCTCGACGATATCGTTGTGATTGGTGCTACCAAAGAAGAGCATGTTGAGAATTTGAGGGAAGTATTCCGACGCCTCCGTGCGGCAAATTTGAAAATAAACCGTAAAGAGTCATACGTCAGTCAGGGTATACGGACAGACCCCGCCAAGTGGAGGCGATGCGCAACCTAAAAGCCCCAACCAATTGTAAAGAGTTACGACAGTGTTTCGCAACTCTTGTGCAACCGATGACCTCACTATTAACGAAGGGGAAAAAATGGGTTTGGGATGAAAAACAACATAAGGCGTTGTGTCAGCTTAAAGATAATATAACGAAGGCCCCTGTGTTAACTTGCCCCGATTTTGCAGAAAATTTTGTTTAACAAACCGACGACAGTGACCACAGCCTCGGTGCTGTAATGGCCCAGACCATAGAAGAGCAAGAACGTGCTGTTACGTATGCCAGCAGAAAACTTCTCAAAACCGAAGAAAACTATTCGACTACGGAGAAAGAATGTCTCGCCATAGTATGGCCGCTACGTCAGCTTTGGTGCTACTTGGAAGGGTTTCGGTTTGATGTAATCATCGACCATATAGCATTTAAGTGGCTTAATTCTATAGAGAGTCCCTCAGGTCGAATAGCTAGGTGGGCATTGGAGTTATAACAGTTCCAATACGATGTGCACTATCGCCAAGATAAACTAAATGTTGAAGCCGACTAATTGTTCCCGGAATCCGTTAGATATTTGTCAAGAAACTGTGGAAGCGAATTCTTCTTGTAAATGGATAAGTAGTATGGTGGCCAAAATTGCCATAGAACCCGAGAAATACGCAGACTATGTGACGGAAAATTGGCAGCTACACAGTGACACCAGGGTGTGAGAAAAACCGTCACGAGATTGGCACAACGTTATTATTGACTGGGTATATTTAGAGATGCCGCAAGGTACGCGAAATGCTGCGAGACATGACAAAAGATCAAAATGGAGCAATTGAGACCGCCGGGTCGCATGCTCACAAGATAAGTAGCTGAACCCATGGTAGTTTTGTCCGCAGATTTTGTCGGCCCTTTGCCTCGGTCGAAACATAGTAATACCATGTCGTTAGTTTCTCACGACGCTTTCTTGAAGTGGGTGGAGTTGGTACCCCTTGGAAGGGCCACAGCCACAAATTTGCAAAAAGCTTTTAGGGAACAAATATTGTGTAGGTTTGGGTTGCCAAAACAATTTGTGTGTGACAATAGGGTACAATTCACCAGCAAGGGCTTTAAATCTTTTATGAAATCGATCGGCGTGGAAATAGAACTTAATGCGCCCGACTATCCACAGGAGAACCCGACTGAACGAACTAACAGAACGGTAAAAACGATGATCGCGCAGTTCATTTCAGGGCACCAAGACTCGTAGGATGAATTACTCCCAGAGATATACTTGGCGGTAAGCTCTAGCGTCGACCGGATTCACCCCCGCGTTCATTGTACAAGAAAGGAAGCCACGCCTTCCAACGCATTCTATGATGAGGTCACGCCGGGTTCGGCATATATTCCGCAGACACCCCAGAATAGAGCAGATACACAAACTGAAATACTTAATATCGTTCGCAGTAACCAGCAACGGGCGTCAGGGTCGACACTATAATCTTCGGCGAAGAGAGTGGCTACCGACCCTCAACTCTTAGATCCTGCTGCGACAATACCAACTCTCTAAGGCTGCGGACGGATTTGCGGCCAAACTGCACCCAAAGTTCGACGTCCCGTATCAAGTCGACAAAAATGGCTCGCCCAACATCGTACAATCAACTAAACCAGGTGAACGTAAGAAGAATGTATCTGGAATCAGCCAGCTCAAACCCTTCCATCGGAATGATGTTGAGGATCAGGATGCCGAGGAAGGGATACAAAGACGTGATGTAATAAGTGGACAGAAAACACCGGATACCCAGCACGAGGCCGCGTCAGGACTCTAAGGAGAGCGAGTTGTGGTTGTCACGAAAAGGACGGTGACCACGTGAATAATGAAGATAGATATTATTAACAACACATTTAAAATTTAAGATAGTGTAGCCAGGGTTTCGGATTTTTAATTTTTTTCGATTTGACTGCATTGCTAAGGCTAATAATAATTTTGATAAAATGTTATCAATATGTGTTGAACGTGCTTTAATTTATATATAATGAGTATGGCCGATATATTTTGAAAAACAAAAAGTTTTTCATACAAAAACTAATTTTTAATTTCCTATGTCAACTATAGGATTACGAAGTCCGATTTCGAAGAAATTTGATCATCATGCATAAACTGTCTTTAAACTAAGGTTTAAAGTGTTTGGTTGAGTTATCTTGAAAAACAAAAAACTTTTTCAGAGAAAAACTTATTTTTCAACCGATCGTCCCTATGGCAGCTATTTCCGATTATAGTTATCCGATCTGGCCAATTCAAGTATAGGTACTACCTGCCAATAGAAGAAGCATCTGTGCCAAGTTTCATCAAGATAGCTCTAGAACAAAGTCTTGAAAACGCAAATAAACAGACAGATAGACAGACGGACATGACGGATATCGGCTGTAAGTGCAAATCACGTATATACACATTTTTTTTCTAAGACGTCTTCTTCAATGCGTTACACATTTCGTGTCAAAATTATAATACCCTCTGCAAGGGTATAAAAAGATTTTCATACAACCACAGGATCCGATTTGTTTACCCTTGAAGAGTGTGTAAATTAATGTAGTCTTCATTATTAGTTTAATTATTTTATTTGAAACACTAAGCAGATGTGCTGCAGTGAGTGAGTTACTTGATGACGTTGGGCCGACGTGCCGCAACGATGATACAATTTAAAACTAAATTAAACGATGAAAACTCTTAAAAGCGAAACATATAATTTGGCGACTTGAGGCATAACAATCATGCAGCCAAGTCGTGGCCGACAAGCATATTTGCGATTACGGAAACTGCATAACACAGGCATCCGATTACCGCCGTTGCCGTCTGCAGCGTCACTGCTCACACGACGTTTTTACGTTGCGCGTGCAAGAGTTAGTTAAGTACCCTCCCCTGAAGTGAAGGCCGCCCTCGGCCGATGCTATTTCAGCGATCACCTCGTTCATGTTTCTTACTGCGATCCTCTTCTTGGTGATGCGCCAATAGGCGAAGCCGATGAAAATGATCAGGACGCAGGCCGCGCCAAGGAGTATGGTCGTGTTGATGTTGCTAACTTCACTCCTGATTTCCTGAATCGTCTCCAAATTAAGTTCATTCAAACGATGAAGATACGGGAGACTGAGAACGTCCTGATGACCTGTGACATTCAATAGGGAGGACGCTGCGATGCCTGGCACGCGGTTCTGGATGTTGTTGCGGTTAACGTATTTTGTCCCGTTAACTGTAGCACAATCGTTGAACGTGATTAGATGCGTACCATGCACCCAACTTTCAGTGTCATTGTCCACGCTCACCTGCGCCGATGCGTCGTTGACAATGATGATTCCGTCGCCAATCCAAGCGATGGCATCCAGGTGACTCGGCTGGGTTTGACAGTGTGCCACTCCGCCCGCATGGAGTTCCTTAGCGCATAATCTGGCCGTTGACAATTGACAAAAGGTTGTTCTCGAAGTAGCCGTGCAGTTGTTTAATGCTTGCACTTGGCCTTCGCATTCGGTGATGGTGTTGCTATCCAACCGGAGCACATGATTTTCATGTGAGACTGGGTAGAGTGTGACTTTTCGGCAAATATGCTTGACTTTAGGAAACGTTATTATAAAATAAATCATGTTTGTGGATTGTAAGACTTTCACGGACGATACAGACATTAGGTCAGCAATGGGCGTATTTGTGGGCTCCTCAAGCCAAACGGACTTTAAGTTTGCGTGGTCCAAAATATTTGGACTGACAATGTTTGCCTTTGCGAGGGTTGTGGCGAGCATTACGTTTTGCAACTCCATTAGCAATATTCTATTCCTGGCTAAGAGTGTCTCATATAAGTGCCCGGAATCAATGTGATCTTTTTTCGAGGTTTTCAAAATTTGGTTGACGTTAAAAGTTAACTGGTTGATTTGATCCTGCACTCTATTAATTACGATCTGCCTGTTGTTCGAGCCTACAAGCTGCGCCTCCGTTATACTAATGTTCTCTAAGTCCCTAGCGTCGGGCGTGCCTGCTACTACCTTCAAGATGGAACCTAGAAAATCCAAACTCCTAGCCACCCTGTGGTGTATGCCGAGAGCTTCAATCAGGTCTTCGATATGCTCCGCATCCACATTTAAGAGTTTCCTCATGTGGGATGGTGGAAACATATTGCAAAGCTTTCTTGTTTCGTCGACCATTCGCCCATACTCCGACACGTTTACCGAGTGCCTGACGTAGGCAACTTCTTCCCATACGAGGACTTGACCATCTATGATCGGAATGTACTGAGCATGAGAGTAATCAGTAATGTGCGTCGAGGTCATTGTGACAGAAAACAATACCAGGAGCCCGAACCTGCGGATTGAAAATTGCTATATTTTTTACTGAGCCGAGAGAACATTAAATGACCACCACCAACTTAATTAGCTAAAATGCTTATTTATTTATTTTTTTTTTTATTTTTATTTATTTATTTTTTTTAAGACCTTATATTCCTAGCATCTTCATCTCCTTGTGGACCACCCTCCCATTAACGAGAACCGCGGTTCCCAAGTCAGCTCCAACAGTTTTCTCTTCGCACAAAGGCGTGAGTTTGTTTCCGAGCCTGCAATTAGATTTTACTTAAACTTTTGCAACAACTTCGAAGAATGATTTTCTCTAGCTCTGAGCGTGAGCCCTTCTGAGCCTATCCTGAATCTCTGGCAGCGCTACGTCTGGATGCGACTTTACAACATCAACCGGTCTTTTTTTAGTGACCGAGTGAATTGTTTTGTTGTACTCGCTTGTAGCCAACAAAATGACGTCAACGGTGTCGCTTATGTTTTTTTTGGTATCCTCAGACATCTAGTAAGCTCAAGCAGAGTGCTATGAAAACGTTCAACCTGTCCGTTAGAAACACTATGGAGGGGTGGTGCATTCGAAATGTTGACACCATAATTGTTTATGAGGAGCGAGCTGATCGTCTGTGAGTTTAAAGACGGCTCATTGTCGCAGTAGACCGTTTTGACTGCCGGATGGAAATTCATGAGCTATAAAACGGGTACCTTTAAATCTTCAATGGTTCGTGATTGAATTGGCTGGAGTATAGCGAATTTAGAAAATTTGTCAATACATGTTAGGAAAAATTTTTTGTCCCATGGGATACGGGTACAACTTGGCATAGATGGGTTCATTACTCGTAGTCCTTATGGTGGCTATCACGGAAGTATTGAAAAGCAGAGCCTCATTGGCGTCTGCAAAGGTATTTTTTCTACCCTCTAGCATTTTTAAGAACTTGTCTCTTATTAAAGGAGGTGCGTCAGCACAATCTACGTTAGTGAAATTGACGTTTTCTCACTTATGGTATAGTATCGGTTCCGATTGAATACCGAATTTAAGTTGGCTATTGCGCGCATATTTTTAAGTAGGTTTTTAAGTTGGTTATTGCGCGCGTATTTTTAAGTAGGTTTTTAGGTTGGGTGCCAATTAATGATAGTCTTCATTATTAGTTTAATTATTTTATTTGAAACACTGAGCAGATGTGCTGCAGTGAGTGAGTTGCTTGATGACGTTAGCCCGACGTGCCTCAACGAAGATACAATTTAAAACTAAATTATACAATGAAAATTCTTAAAAGCGAAACATAGAATTTGGCGACTTGAGGCATAACAATCATGCAGCCAAGTCTTGGCCGGCAAGCCGACCAAGCATATTTGCGATAACGGAAACTGCATAACACAGGCATCCGATTACCGCCGTTGCCGTCTGCAGCGTCACTGCTCACACGACGTTTTTACGTTGCGCGTGCAAGAGTTAGTTAACTTGTATACTAGGGACCATCGATTTTTTCCACAAAAACCTAAATTCGTTATCTAAGTTGAATTCTAAAATATTTTTACCAAAAAACCACAGATCCGCGCGATTTGAGTTGAAAAATTTATATTTTTTAAATATTCTTAAATAAACAAATTTTAATTTATAATATAGATCAGCCAACAGGCAGCCAATTGTCGACGGTGGGCTTGAACAAAATCTACAACAAACATAGCTGATGGGGTCGTAAATCTTTTGTCAGCTATCTAAAAGTATCACTAAAATAATGTACACTGACCGAAACAAAACGAGAGAATTAATTGCAACGTCGCTCAAAAACAAATCAAAGTTATTGATGCCAATTAGTTTTTTGCTTCTATTTTTTCAGTGTAAATATGCATGCTGGAACCTAACGGTTGTTTTTTTTTTGCACTGCGGTCTCGACTCGAGACTTAAAACTTTAAATATTGTCCGTTTTTTTATACAAGAAAATAGATATTGCAAATTTAAGGACAAAATCTATACACAACTAAAAGGAATGACAATGGGATCATCGGCATCTCCAGTTATCGAAGACATTGTGATGGAAGAACTATTGAACAACAAAATGAAAAAGTTCAAACACCCTCCCCGACTGATGACAAAATATGTAGACGATTAGTTTGCACTAACAAAAAAAAACAAGTAAGAGTGATCTAGGCGAGTGTGTCCGACTGCATTTCAAGCAGTTCAGCGGCAACACAAGCAAGCAGCGTACTCAACTTGCACTGTGCATGTCAAACTGTTGTTTCTGCCTGCTGAGACAGGGGAAATAAGTTTTTTCTTTGGTGCTATTTATCCGATCGTGTTGAAATTTACACATCCGAAACACATTGATTAAACATACATGTGTACCAAAAACTAAAGCTCTATCTTTAAAATTGTGGCTGTGGGAGTCTTTTGCGATTTGCGAAGGTGCGGGGGGGTGCATCCGAAATTTGAAATAAACTTGATCTGCGTATGGTATACAGGAACCTACATGCCAAGTTTGGTGTCTCTAGCTTTTGTAGTCTCCGAGATCTGTGTGTTCATACGGACAAACGGACAGACGGACAGACGGACAGACAGACAGACAGACGGACATGGCTAGATCGTCACGGCTGTTGATGCTGATCAAGAATATATATAGTTATATAGTCGGAAATCCCTCCTTCTGCCTGTTACACACATTTGCAGTACTTTATAACTCCCTTTTTCCCATTTTTAATGGGAACAGGGAGTAAAAATATTTTATTTTGTGGATGCTAAATACCTTCGACTTTATTGATACCAAATGTCGAACTAAAATACAATATTGAACTTATGCTGTTGGTCAGCTAGGCTTATCCCTAAAGCTTCTTTTAAAAGCTTTGATCTTATGCTGCGAGTCGGCGTTTTTTGTTGAAGCTTCTTTTGAGAACTTGAAAGCTCGCGAGAGCGGCAGATGTTATGGAAAGCTATATTGTGAAATAGTTATGTAAACGTTTAGTAACTGCGCAGAAGTTTTCCTGCTTACATTAACGGTTCTGATTGGGTTTTGATATTTGATTTCAATTGCGCTTTGTTTGCTTTACTTTAAGTGATCTGGTAGGGTTTAATATGGCAGCTGCGGCTGCGCATTACTTTATGTGTTGATTGCAAAAGTTGTTTATAATTTTAACAAGAAATGCTTTCAGAGCTGGCTGATAACTCCCCCCTTTCTTAAAATGAAGCGTCGCCGATTCTTAATGGTTTTTTTATAAAGATTCAATTTGACCATTTAATCTGTTTAATAAGTTAAGCTCTAATTCCGCGGTTTGTATGTTTTTGTCATTTTGTTTACTTGAAAATGTTGATTTTAGCAAATTGATGGGGTTTCGGTTTACTGCTTTATTATGATAAAAAAAAAAAATTATTAAAAATAATATAAATGTGATTTTTGAATGATTACTTTCTAGTTTAATAACAACTTTGGATAACATATTTGTGTTTATTATAGTGCTATAAATTTTTTTGTAAAAAGGAATTTATTAGTGAAAGATTTTTTTATGTATTTTGTATTTCATACAAATATTCGAAACAACAGTGGACTCCTGTAGTGAGATTTGGTTGAAGAAATTTTTTAAGTATATTAATTAACTTTTCTACTGTGTCATATTCCATAATATGTCTAGTTTTGTTAAATACTTTGTATTTTGCGTGTGTTGTACATATATTTTTTTTAAATAAGAAGTTGTTATTCAAATTTGTTCAATGGTTTGTTAGTTTCTTCAATTTAATTTGTGTGGCTGCTTTCAGAAGAATGAATTGTTTCATTATCGGATGAAAGATGTTTTTCGGACATTTGATTAACTTCATTGTAAATGTGATTAATTACCGATCTTTATAAAGCATCAGTGACAACATTAGTTGATCCTAGTTTGTAAATTATTTTGGGCGAAAATTCCTCTATAAAAGCATGCCATCTTTTCATTTTTACTCCCTGTTCCCATTAAAAATGGGAAAAAGGGAGTTATAAAGTACTGCAAACGTGTGTAACAGGCAGAAGGAAGCATTTCCGACTATATAAACTATATATATTCTTGATCAGTATCAACAGCCGAGTCAATTTAGCCAAGTCTGTCAGTATGTCCGTCTGTCCGTATGAACACACAGATCTCGGAGACTACAAAAGCTAGAGACACCAAACTTGGCATGCAGGTTCCTGTATACTATACGCAGATCAAGTTTATTTCCAATTTCGGATGCTCCCTCCCCCCCACCACACCCACACAAATCGCAAGAAGCTCCCACAGCCACAATTATAAAGACACAGTCTTGTAATTTGACAAGCACTTTCATGTAGTTAACAGATACTGCAAGTTTCAAAACAATCGATTCGAACTTCGGTTTAACGCCTGGCGTCACACACGTCAGGGTGGCCTTCAGAATCACCGCCTTAAGCGTTGCCATCTGCTCCACTGTCAAAGGTGATGATCTGTCAGTCGAAATGAAGCCTAGCTTGACACCACTAGCCATCCGACTGTATGATGGCGCTGTCGACACTGAATAAGTTTTCTTAGGCTTCTTCTTAAACCTCAGAGCCGGCTCCCGGATACTTGTACTCTGAGCGAACCCTTTTGGCCTTGGTATCACTGGGGGGCGCTTTCGCAGCAGCCAGTGCAGCTGCTCTGGGGAGCAGTTTGGCGGGTGCGGCCTTAAAAGCCTTCTCGTGGTTCGTCATTTTAACGAAGGCAAGCTCACGGTCCAAAAATAGACAGGCAACCTTAGTGCCTGCATCCGTGAGACCGGATCTCTGGGAGATCACACTGGGTGCATCGTCCTTGTCGGTGACACAGTTAGCTGACGACCACGGAAGACTTCTAAAAAAATATTTAGCGTCGCTTAAAAACATAACAAAGTTATTGAAGCTTATTAGTTTTTTGGTTCTATTTCGTCAGTGTACGTATGCCTGCTGAATCCTAACGGTTGTTTTATTACTCCCTGTTCCCATTAAAAATGGGAAAAGGGAGTTATAAAGTACTGAAAATGTGTGTAACAGGCAGAAGTAGGCATTTCCGACCATATAAACTATATATATTCTTGATCAGCATCAACAGCCGTGACGATCTAGCCATGTCCGTCTGTCTGTCCGTATGAACACACAGATCTCGGAGACTACAAAAGCTAGAGGCACCAAACTTAGCATGTAGGTTCCTGTATACCATACGCAGATCAAGTTTATTTCAAATTTCGGATGCACTCCCCGCAACCCCGCAAATCGCTAAAAAGTCCCACAGCAACAATTTTAAAGATACAGTCTTGTAATTTGGCAAGCACCTTAACTTTCATGTAGTTAACAGATAGTGCAAGTTTCAAAACAATCGGTTCTTATGCAAAGAAGTTATTAAAGAAAACAAAAATAAAATTTGTACTGCGTGGCCAGAGCAAGTGTGCAAGCGAGCGCGAGCACTTTCTGTTAAGTACATCAAGGAACGTGTGCGAGCGAGCGCAAAGTTAAAATTTAACTATCTATGTATGTAGTATGCAGATACATATACATATACACTCAATGTGCAAAGTTGCGTGTATATACATATGTAAGTACATATAAATGTGTATGATTATGTATGTATGCATGTTGGTTTATATATAAACATAAACGCATATTCCAATGGCTAGCATATAAATATGTATGTACGTATGTACACACGTATGCCTGCCCAGCGATGCCATTTTGCAGTTGCATTTTCTCAGCGTTGCCATTGTCAAAATGTAAAGATGTGGCATCTTGGCATTTTGGAATACTGCCCGTTATACCAATAAGATTTTAGTCCGACTGCATCTAATTTGCACATTAGCTTGTGTACACCTCATTTATTTTGTAAGCATTAAAAAATAAAATAAAATATTCTTGCTGAAATAAAATATCGAATTGAGTCTAGTCGATATTTCGCATTGATATGTATCGATGTATCGATGAGCTTCACCCATCTCTGTCTTGTGGCTGCGATTTTGCTAGCGTTTAACGTGCGTCACCGTCAATCGATTTTTAATCAAATATTTTTTGCGATTTTTAACGTTTTTAACAATAAAAGGTGTTTTACTTGCAACAGTGATATCCAAGCATATATATTTAACGATTTTGATCGTCTTTGTTACTCAATTTCACGAAAAGCAAATGTAACAATACATTTTTGGCGGCATTTTACTCCCTGTTCCCATTAAAAATGGGAAAGTACTGCTGTACTATATATTCTTGATCAGCATCAACAGCCATGACGAACTAGCAATGTCCGTTTGTCTGTCTGTCCGTCTGTCCGTTTGTCTGTCCGTCTGTCTGCATGAACGCACAGATCTCAGAGACTATAAGAGCTAGAGACACCAAACTTGGCATGCAGGTTCCTGTATACCATACGCAGATCAAGTTTACTTCAAATTTTGGATGCACACCCCCGCACCAACACAAAGTGCGTTCCCACAGCCACAATTTTAAAGATAAAGCTTTGATTTTTGGTACACATATATGTTGTATCAATGTTGATCAGCTGTGTAAATCATCACGATCGGATAAATAGCACAAAAGTTATGGAAGAATCTAGTTCCCCCGTCTCAGCAGGCAGAAACAACAGTTTGACATGCACTGGTCAAGTTAAGTACGCTGCCTGCTTGTGTTGCCGCTGAACTGCTTGAAATGCACACTCGACTAGAGCATTCTTACTTGTTGAATTTGGGTTTTGTACGGAAACTGAGAAGGAAAGTGGTTGATGATCTGTTTAGATTTATAATTCTGTAGCACCATATAGATAATTTCTAAGATTTTGTAATGCCCATACAATAGCATATAATTCTCTTTCATTTGTGACATAATTACGTTCAGTTTTATTTAATGTTTTTAGGACTAAATTGATTGGTTTGTTTTCTTGCGAAAGAACAGCGCCTATGGCGAAATCTAAAGCGTCTGTAGTGTGTACAAATTTTATCGAATAGTCTGGTTGAGCTAACTTAATGTTTACAATTAGGCATTTTCGTCTAATGTTTTTTCTGTTTTTTTAGACATATGTATACCCTTGTGTCCCTAAAAACATTTAGTAACTGGCTTAGCTATAGTCGCATAATTGTTCACGAACTTCCTGTAATAACCGGTCAAACCAAGAAATCCTCGCAATTCCCTTAAGTTACTTGGGGGAGGATATTTCATTATAGTTTCAAGCTGTTTATGGTCAGCTTTAATAATTTTGTGAGATACTATGTAACCTTAGAATTCGACTTCTCTCCTAAGAAATATAGATTTTTCCAAGGATACTTTCATATTCGCATTAAATAGAATTTCAATGATTTCCTGTAAATCGTCGAAATGTTGTTCAGGGTTTGCTAAAAAAAAAAAAACTATAATATCGTCCATATAAATATGACATGTTTTTCCAATTTTTTTCGCGTAAGATATTATCCATTGCTCTTTGGAATATTCGTGGTGCATTCGCGAAGGAATTCATATTTTCCATTGTTAATGGAAAGCACTGTTTTCTCCATATCTTCTTCTTTCATTAGGATTTGATGGAAACCGGATTCCAAATCAATTGTTGAGAAAAACTGGGCATTACCTAAATTGGATAATATTACTGTAGGGCAGGCATTGGATATCTATCGGGAATTGTGTTGTTATTTAACTTTTTGAAATCGATTACTAACCGATTTTTTCGAGTTCCGTCTTAATTAAAACCATTTTTCCTACTAGTCATACCGGCGCATTATATGGACTTCTACTGGGCCTAATTATTTCTTCATTTAACATCCTATTTATTTCCTCCGAAATTGTTAAACGAATGGGGATAAGAATATTGTTTACTGTAAATTGCATTCTTATTTAATGTTGTTATCTCTCCTTTTATATCTGTTCTAAAAGAAAGAGATGTTTGAATCAATGTTTTTTTTTCTTGAACAACTTGTTGCTGAAGAATATTTAAATCATTTGTTTCGTTATCAAAATGATTCACAATACATAAAAAATCTCATGTCGTAGAGGATACCGACACCTTCCGGCGTATGTTTCTTAATATTACTGTAATTATTTATTTTCGGGCTATCAGTGTCAGTAAATGACGATGATTCTGTGTCATATACATGTAGTAATAAATACAGGAAAGTGATTTATTCTTTCTATTATGGTATTCCCAATATGAGGCAACGTTATAAGCTTATCTGAGCTTTGTAAATTGCCAACTGTTTCTTGTGTATGTTTTAGAAAATTTATTTTTTCCGATTTATTATTATAATGTAACATTTCTTTAGAAAGATCGATTACGACTTGAATTTCTCTTAATAAATTATAACCGACTAATAAATCTGCATCTAAATTACCGATTTCGTAGAATCTGTGGCGTTTGCCAAATATGTTTCTATTGTAAAAATGTGTTATGATACTAAAACCGTGAACCGTTTTTATTCTTTTCTTAATAACTAATTCTTCTGCATCATTGTAAATACCTTTTTTTATATAACAAGCGCATAATTTTATTGGGTTACTGAATCGAAGAAGAGGCATAATCCCGTTTCCTGTTTTTTAAGCATTTTGATTTTGTGGATATGAAGGATCTATAGGCTCTCGTGGTGTCTGAGGGTTATTATTGACCTTATGCGAAGTGAGCTCTCTGGTAATTTGCCTCAAGCTCTTGAGCATTTAACAAATTTTCGGGTTTGAGATAGAATAATATTTAAGATAAAGAACTGTTTAAACCGGTGATAAAGATACGTAAAGCGTTGTCTCTGTTTTTGTTATTAATTTCCGTAATAACACTGGCTTTATCACCATCTGTCATAATTGTTTTGTTTATAAGAAGGGTGAGTTTTTTGTTCACCAAGTTGTAATAATCAAGGAACACTTAAATCTAACCTGGCAAGTATAGCTTCTAAATTAAGTAATGTTCAATGGTTAGTAAGAGTGTCTGTAAGAATAGTTTAAAGTTAATTTGTCGCAGTCCTTTAAACTTATTCTATATTTTCTGCAGAGCCCTAATTAAATAAATCGCGTCCAGGTTTTTTAGTGAAGACTGAAGACTTTATTAAATTTGTATGCGCTTTTATACCTTAAATGTATGTGGATTCTATTTTATGAATAACAAGGATAGAATTATTAGAGTTACAATAGTTTTCCTTTTTAAACATATGATTACTAAAATTACATGTGGAATATATCCTATATATTGTGAAAAATTATGCCTCTTAATTTTATAGTTTCTAATTTTTGTTCTTCTACTAACTTTTTATTTTACTTATGTCATTTGAATTGTTTACTGACTTTGTAACAATAATTTTCACATTTTCTAGTTTTGTATTATCTGCTAACGTTAGTAGAGGTGCGACTGGTTCCGTGATGACATCTTGTGTTGTTATTTCGTGTGCAGCAGTAAGTAGATGTTTGCCCTTGCGAGCATCCTAGTCGAAGTTTTTGTACTCCTTGGCCGGGGAGTTTCATTACTTGACTCTGATGATTACCACATGTCCATTCTAGCAATGGGTCCTTTGAGGCTTTGAACAACCAAGTGTTTGGTGCGACTAGTTCTGTCCACATGTTCTATGATGTTATTTGTTGAAATTCACATGATGGATCCACACTTTGTTTAAGGGCGGATAGTTCACATGAATTATCTGACGCACTCTTCCAGACTCAGCTTCCTTTGCACAATAGATGTTTGTTGTTTTGACGAGAACAGGTATTTATTTGTGTTGCTGATATGAGTGTAGGCGTCCATGTTGAAATTGCATACGAGGAAGTCAGTCTCTAGTTGCGCTATTATTGTTTATCCATATATCTCAAATGGTATAGGAATAAGTTTATATACATTTGAGGACTCTTGATTAAATAATGGAACCTCTGCGTATATTATTAATTTGTTATCCTCTATGATGGTTTGTGCAGTCATTAGATTGTAGATCTCTCTAATTTCTGTACCTGAAGTTGTTCCTAGTATTTGTAGTTTAAGTGGCAGTTTTTCATTTATGATGCTGATTTCTTGCTTTATTTGTGTTGGCTTGAGTAATTGTGGATTAACTCGACCATGATTTAAATCAATGACTAAATAAGTTATTGATGTTTGTGTTTTTTTCAAAGTTTTCTATTAGATGGGTTATTTGCAGCAGTATTATTTGATATGACAGCGCCATCTAATTCACATACTGGTTTTCCTTTATTTCGTAATGTTGTCGTTGAAATGCGTCATCCATTTCTTTAAACGTGTTGTTCATATCCTCCGTAGTTTTTGTTAAAATATTGAGGGTGGAGTCGACCAGTGATGTTTGTTTTTTGTAGAGCTTCTGCAAATCTTGCTGATTCTCAAACACATTTATAATATTTGTTTCCATTATATTCCTGTCGTCGGCATCCATTGTGCCAAACAAAATATGATGTAAAGTTCCAACAAACTCGAAAGGTGCTCGCTTTATTCTTCTGTTTTTGAATATGAGTTCGTTGTTAGCTTTGAGTTGATTATATCTGCTTTGCATTGCCATTGTCATTATTTTGCATGCTCCTTCAATCCAGTGCCCTTGTTCTAGTGCTTTGCAATTGATTGATAACTCCTCAATATATTTTCTAATTTGATTTAATTCGGTTTCGTATGGGTCTAACTTGTAATATATAAGCAGGTTCCATTTTGATGACACGATATCCACTAAACCGACATTATCCATATATATCATATCGTCTTTTTCAAATGGTGTCAGTTCGTTTTTCATTGCAAGCGATTCATTCGATGTGTATACTCCTTTTATCATAGTAAATATTAGCATACAATTTAACACCAATGCTTCTTTGTTTTTGTACTTCGGATTGTCCTTTTCTGTTCTAATTCTGATTCCAACGGGCATACTTTGTGATCTGGTCTCTTTACTCCCTGTTCCCATTAAAAATGGGAAAAGGGAGTTATAAAGTAGTGCAAATGTGTGTAACAGGCAGAAGGAGGCATTTCCGACTATATAAACTATATATATTCTTGATCAGTATCAACAGCCGAGTCAATTTAGCCAAGTCCGTCAGTCTGTCAGTATGTCCGTCTGTCCGTATGAACACACAGATCTCGGAGACTACAAAAGCTAGAGACACCAAACTTGGCATGCAGGTTCTTGTATACCATACTATTGGGCTAGTATTTTCACATTTTATTATTACTATCTGACCTTTTTCCAAATTTGTTGTATCTTTTTTTTTTAGTCTTTTTTGAAGCGTTACTATATATTCGTCTTTCCATTTTTGCCAGAAGTGGTTTTTCATTTTGGAAATTAGTTTCCAACGATCCAGTGCCGATACAAAATTATCATTTATGGATTCTGGTACGTCAATTATAGGTCTTTCGATTTGAAAATGACCCGGTGGTAAGACGTCGTTGAGATCGTTGCCGTTGTCAATTGTGCCAATAATGTAATCATTTCTTCATAGTTTAGTGTACTGTCACCTATGACTTCCCAGCTTCCCATATTTCTCCAAAGTGGGGACTTGCCGGCGGAATAAAATGCCATTCTATTTGTAACTTCCTTTGAAGTCGTGTGACTTCATCAAAATATTCTCTATGTTGGTGTTGTCTGATGATCGTCCATTGTACCTCCTTGAGCTCTCCCATTGTCAAATGCTTTGGTGAATATTTTTTCCGACACCGGTTGAGAAAACGTATTACGTATGCGATGTTCCTTACCAGTTTTCCAAGTTGACTGTTTTTGGTTTCTAATTGATCCAGGATGCTTTCTTCATTAATTACTGCTTGGTGCGGTATGTAATATTTTCTCCCTCCATTATCCTTTACCTATTCCATGTGATTTTTACTTTCATATTCTTCCATGAATAATATTTATTGGTGTTTAAGATAATCGTTTTTTAACCAGGTCTTTTCTTGATTTAAATACCGAGCTATTGATCTTTTCCTTGATTCTCCCAGAGCAGTGTCTTCTAAAAATGTAATTTTTAATCAAATGTTGGCTCGGCTAGCACTTAATTTTTTCAAATTTTCTTATTATATTCAAATGAGTTGGCTGGTGTGTGGCTTACTATTTTGAAGAGTACCACTGCTTCCGTTTGAAATTTTTCGTTGCTGGGAAATCGGGAACTTTCAATTGCAGTAAGCTTTTTGACACGTCTACTGGACTACTGCCAAGTCCATAATATATTTTCGTCATTTTTTTAATTTTTGGTAACCTTAGCGTTTGTGCAGCTTCTTCGGATATTACTGTTATTTGTGATCCATTCTCCTGTTATGGCCTGTACTTAAATTTGTGCTGTTGCTAAGAGAGTGTTTTGCGCTGTTTCCGTTGTTAATGACGCTTTTGATTCAGTTTCCAAATGAAGGAGTTCATAATGTTCGCCTTTACATTTCCTGCACCTTTCCTTGCAATAATTATTTGGTGCAAATGTATGATTTAAACAATTAAAACAAAGTTTTTCTGATCGTATAAATTCCTATTTCTCTTGCAATCCTAGACTTGCAATTTTTCTGCAAATAGTTATGTTGTGGCCTGGTATATAACAGTGCATACAGAAGTTGTCGATGGTTGTACTCAAGATTCTTGGATTTTCTTTGTATTGTCTTGGTTTCATGGCTTTAATTGCTTGCAGGTGTTTTTCCAAAAATCGTATAACATCATTAAGGATCTGTATATCTTTTGTTTTATTCGATGTATGATCATATAATTGCAAGCCTTGTCGATCGAATTTTTTCATTATTATTCCTGCCATAAATATATCGGTGTCGTTTAGATTTATTTCCATTCCTCTAATTGCATGAATACTTTTTTGAATGGAATCTAGAATATGTTGAACATTTTTTTCGGATTCGCTGTTCATTGATGGTAATTCCAAAATTTGGTTAAAGTGTTCATAAAGAGCTCTCTTCGATTTTCATACCTTTTTTTTAGGATATCGAGAGACATTTCATAGTTTTTCCCGTTAATTATCAGATGTTTTATCAAATGAGCTGCATCACCATTAACAGATTCTTTCAAACGCATAAGTTTTTCTGTTTTGGAAATACTGTCATTGCTGGCTACCATTTCCTGGAACATTTCAAAAAAATTTGACCATGTTGACATGTCCCCATAAAACGGTTGTATCTCTATCTGCTTGAGGTTTACGTGTTGTTCTTTTGGCTTGTTTTCCACAAGCCATCTGTTTCTTGATCATTTTTTTTCAGGTCCTTATAGATGTCTGTTAATTGATTAAAATCTTCTATAATTTCGTCAATGTCCATTTGGTGAGACCATTGAATCTGGGCGTTATTTCTTAGCGACTTGTTGAGTGCTGTTGTACCTACGTTAAACTTCAACATTTTTTTTTCTTGCAAGTCAACGGTTTGCTGCATTGATGCGTTCATATTTATTTCTGCCGCCTTTTTATTTACTTCTATCAGAATTTTATTTTATTAGAATTGCGTTCTCGCGTAGTCTTCCTTTTCAAAATAATCTCCTGTAGACGAGCTTTCGTATATCACAATCTCTTGATGTTGTGTTTTGAACAATTCCCATTGATTTTGAACCTCAGTCATAAGTTGCAGGTTATGACCGCTCACAAGGCTTAATTCATCATCCCATTTTTTAATTTGATCAAAAATGACATTATGACTTGCTGCCAAGGCATTTAGTTGGTCTCGTGTAAGGACCATTTTGTAAGCAAAAATAAATATATATTTCTACTTTTTATATTTATTGGTTTTTTTCTTTTCTGCGGTTCTTGTGGAGGTGATTCAGGATATTTTTTAGTCTGCCTGGCCTTTTACTCCTCAATTGTTATAGGCTTTGGTCCAGCGCCTTCCGCTAGTGCTTTTTAAACGTTCGAATTTGTTTGAGAAATATTCATCGTCCATTTATTTGTGGATAGATCGTCGTTTCCAGATCTTATTTTTGTGAGACCCGCTTTATTCCTTATAACGTGTCTGTTTCGTTGTTTCCAGCCGTGGTAGATCATCGTCTCCAGCGTCGCTAGTATTTTAATCAGTGAGACCCGCTTTATGCCGTATAGCGTGTTTGTCTTACTGTTCTCCCACGTTGTCCAGCGTCGTTTTTCCCGCGCTGTACCTCCCACGTCGTCCAACGCTGATTTTTCTCTCGTCGACCAGCGTTGATATCTCCCGCGCCGTTTTCTACCACGTTGTCCCTCGTCGTCCAGCGTTGATATCTCCCGCGCTGTTTTCTCCTACGTTGTCCAACGCTGCTGTCTATCATTTAATACTCGTTGATATTTCCCACGTTGCCCAACGTTGAGTCTTTTTTTCTTTTATTATCTTTTTTATCCCTAGCTATGCTCGTGAGCTCCAGCAGAGAGCACCAATGTGATTATAGCCGTGGAAACCGTTTTAGTTGTTTCTCAACCGGTTTTGGCAGCCTTCGTGATCAATATTACTCGAAGGACCAAAATGTAAGAATAGTTTAAAGTTGATTGCGCCTTTGTCGCAGTCCCTTAAACTTACCCTTTATTTCCTGCCGAGCCCTAATTTAATGAATCGCGTCCAGGTTTTTTAGTTAAGACTGAAGACTTTATTGAATTTGTATGCGTTTTTATACCTTAAATGTATGTGGATTCTATTTTATAAATAACAAGGATAGTATTATTAGAGTTACAATAGTTTTCCTTTTTAAACATATGATTACTAATATTACATGTGGAATATATCCTATACTTAGTTTCTATTGGCTTATCGTTATCACACATGTATGTACAGTTGTTACAGTTCACATGTGCAGCGTCACATCTGGTGGGATAATTTTATCTTTTTGTTTATTGCCTTGCTCAAGCAAGGATTGACTATTTTTACCAACGGTTTGGGTCTTTATCTCAAGTGTCCGGCTCACTCGAAGATTGACATGTGTGTGTTTTTAAAGATAGGCCGCGAGAGTTGCATGTTTAGTTTTCTAAACAGTGTCATTTGCTCTACATGTAATTTTATTTCTTAATATTGTTAAAGCACTTACGTACTTCATACTATCCTCTTTATACATACGCATAGCGCAACATGCTTCTAAACGCCAACTAACATAAGCATTATAACTTCGTGAAAAATCTGTAATAGACTTGATAACATCGAATGACTCTGTGCAAGAAACAGTGTCATTAATTCCAGTAGCTTTAAGTTCTTGAACATTTGCTGAAGAATTGATTTGCTGTTTTAATTCTGCAATTTGCTGTTGAAGCGATTGAGTTTGAGCCGCGATCAAACTTGTTATTATGTCAGGTGTTAAAGTTGTGTTAAAACTCATGGCACTATCGTTCGGCATTTTTAATTTTTGGAAATTTTCAATTAAATCATCCAGTTTGGGTTATCTATGGCTTAAGCAATAATTTTAATAATTTAATTATTGTTTCTTATCACTAAATATATATATAACCAACAATACTTGCCTGTATTTTTTTAGTTTTTTTTTTTAATCCTATAATAAATATTTTGTATATAAAATATATATATATATGTTGGTTGGATGACTCACATTATCCTGAATGCTTGGTTTTCCTTCCTTCTTCCTGATTATTAGTTATTTTGTGTATAGATTTTGCTGATTTGAAGTGTAGATATTTCTTCCTTCCTTCCTTCTTAAAATAGATTTTTGGGTTTTGTTGATTTTGGTTTATGTATGTAGGTGTTTCTCTTTTTTTTTAAGATCTTCTCAGATACTTGGTTCACACTTTTGGTTCTATTTATTAGAACATTTGCAGAACTTGATTATTTTTTTATTTTGTTGTATGCTCTTGTTACTTTTTTCGAACCTTTTTACTCCCTGTTCCCATTAAAAATGGGAAAAAGGGAGTTATAAAGTACTGCAAATGTGTGTAACAGACAGAAAGAGGCATTAGTTTATTTCAAATTTCGGATGCACCGCCCGCACCCTCGCAAGTCGCAAAAGACTCCCACAGCCACAATTTTAAAGATAAAGCTTTAATTTTTGGTACACATGTATGTTTAATTAATGTTTTCGGATGTGTAAATTTCAACACGATCGGATAAATAGCACAAAAGTTATAGAAGAATCTATTACGCCTGTCTCAGTTGGCAGCAACAACAGTTTGACAAGCAGTTTACGAGTTAAGTGCACTGCTTGCTTGTGTTACGCCCGTCTCAGCTGGCAGCAATAACAGTTTGACAAGCAGTTTACGAGTTAAGTGTTGCCGCTGAACTGCTTGAAATGCAAGTTGGGAGCAGGGAGTCTCGTAGTCGGGCACACTCGACTAGAGTATTCTTACTTGTTTTATATGTTTTGGTTTTCACTTTTGGTTCTAGTTATTGCAGAACTGGTTTATTTTCTTTATATTTTGTTTTTTCTCGTTTCTTTTCCGAACCTAAAATATTGTTTTTAAAATATTCGTCTGTTTTGTTAATAGAGTTTTTTTCACCTGCGAATCAATAAGGATTTGGTTGAACTATCCTTTTATGTGTTTAATAAATGCAGGCCCCACGCTTGGGCGCCAAATAACCAATTCGAGAACGCGAATTGAAAAAAAAAAATATTTTTTTGTGGATGCTAAATACCTCCGACTTTATTGATACCAAATTTACAAATAAAATACAATATTGAACTTAGGCTGTAGGTCAGCTAGGCTTATCCCCAAAGCTTCTTTTGAAAGCTTTGATCTTATGCTGCGAGTCAGCGTTTTTTGTTAAAGTTTCTTTTGAGACCTTGAAAGCTCGCGAGAGCAGCATATGTTATGGGAAGCTGTATTGTGAAATTACAGTTATGTTAACGTGTAGAAGCTGCCCAGAAGTTTTCCTGTTTACATTAACTGTTCTGATTGGGTTTTGATATTGGATTTCAATTGCCCTTTGTTTGCTTTACGATAAGTGATCTGGTAGGGTTTAATATAAATATAATATTTAATGCAAAAGCTGTTTATAATTTCAATGAAATGCTTTTAGAGCTGGGTGATAGCTTGTATGCATACACTAAAAACTTTGCATTTGCTGCGCACTCTAAACTCTCTAAACAGAAAAGGTGCAGTTTGTTTTTGTGTTTACGCTCTGCATAAACCAAATTGGGTGGAAAGTGGGTGGTAAATAGGGCGAAAGTTGACTTTTTGTGCGATTTGAATCAGTCTTTCTTTAAAAGTTATTTTCAAATTTTGGAAAATCCGCTCGAAGTTTCGGAACATGCTCTGTAAACTGTTACATGCAACATTTGTTTTTTGGAAAATTATATATACGTGCGAGACGGGAAAGGATTTTAAAAAGTGCGGGCACCCGCGATGGGCAGGACGGGATCGAATTTGTTTTTCGTTTCCATTTCTACTTCGAACTCAGATTTAAAGGTCTGTCTAAAAAACGTTGCGCGTGTGAGTCAGCGTGAGGAAAATGTAAGCACATGGTCGAGAAATATTGAGAAAGTTCAAAGATTTCGAATCGTGGGCGAATCCACTTGAATATGCTAGTAGTAGTAGTCTGAAATGCCTCCTTCTGCCTGTTACATACATTTGCAGTACTTTATAACTCCCTTTTTATACCCTTGCAGATGGTACTATACTTTTGTCACGAAATGTGTAATGTGTCTCAGAAAAAATTTGTACATTCGTGATTAGCATCAACAGCCGAGTCATGTCCGTCATGTCCGTCTATCCATCTGTCTGTCTGTTTATATGCGTTTTTCAAGACTTTGTTCTAGAGCTATTTTGATGAAACGTGGCACAGATGCTTTTTCTTATTGCAATATTATTCTTCTATAGCAATATTACACAAACAAGGGAACAAATAAATAACAACTAAGAACATTGCAGTCGGATGCAATATACTCTTTTTCGCCTCTTTGCGGAGTCAGAAGTAATTGTATAGCAACTGTATTTTTGGTAAAATCTTGAAAGTTTTGGCATCAATTTATATTTGGTTAGGCCCGTTCTACAGGCTTGGGAGAAACAGACTTTGTTCGATTGCAAGAGCGGGGGTTGTCGTGCCCAAATTTTTTTTATCCAATCTATTATATAGATCAACAGAATTCAACCTGCAAAATTTGGTGATTCTAGCTAGGAGATCTTGACACTTTGTATTCCTATGGTATATACCAACATGTATACTAGTTTTGGTTGCTCTAGCTCTAAAACTGTGGAAAAACACTGCGTTCATACAGACGGACGGACGGACATTTCACAAGCACAGTATACTTTTTTCTTCTTTTTTTTTAAATTTCAAAAAAAAAGTATAATAAAATAGTACGAGAAACCGACGACATACTGGCATACAACTTTTACTCTAGACACCCAAAAACAATAATAATGAACACAGCCCTCAACACTATAGCATAAATGTTCAACTTGGGTGACAACATATACCACGAAGAAATAAAATTCAATATAAAAGAAATATTAACAAAGAACGGCTTTCAAATAAATATAATATATACGTTACTACACAAATTCACAACAACCGAACTTAAAACTAACGACAAACAAGAGCAAAAGCAATATAGATCTTTAGTATATGTACAACACCTATCCGAAAGATTCAAAAACACAGATTGTTATGACAATGAGGAAGTAAAAATAGCCCATAAGCCTACAACATTGGGTACATTTTTTAATAACAAAAAAAGTAAAATACCGACAGCAGATAAAAGTAACGTTATTTACAGAATTCCTTGTGAAGGAGACGGACATAATGAATGCAACAAAATATATGTTAGTACCACAAAATCCAAATTAAGAACAACTAAGAACGTTGCAGTCGAATGAGCCCGACTCCGATATACTCTTTTTATGCCTGTTTGCGGAGTCAGAAGCGGGCGTGACAATTGCATTTTTGCTCAAATCTTTCAAGTTTTGCCATCAATTAAAATTTGATTTGCTCGGTTGCTAGGGAGGGGGTGGGCGTGGCAAAATTATTTGTATCCAACCTTTTTAATAGGGTAACAGCATTCAACCTGCAAAATTTGGTGGTTCCAGCTAAAGGGGTGTGGGACATACAGACTTTGCTTATTTGAGCGTGGCCAAGTTTGTATACCCTCGCGGAGGGTATTATAACATTGTCACGAAATGAGTAAAGTATTGAAGGAGACGTCTGAAAAAAATTGTTATATTTGTGATCAGCATCAACAGCCGAGTCACGTCCGTCATGTCCGTCTGTCTGTCTGTCGTTTTTTTAAGGCCTTTGTTCTTGAGCTACCTTGATGAAACTTGACATAGATTCTTTTTATTTCTGCAGGTAGTACCTTTAGTTGATTTGGCTAGATTGGACCACTATAGCTGACATAGGAACAATCGGTTGAAAAAAAAAGTTTCTTTATAAAAAACTTTTTTGTTTTTCAGATAACTCAAGCAAACTCACTTTACCTATGTATAAGGACTGTTAATGCATGTTGAAAAAATTTCATCGAAATCGGACTTCTGTATCGTGTAGCTGTATAGGAACGATCGGTTGACAAAAAGTTTCTGTATGAAAAACTTTTTTGTTTTTCAAAATATCTCGAACAAACTCACAAAGAAAGTTAATACATGTTGATCAAATTTGATCAAAATCGGACGACTTTATCTTATGGCTTCCATAGGAACAATCATTTGAATATAATTTTTTTTTGCAAATCTTTTCTGCAGGGGTAAATATCTTCGGCTCACCGAAGGTAACATTTTTTCTTCTTTTTAGTCAGATCAATCAAGGAAGTGATTTGTAGCCCTTGTGGTAAATTTGGTTAATCTAAATGTTAAACCTTGGAAGATATAGGTTTTTGCCGTTTTTGGTGGAAGGGGTGGGGGTGGGGGGAGATATTATCACTTTGTCTGTCTATGGTATATATCAACATGTATACCAAGTTTGGTTGCTCTTGCTTCAAAACTGTGGAAAAAAGCTGCGTTCATACAGACGGACGGTCGGACAGACGGACGGTCATTTCACAAGCCCAATATACTTCCTTTGCTTTCAAAAAATAAAAACAAGAATATCACAACAGAAATCAAATATAAATCTGAGACATCAAACAGAAATACAAAGAAGTAAGAATGCTCTAAACGAGTGTGCCCGACTACGAGACTCCCTGCTCCCAACTTGCATTTCGAGTAGTTTAGCGGCAACGCAAGCAAGCAGCGTACTCAACTTGCACAGTGCATGTCAAACTGTTGTTTCTGCCTGCTGAGACGGGGGGAAATAGATTCGTCCATCACTTTGGTGTTTGTAATCCGACCGCAACGAAATTTACGTAACTTAATCAGTTGCAACATTGATAAAAGAAATAAGGGTACCGAAAATCAAAGCTTTATCTTTAAATTGGTAGTTTTTTTCGTTTTGCGGGGGTGTCGGGGTTGCATCCGAAATTTGAAATAAACTTGATCTGCTTACGGTACACAGGAACCTGCATGCCAAGCTTGGTGTCTCTAGCTCTTCTAGTCTCCGAGATCTGACGGACATGGCTAGTTCGCAGTTGATGCTGATCAAGAATGTACATAGTTGATATAGTCGGAAATGCCTCCTTTTGTCAGGAACAGGGAGTAAAAACAGCACTGGCAACACATTGCCACTCACCAAACTTTGACGCAACGATAATATTACAAAAAGAACAACACTATGGTAAACGCTACACTCTTGAAATGCTACACATAATAGACACCACCACCATCACCGGCTGATTATAGACTTAACTACAAAACAGACACCGACAATTGCGCTTACATATACAGACACCTCTTTAAACTCAAATGACCAGTTGAAACTGTATGTAAATTAATTAAATATCTAAATGTAAAGTTTTGTTAAAATTGTATAATTGTTGTAGATGCCCTGAAGTCGACTACCGAAGAGTAGTAGAAATATTTTGGATAAAACAAAAACATTTGTTTTTTCAATCAACACCGACCTCAAGCCATGTAAATATAAATGTTATGTGTCGCCCTTGCAGAGATTTATAATTTTCTCATGAAACTTGTAACAAATTGACGTAGACGTGAGAATGGCTGGCCCGATTTGGCTTAAATTGGTTTTCAGATGTTCGTAATTGTTAGGTTTTAAAAAAAAAATTGTTCGGTAAACTTCCGGAAAATAGATGTACTCGCTTAACGGCTTTCAATTAATTTTCAAAGCTATTTATTAAAATTGAACCATGACTGCATACCAATTTTCCGGAAAATTCAGCTCTCTGGGTGGAAAATGGGTGGTCAAGGTTGTATGCCCGAAGGTTTCATTATCGTGCGGTTTGCTTCAAACTCACTTAAAAAGCCACACATACAAAAATATGAACGTGGGCGGGATTTCTGCATGTTCCCGAAAAACACACCCACGACGGGCGGGACTGGATCAAATTTTCTTCCTGTTTCCATTTATACTTCAAGAGCAACCAAACTTGGTATACATGTTGGTATATACCATAGTAAGACACAGTCTCAAGATCTGCACCCCACCGCCACCCCTTCCCCCACAAACCACAAAAACCTATATCTTCCACAGTCTTATAGCTAGAGTAACCAAATTTAACACAATGGCTACTTGTCACATGCTTGATTGACTCGCCCACCCCCGCCCCCAAAAATGAGCAAAGTCTGTATCTCCCCCACCCCTTTAGCTAGAATCACCAAATTTTGCAGGTTGAAATCTATTTTCCTATTAAACAGATTGGATAAAAATAATTTTGCCACGCCCACCCCCGCCCTTGCAATCGACCAATGTTTGTTTCTCCCAAACATGTTGAACGCGCCAAAGTCACATATCTTCCACAGTTTTATAGATAAAATCACTAAATTTGACATTGCACTATGGCCCGGAAGTCCATTTTTTTTTGACATAAACTCTAAGCTAAGAAACCCCTTATTTTGCCTGAATGTTAGTTAGACTAAAATAGAAAACCACTATAACACATAGCTTCCATAGGAGCGATCGGTTGAAAAACATTTTTTTTTATGAAAAACTTTTTTGCTTTTTAAGATAACTCAACCAAACTCACTTTACCTGAGTTTACGGACACTTTATATATGCTTACCAAATTTGTTCAAAACGGGATGACTATATCCTATAGCTGCCATAGGAACAATCGGTTGAGAAATAAGTTTTTGTATGAAAAACTTTTTTGTTTTTTAAAATAACTCAACCAAACTCACCTTACCTTATTTTAGGCACATTTTTTACATGCTGACAAAATTTCAATCAAGTCGGATAGAAACAATCATAGAAACAATCAGTTGAGAAATGAGTTTTTGCATGAAAAACAAGATAATGTATGAACAACTTTTTTGTTTTAACAGATATCCTAGCCAAACTTAGCCATTATAAGTTTTATTACTCTTTATATAGTTCGGGAAAGTTTCATAAAAATTGGGCTACTTTATCCTATAGCTGTCATATGAACAATCGCTCGGAAATAAAGTTTTTGTGTGAAAATTGCTACTGCAACATGTAATTTTTTTACAAGTACTGCAAATGTGTGTAACAGACAGAAGGAGGCATTGCCGACTATATAAACTATATATATTCTTGATCAGGATCAACAGCCGAGACGAACTAGCCATGTCCGTCTGTCTGTCTGTCTGTCCGTCTGTCCGTCTGTCCGTATGAACACACAGATCTCAGAGACTATAAGAGCTAGAGACACCAAACTTGGCATGAAGGTTCCTGTATACCATACGCAGATCAAGTTTATTTCAAATTTCGGATGCACCCCGCCACACCCCCGCAAATCGCAAAAGACTCCCACAGCCACAATTTTAAAGATAGAATAATTTTTGGTACACATGTATGTTTAATCAATGTCTTTCGGATGTGTAAATTTCAACACGATCGGATAAATAGCACCAAAGTTATGGAAGAACTTATTTCCCCTGTCTCAGCAGGCAGAAACAACAGTTTGACATGCACTGTGCAAGTTGAGTACGCTGCTTGCTTGTGTTGCCGCTGAACTGCTTGAAATGCAGGTTGGGAGCAGGGAGTCTCGTAGTCGGGCACACTCGACTAGAGTATTCTTACTTGTTTTTTATTATTAATTATTACATTCACGAAAAAAATTTGTTTTTTCCTTAAAATAGACGGGAATGCTGGTTAAGTTTTTCCAAGTTTTGGACAACACCAATTAATGCACACAAAAAACACATTAACAAATTTGAACAAATTTTTTTTTAATTTAAACATGCTATATACATACATTCTTCTTCATTTTTTTGATTTAAATTTTTATCAACAGAAAAATAATGGCATGCTCTCAAAGTAAATAAAAAATTGTCGGCGTTTCTTACTATTGCCCGCATGTGTAGAATTACTGACTTTAAAGTGTCGCAAAAAAGCCAAAGATCTGAGTAGCTCCTTCACAAACTGGAATAAAATACATTATTCCGAAAATGAGCAAGATCTGTATCTCTCACAGATAGAATCATACAATTTTGGAAAATGACTAATGTTGAACTTTTGGTTACATGAAATAAACGAAAATGTCCCTGAAAAATTAACTTTTTGGCATTAATGGAAAGATTGTTTGAATGCTTTTTTCCTAGGGCTTAAAGAAAAAATATTTTGATGCAAAAAAATTCTTATAGTGACTGCAAAAAAAAAAATCCAAAAATCTCTTTGCTTATATTTTTTAAGATTTTTTGTATGTGATGATCTCAGAAAAATTTTGTATGAAAAGGAGGAAAAATAGTCGTTTTTATCAATTTCTTGTTTTTTTTTTTCGCTTTTATATATTTTTTTTTTATTTTAACCAAAGCCTGACAAAAAGTTTAATATCAATTCACCAAAGTCACATGTCTTCCAATGTTTTACAGATAGAATCAGTAAATTTGACATTGACTACTGAGCAGCTCCTTGACAAACCGGAATTAAATACATTTTGACACGCCCACTTTACACAGAACATTAGAAAGTGTTGCCACGCCCACCTTCGCCGCTGAAAACGTGTCAACTTCACTTGCATAGAACAACTTTAAACTTTGCTTTTTATACTCTTTTTAATTGTTTTGATAAAAAAAAAAAAAGAGTATATTGGGTTTGTGAAATGTCCGTCTGTCCATCCATCCGTCTGTCTGTCTGAACGCAAGTTTTTTCCACAGTTTTGAAGCTAGAGCAACCAAACTTGGTATACATGTTGGTATATACCATAGTAAGACAAAGTGTCAAGATCTCCCCCGACCCCCACCCCTTCCACCAGTAACCGCAAAAACCTATATCTTCCACAGTTTTATAGCTAGAGTAACCAAATTTAGCACAAAGACTACTTATCACATCCTTAATTGATCTGACTAAAAAAAAACCTGTAGAACAGGACCAAGCAAACTTAAATTGATGGTAAAACTTGAAAAATTTGGGAAAAAACAATTGCCACGCCCACTTCTGACTCCGCAAAGACGCTAAAAAAGAGTATATCGCAGTCGGGTCCATCCGACTGCAACGTTCTTACTTGTTTTTATTGTACCTTAGTAACTTTTGCAGTGTGTGTTTAAAGTTTAAGTAGTTTACCAATAGACTGGCCAAATTGTTACTTTGCTACTTGAAATAGGTACGTTTCAACACGCCTCTTTTAAGAAGAAATACAATTCAAAACAAGAAAGAAATGTATATCTTAGGCGTGCCGAAAATAAATACCCTTGCAGAAAAGATTTGCATAAGAAAACTTATTTTTCAACCGATCGTTCCTATGGCAGCTATAAGATATAGTGATCCGTTTTTGATATAATTTGGTCAACATGTGTAGAACGTGCTTTAATTTAGATATAGTGAGTTAGGTCGCGATATTTTAAAAAACACAAAAGTTTTTCATACAGAAACTTATTATCAACCAATCGTTCCTATGGCAGCTATAAGATATAGAAATCCGATTTCGATGAAATTTTGTCAACATGTGTGAAATGTGTTAAAACTTAGGCATATTGAGTTTGGTTGAGTTATTTTGAAAAACAAAAAAGTTTTTCAAACAAAAACTTATTTTTCAACCAATAGTTCCTATGGCAGCTATACTTATGTTATAGTGGTCCGATCTGGCCGATTCTGACTTATGTACTGCTTGCAGAAAGTATAAGCACAGACACACGGACATGACTCGGCTGTTAATGCTGATCACGAATATACAATTTTTTTTCTGCGACCTCTCCTTCAATGCGTTACACATTTCGTGACAAACTTATAGTACCCTCTGCAAGGGTATTAATATAAGTATGTATGCATATAGCTTAGATATAGGTGACGCCTAGTGACGAGATGCATTCATTATGCTTAGCGCTAGGCCTATGGTCATCACATCTGCTGTCACCAGTTTGTTTGCATGTATTCAACGGCAATGCCGGCATATTGTTGTTTTTTTTTGTTTTTAAGAAATGTTAGCTTACATCCATGTGTTCGGATGAAACACGAACCCTTTCACCAGTTTTTGTGCGTTCTGGTTGTCGCTGAAGAGGTGCACCCTCTCGTATTCTCTGTTAATACTGTTGACCCGTTTTTCACGTTGGCGTTTCCGCCATGCCGTTTTGTCGATTTTGTTTTGAAAGGTGCAACGAAAGGCAGCTAGCTTTTTCACGTTGGCGTTTTTACTGTCGTATTGTCATTTTCGATTATATAAATCGAAACTTTTAAGTCGATTTTCAATATAAATGATAATTATAATGCATACTTTATAATATGACTGAAAATCGAATAAATTTGTATACTTCTAATATTTAATTTGCATCACATACGGTCCCGCAAAACTATTATCGCTTATAATTGCAACCCTTCATACATGTAATCGGAATGGCAACAGACGTTTTCCTCGTCATGGCGTATTGTCTCGACGCTCCTTGCCGCCACCCCCCTTACCCTCAAATTCGTAAACGCCAGACGGAAATGCAAACGTGAAAAACGGGTCTAACTTTAATTTTTGGTATTTTTTATCGATTATACTATACTATGGTTAGTAAGCGTATCTCTGATTCCATTACGAGTTGGAGAGTAAAGTCCTAGTGACTTTAAAAGTTGACCGAATCCCTGTCGATTTCAACTCTACTAGAGGGATGGAAATAGCGGCAAGGCAACTTCAAGATGTGCTTCTATCTTCTTATCATGACAGTGCGACACCCAGGTCGCATCAGGTTTAGTCAGTCAAAGAAGGGAAGTCCGACGGCTCTTTAACCACTGCACCACACACAGTTGCCTACATGAAAGGCAGATCGACAGAGGTCGCTTTTCACTATTTAGGCAGTAAAATTGAGATGGCATTTGAGGCGAAGGAAATTGCTTTTCGCTCCTTGACTTCGAAGGTGCCTTTGATAATACTGGCTATCAATGCATAACTAGGACCTTAGAGTCCAGGGGCATTAACAATGCTTCTATCATATGGATAGAGAAATGCTAATGTTCCGAAACATTAAATCTACACTTAATGCCACTACTGCCTGCATTCGAGTCAAAGGGAGTCCACAGGGCGGGGTTTTGTCTCCCTTTTATGGTCCTCAGTGATAGATGAATTATATGTTTATCAGGTTTTTTTTTAAATCCACAAAATACAGCAAATGTTACAAATATTTTATTACGTAGTTTTAAGATTAATGATAGTATATAGAAAAAAATAGTTAAAAGTTTTAACTAAAAACAATCGAATAGTTTTCTTTCACTTGAAAAAATTAGAGTGAACTATGTTTTAATAGTAAATAATTATATGTGCATTTCTTTATTATTCAATGTTTCACACATTTTAATGGTTTAATTAATATGTAAGACAATTTTATTGATTTATTTGAGTTCTGTTATACTTTATAAGTATGAACAGGCAATATGCCATAGAATTCTTTAGGTGTTTAAATGAGGTGGATCGATCTTAACTCATTATCACTATATTGCCAATTTTATCTCTTTGGCTATTTCGAACAGCCTGCAATTCTTAAAACGTTCTGCTTAGAGAATTATCATGTGATCTTCAATTGGATTTAAATTAAGAATCATTGCTAGCCATTTAGAATTTGATGTATTTCTGATGTTTTCACTATGTTATGATGCGTTATCTTTTGATAAATTAAGTTTTTGCGAAGCTTCGTTGTAAAATTGAACTGCCAAGTCTACGAATTCGTTGTTCAATAAGCCAACTTGGCTTTCATTCTGGTTGATAATAAACGTATTGGCATACTTTCTCTATAGCAAATCGCTGCACATATTAATTCTCTGATACCTCTATAACCACATTTGTAACAGGAGCATCCGATCCTGTCCCAAATTTTTCCAATCCTTCAAAAAGTTTTCAAGGCCATATAAATAAAACTTTATATGTCACCACCATTTATACACTCATTGCATTTTCGTCTCAGAACTGGTATCTGTGTGTGAACTATTTACGTGGCCAGGTTAATATTAAGGTTAAGGTATCATGGAAGTTTGTTGAAGGAAGCGGTTTTCATGAAAAATGTTTACTATTCTATTCATTGTAATATTAAGTCCAATGTGAGGTTTGATCATTCCACTGCATATCGATTCCACAGCCACATGGCGTTCGATTAGGCATTTGCATCTGTTATCGATAGCACTTTTCTGACCGTTGCGTGTAGTTTTGCCGTGAGCACCTTGAAAATTTGATATTCTATTCCTGTGACAGTTGAACCCTTTTAATATTTCTCAATTTTCGAACCGATATCATGCATACCAATGATAAAATCTGGGTCAAGTGCCGAAATAGATGTTTAACAGCATTATTTACAGCCTACATACAAAAAAATTTAGATTTTGCAATCAATAACGAAAAGTTAATGTTTAGATTATATTTCTCAACAAAACTCCTTAAAGTAAAACTTCTCCAACCGAATGGTTGGTTACTAAATAGTAGCAGCATGCAAAGTAACGGTAAATCAAGGGATTTGAAAATTACACTTTTTATTTGATTATGCATACGGAGAGATCACTAAAACAAACAGCATCTTTAGAAGTAAAGTAATTTTTTCTTCTTTTAAGAAAAGAGAAGCAAAATTGTTTTTGCACATATATTTATTTGTATGAGGTACTAGAGAAACTATCAAGGCTAGGCATAGATATAATAGGGTATGCTGATGACCTGGCTATTATAGTCTCTAGGAAGTTCGGCCCAACCATCACCGAGCTGATGCAAAGGGCACTGAACACGGTCCTTGGATGGTGTACAGAAGTGGGTCTAAACATAAGCCCGGCGAAGCACCTGTGGAGCTTTCCAACGAGGTCAAATATCTAGGTGTGAAACTGGACTAAACTGGAGCTACCACCTTGACAAAACGCTGACTAAAGGAACCCATGCGATGTGGACATGTCGTAGTCACATTGGTAAAACGTGGGGCTTAGACTTCAAAACCATAAGATGGCTATATTGCATGATGGTCAGGCCTGTTGTCACTTACGTTGCCCTTATTTGGTGGCCAAAGGTCCAACAGACCACTGTCATACAAAAGTGCAGTAAACTTCAGTGGCTCGTATGCGCAGCACTAACGTGTGCGTTGCGTACATGTCCCACCGCAGCACTCGAGACAATCATTGGACTGACCCCGCTGCACCTGCACATCAAGAAATCTGCTTCTTTGAGCCTCCTGAGAATTAAACTCACAGATGCTCGCAGTTGCTAGCAGTAGACTCTGGTCATGCTAGTCTCATTAAAACAATTCCTGGATAATCGATCTGCAATCTGCAATCGATTTGAAGACCACGGAACTCTTCTTTGTGGCGAGATTTAGGTCCCTAATTCCAGACCGCAGCGAATGGGATGATGTCAACCCTTGTAGCGATCGAGTGAACCTGAAGTGGTTCACTGACGGATCAAAAACTGAACAAGGGGTTGGTGCTGGGATCGTAGGACGCAGCACCAGGATCTCGATTGCAATGGGCATCTGGCCCAGTGTTTTATTTCGGAGATTCACGCCATAGAGTCCTGATCTAAACATATCCTTGATAAAGGGATAAGAGGAGCCAACATAAACATCTTTACGGAAAACCAAGCATAAAAGCTCTTTCCTCTTGGAAATTAAGCTCAGCACTAGTTGCAGATTGCTGGAACAGCCTTCAGCAACTCTCCCAACGAAACCGGGTCACCATATGTTGAATTCGAAGGACATTCCGGTACCCCCGGCAACGAAATTGCGGACGAGCTGGCAAGGGCTGGCTCCGCAACCCCTCTCTCTTAGGCCCGGAATCTTTGTCTGGGTTGAGCTGGGCCTCTATCAAAACCTTGATAGAGGAATGGTCGGCATAAGAAAGGGAATCTTTCCGGTCTACGAGACCGGGTTTACACCAAGCTAAAGAACTGGTGAACCCACACATAGGTAGCAAATCAAAGTTGCTATCAAGGGCGGGTTTGCGGCTTCTGGTGGCCTATCTTACAGGTCATAACACAGTCAAATATCACCTTCACAAGATGCGCCTATCCCCCTACACACAGTGCAGACTCTGCAAGGAGGATGAAAAGACCACTAAGCACATTTTATGTGAGTGCCCAGCCATTATTTGAAAATGGAGGAATTATCTGCACAGGGAATTTGTTTCCCCAGTACAGATTAGGAAGTCCTCGACACGAGATCTGCCCGCCTTCATAAGGGTGGTTTAGCAACTCCTGTCCTCATAGGGAGCCACATTGTACAAAAGAGCGCCCTCTCCAGGTCATAACACAGTCAAATATCAACTTCACAAGATGAGCCTATCCCCCTACACACAGTGCAGACTCTGCAAGGAGGAAGACGAGACCACTAAGCACATTTTATGTGAGTGCCCCGCCATTATTTGAAAATGGAGGAATTATCTGCACAGAGAATTTGTTTCTCCCAGCCACGCCCACCCCCGCCCCCAAAAATGAGCAAAGTCTGTATCTCCCCCACCCCTTTAGCTAGAATCACCAAATTTTGCAGGTTGAATTCTCTTGCCCTATTTAATAGATTGGATAAAAATAAGTTTGCCACCCCCGCCCTTGCAATCGAGCAATGTTTGTTTCTCCCAAACTTGTGAAACGGGCCCAACCAAACTTAAATTGATGGCAAAATTTTAAAGACTTGAGCAAAAATACAATTGCCACGCCCACTTCTGACTCCACAAAGAGGCTAAAAGAGAGTATATCGCAGTCGGGTGCATCCGACTGCAACGTTCTTACTTGTTTTTTCTTGGAATATTCGCGCAGTTGTGGGCTGTCAAAGTAAACAGATTTTTCTAAAAGCTAACTTACAACTTTTGATGTATTTTTGTCGATCTCAGTCAAGCATATTTTATAAACAAGAATGTGGAGTTACATCAAATCTGACCGTGGTTCTATTATAAATAGGTTCGTAGTTATGTACGTAAAATGTCTTTGTGACCTGTGATGTCATGTTCTAGCTTCAAGTTTGTGTAGAATTAAGCATTGGAAACTGTGTTGTCCTCGAACTGCATATTTACTAATTATTCCGCGTTTTAGGAACCATGTTTGGCTCCAGACAAACCCTTTTTAAAGTATTGCACATGGAAAAAGTTAAATTATTGAACTCAGCCGTAAAAGAACGGCATGTTTTTACCCAATATGCAAGAAAAATTAACTGAGTGATGAGCTGTACAAAGAATCTTCCAAAGCTTTCTGCCAAATATACACCAGAAAAAGCTCTGGCCGTTTATGTGGATATAAATTTCTCTAAGCATTCTTATAAAGTAATGCAAATCGGATAAAAAATACGTAACGCAAATATTTAAAATTCTGATACCTTTACTGCCATATAGTGTTGGGCGATTTATTGTGTAACAGATATTTCAAAGTAGCAGAAATAACAGTGACAAAATATTAAAAATACCTGGGACTAGATATCGGTGACAAAATAACTGGGACAAAATAATTTGCAGAATCATATGACAAAATCCCTGCTGATAATTGGTATTTATACATTTGAGCCTAGAACAAAAATCACTGTCACTGATATTTGTCACAGGTATTTCTTTGTCACAGTCAGTTGTCAGTGTGACAGCAAAATAGCAGTATAACTATCTACTGCTATATACAAATGGGATTGTGATGGAAGTAGTATCCATTCTTATTATCGACAAGGTTTCAGCGGGTCTAATAGCATGATTCCGCCGGGCTTAAATGTACTTTTAAGCACCTTAAAAGTACTTTTAAAAAACAAACCAAGATTTTTTCAGTACAAACAAATAAGAATGCTCTAGTCGAGTGTGCCCGACTACGAGACTCCCTGCTCCCAACTTGCATTTCAAGCAGTTCAGCGGCAACACAAGCAAGCAGCGTACTCAACTTGCACAGTGCATGTCAAACTGTTGTTTCTGCCTGCTTAGACAGGGGAAATAAGTTCTTCTATAACTTTGGTGCTATTTATCCGATCGTGTTACACATCCGAAAGACATTGATTAAACATACATGTGTACCAAAAATTAAAGCTTTATCTTTAAAATTGTGGCCGTGGGAGTCTTTTGCGATATGCGAGGGTGCTGGGGGGTGCATCCGAAATTTGAAATGATCTTTATCTGCGTATGGTATACAGGAATCTACATGCCAAGTTTGGTGTCTCTAGCTCTTGTGGTCTCCGAGATCTGTGTGTTCATACGGACAGACGGACAGACGGACAGACAGACAGACAGACGGACATGGCTAGTTCGTCTCGGCTGTTGATCCTGATCAAGAATATATATAGTTTATATAGTCGGAAATGCCTCCTTCTGTCTGTTACACACATTTGCAGTACTTTATAACTCCCTTTTTCCCATTTTTAATGGGAACAGGGAGTAAAAAGAATGTACTTTAAACATAAATGTGTCCATTCGCCCCGAGTGTTTGCCAGTACTAAAAACAAAATACTAGTTTTTTTTGTTGATATATCGCTAAGATGTAATTCGATAATCACAACAAACAGTTGATTTCAAGAAAAAGGTGCGCGCAACTTTTAAATTCTTGAATTTTATATTAATAATTTTGTATTTGTGCGACACAAGTCAGTGCAGTGGAAGGATTTACCAAGAATCCATGTTGGATTTGTCACTCATTTTAATTTATTTAAAGATTTGTAACGCCCGCCCCAAAGATGCCGCGTCACATTTTCTTGTAGACAAAACATAATTATAAGGTAATAAGAGTATAAGCGCATGCAGAAATTGTGGTAAAAATTGCAAGGCAGCAACGGCTGTTGCGGCTTTTGCTGTTGCCGCTCCTCTGCTTTGTGCGCTGTTGCGTTCACGCTTGCTGCTATTGTTGCCAGCGTCGCTGCTGCCAGTCGTTGGCGCCCATATTATTCTATAAAATTTTTTCGGTAAGATCAGTCAAGGATGTGATAAGCAGCCCTTGTGCTAAACTTGGTTACTCTAGCTATACAATTGTGGGAGATATAGGTTTTTGCTGTTTGTGGGGAAAGGGGTGGGGTGGAGATCTTGACACTTTGTCTGCTTATGGTATATACCAACATGTATACCAAGTTTGGTTGCTCTAGCTTCAAAATTGAGGAAAAAACCTGCGTTCATACGGACAGATGGACATTTCACAAACCCAATATATCCTTTTTTTTTTTTAATTTAAAACAAGAACGTTGCAGTCGGATGCACCCGACTGCGATATACTCTTTTTAAGCCTCTTTGCGGAGCCAGAAGTGGGCGTGGCAATTGTATTTCTGCTCAAATCTTTCAAGTTTTGCCATCAATTTAAGTTTGGTTGGGCTCGTTGTACAGTTTTAGGAGAAACAAACATTGCTCGATTGCAAGGGCGGGGGTGGGCGTGGCAAAATTATTTTTATCGAATCTATTTAATTTGTGGACTCTAGCTAAAGGGGTGTGGGAGATACAGACTTTGCTCATTTTTGGGGGCGGGGGTGGCGTGGCCAAATTTTTTTTTGTCAGATCAATGAAGGATGTGATAAGTAGCCCTTGTGCTAAATTTGATTACTCTAGCTATAAAACTGTAGGAGATATAGGTTTTTGCGGTCTGTGGGGGAGGGGGTGGGGGGGGAGATCTTGACACTTTGTCTGCTTATGGTATATACCAACATGTATACCAAGTTTGGTTGCTCTAGCTTCAAAACTGTGGAAAAAACTGCGTTCATACAGACGGACGGACGGACGGGCGGACATTTCACAAAGCCAATATACTCTTTTTTCTTTTTTTTTCAAAAAAATTAAAAAAGAGTATAAAAAGAGTATAAAAACTCAGCTGTCAAATTGCTATAAAGCAGATGTATCGGATGAACATTTGATTGCGACATGCATTGTGCCAAATTTGCAGAGGATTTATCTTATGGAAGAATTGTCGATCATCCTCCAGTCGGCTTTGTAGACCATTACAATTAATTTTCGAAAAGGAAACCTGTTAATTGGTGAGTCTGGACGTCGAAAAGAACAAATTCTTCCAACAAAATTTGAAAAATATAATATTCATCATAAGTTTTATATGACCATGATCGACGGCAAGGGGTTTAGTGATATAGCAGAGTCTTTATCGCAAACGTGCAGAATTTTCAGTGCCACACCTAAGGTCATGAACAAAATGCCGTCCTCCGTGCACAACATAGCGCTGACATTATTGAATATATTTCCGTTCCAATTGGTATGTCTGAAGATGCTTTGGAGGCACGAAATAAGGATTATAGAAATTCAAGATGATGATGATTTGATACATTCGCTGATTTTTTTATCCGATCCTTTTATATCTCTAAAAGCTAAAAATTCTATTTAAAAAAAAAAAATTTCCTTAGATATGGAAGTAAAAGCTTTGCTTTTGGACTACGAATCAGAAAAAATTTTTTTGAGTCAGATTCTTCGGATTCTGAATAAGAATTTATTATCATACTCTGTTTGAATTTTTTTGAAAAAAAAGAGTATATTGGGTTTGTGAAATGTGTGTCTGTCCGTCTTTCCGTCCGTATGAACACAGGTTTTTTCCACAGTTTTGAAGCTAAAGCAACCAAACTTGATATACATGTTGATATATACCATAGGCAGACAAACAGTCAAGAAAATATTGACACACTGTACAAATGTCAGTTTCATTACTTATTTTCTCAGTCATTCCTTGTTGCTGCGACGAAATGGTGACGTTTTGGTCCTTTTGCAAATTTTGACCGTTGCCGAGGCCCTGCTGCTTATAAAGTAATGCAAATCGGATAAAAAATACGTAACGCAAATATTTAAAATTCTGATACCTTTACCGCCATATAGTGTTGGGCGATTTATTGTGTAACAGATATTTCAAAGTAGCAGAAATAACAGTGACAAAATATTAAAAATACCTGGGACTAGATATCGGTGACAAAATAACTGGGACAAAATAATTTGCAGAATCATATGACAAAATCCCTGCTGATAATTGGTATTTATACTTTTGAGCCTAGAACAAAAATCACTGTCACTGATATTTGTCACAGGTATTTCTTTGTCACAGTCGCAGCTGTCATTGTGACAGCAAAAGAGCAGTATAACTATCTACTGCTATATACAAATGGGATTGTGATGGAAGTAGTATCCATTCTTATTATCGACAAGGTTTTAGCGGGTCTAATAGCATGATTCCGCCGGGCTTAAATGTACTTTTAAGCACCTTAAAAGTACTTTTAAAAAACAAAGCAAGATTTTTTCAGTACAAACAAATAAGAATGCTCTAGTCGAGTGTGCCCGACTACGAGACTCCCTGCTCCCAACTTGCATTTCAAGCAGTTCAGCGGCAACACAAGCAAGCAGCGTACTCAACTTGCACAGTGCATGTCAAACTGTTGTTTCTGCCTGCTTAGACAGGGGAAATAAGTTCTTCCATAACTTTGGTGCTATTTATCCGATCGTGTTACACATCCGAAAGACATTGATTAAACATACATGTGTACCAAAAATTAAAGCTTTATCTTTAAAATTGTGGCCGTGGGAGTCTTTTGCGATATGCGAGGGTGCGGGGGGGTGAATCCGAAATTTGAAATGATCTTGATCTGCGTATGGTATACAGGAATCTACATGCCAAGTTTGGTGTCTCTAGCTCTTGTGGTCTCCGAGATCTGTGTGTTCATACGGACAGACGGACAGACGGACAGACAGACAGACAGACGGACATGGCTAGTTCGTCTCGGCTGTTGATCCTGATCAAGAATATATATAGTTTATATAGTCGGAAATGCCTCCTTCTGTCTGTTACACACATTTGCAGTACTTTATAACTCCCTTTTTCCCATTTTTAATGGGAACAGGGAGTAAAAAGAATGTACTTTAAACATAAATGTGTCCATTCGCCCCGAGTGTTTGCCAGTACTAAAAACAAAATACTAGTTTTTTTTGTTGATATATCGCTAAGATGTAATTCGATAATCACAACAAACAGTTGATTTCAAGAAAAAGGTGCGCGCAACTTTTAAATTCTTTAATTTTATATTAATAATTTTGTATTTGTGCGACACAAGTCAGTGCAGTGGAAGGATTTACCAAGAATCCATGTTGGATTTGTCACTCATTTTAATTTATTTAAAGATTTGTAACGCCCGCCCCAAAGATGCCGCGTCACATTTTCTTGTGGACAAAACATAATTATAAGGTAATAAGAGTATAAGCGCATGCAGAAATTGTGGTAAAAATTGCAAGGCAGCAACGGCTGTTGCGGCTTTTGCTGTTGCCGCTCCTCTGCTTTGTGCGCTGTTGCCTTCACGCTTGCTGCTGTTGTTGCCAGCGTCGCTGCTGCCAGTCGTTGGCGCCCATATTATTGTATAAAATTTTTTTGGTAAGATCAGTCAAGGATGTGATAAGCAGCCCTTGTGCTAAACTTGGTTACTCTAGCTATACAATTGTGGGAGATATAGGTTTTTGCTGTTTGTGGGGAAAGGGGTGGGGTGGAGATCTTGACACTTTGTCTGCTTATGGTATATACCAACATGTATACCAAGTTTGGTTGCTCTAGCTTCAAAATTGAGGAAAAAACCTGCGTTCATACGGACAGATGGACATTTCACAAACCCAATATATCCTTTTTTTTTTTTAATTTAAAACAAGAACGTTGCAGTCGGATGCACCCGACTGCGATATACTCTTTTTTAGCCTCTTTGCGGAGCCAGAAGTGGGCGTGGCAATTGTATTTCTGCTCAAATCTTTCAAGTTTTGCCATCAATTTAAGTTTGGTTGGGCTCGTTGTACAGTTTTAGGAGAAACAAACATTGCTCGATTGCAAGGGCGGGGGTGGGCGTGGCAAAATTATTTTTATCGAATCTATTTAATTTGTGGACTCTAGCTAAAGGGGTGTGGGAGATACAGACTTTGCTCATTTTTGGGGGCGGGGGTGGCGTGGCCAAATTTTTTTTTGTCAGATCAATGAAGGATGTGATAAGTAGCCCTTGTGCTAAATTTGATTACTCTAGCTATAAAACTGTAGGAGATATAGGTTTTTGCGGTCTGTGGGGGAGGGGGTGGGGGGGGAGATCTTGACACTTTGTCTGCTTATGGTATATACCAACATGTATACCAAGTTTGGTTGCTCTAGCTTCAAAACTGTGGAAAAAACTGCGTTCATACAGACGGACGGACGGACGGGCGGACATTTCACAAACCCAATATACTCTTTTTTCTTTTTTTTTCAAAAAAATTAAAAAAGAGTATAAAAACTCAGCTGTCAAATTGCTATAAAGCAGATGTATCGGATGAACATTTGATTGCGACATGCATTGTGCCAAATTTGCAAAGGATTTATCTTATGGAAGAATTGTCGACCATCCTCCAGTCGGTTTTGTAGACCATTACAATTAATTTTCGAAAAGGAAACCTGTTAATTGGTGAGTCTGGACGTCGAAAAGAACAAATTCTTCCAACAAAATTTGAAAAATATAATATTCATCATAAGTTTTATATGACCATGATCGACGGCAAGGGGTTTAGTGATATAGCAGAGTCTTTATCGCAAACGTGCAGAATTTTCAGTGCCACACCTAAGGTCATGAACAAAATGCCGTCCTCCGTGCACAACATAGCGCTGACATTATTGAATATATTTCCGTTCCAATTGGTATGTCTGAAGATGCTTTGGAGGCACGAAATAAGGATTATAGAAATTCAAGATGATGATGATTTGATACATTCGCTGATTTTTTTATCCGATCCTGTTATATCTCTAAAAGCTAAAAATTGTATTTAAAAAAAAAAAATTTCATTAGATATGGAAGTAAAAGCTTTGCTTTTGGACTACGAATCGGAAAAAATTTTTTTGAGTCAGATTCTTCAGATTCTGAATAAGAATTTATTATCATACTCTGTTTGAATTTTTTTGAAAAAAAAGAGTATATTGGGTTTGTGAAATGTGTGTCTGTCCGTCTTTCCGTCCGTATGAACACAGGTTTTTTCCACAGTTTTGAAGCTAAAGCAACCAAACTTGATATACATGTTGATATATACCATAGGCAGACAAACAGTCAAGAAAATATTGACACACTGTACAAATGTCAGTTTCATTACTTATTTTCTCAGTCATTCCTTGTTGCTGCGACGAAATGGCGACGTTTTGGTCCTTTTGCAAATTTTGACCGTTGCCGAGGCCCTGCTGCTGGCCAGCGTTGCTGACTTCGCGATTGAGTGTCGGAGGAACCCTCCTTGTCGATTTGCTCGACTTCCCTAAAAACCACCTATCAACATAACATCTGCTCACCCCCAAAAAGCCTTACCATGCACCGCCGGTGGGGAAACCTCCACGACCGTCCCCGCGGCACGTATCTCACTACCTGCCTAAGAGCCCACAACTACAGAGTCTTTGCAACTGGGTGCCCAACTCACTTCCCTCTGCCATAAAGCTTGCGATCTACTTGGGCATTTCACATGGAACGATCCTCAGTCAACCTAGGGTATGACCACCTTCATCTCCTTATCCGTCTTCTAAATAAAGCATAATATATCTCTTTCAGGAAACCCATTCGACCAGCTAACGCCAGCATTAAAAAAACACTATTATTTATCATTTTGGAAACTGTTTTTGAACGCAGCAGCAAATGTCAAAACAACATCGAACTGTTAGATTTTAACAATCGGTTAAGAACTTATCCGACGAATGGGTCTCGGTTAGCAGATAACGCTCACATCAAAGCTAACCAGATTTTGAGAAAATTCAATTCATAAAACCGACACATTAACAGTCCGGTTAAACTTAATCGGATATTGAGAAACTGGCCCTTAGTTTAAGGCATTTGAACGTCTCGATTGTAGCTTAAGTTTAACCTGTTTAAACTTATTTTGTATGAAAAATTTTGACAGCTGATTTACTGCCTGTTATCTATAACATGTTTAGCAATTTTAACAGTTTAAGGGGCATTTAACATATTACGTGAATGCTTATTATTTTATTATTTTTTTTAAGGGTTTTGATATAGCTGACCTATCTAGCTATAATTTAGAGCTATGATTCTACTAAATCGAGTTAGTCGCAAATTGGGTTAGTTAATAATAAAGCACCGCCAGATATGCCGTTTGGCCTACTGTGCGTACGTTGCATGGGAGCTTCCCAAATTATGGCTGCACCAGCCAAAATGAATGCCTGACCGGAGAAGGAGCGACAATCCGTTTGATTTGCGACCCAGTCTGCATGAACCAGTGCTTGATCAAGAAGTTCACATCCTTCGCAAAGTCTGGACGTAACTGCAGTAAACATTAAAGCACCAATTAAGTTTTGAAAAGGATACTTATTCAATTCGACCGAGTGTATTGCGTCCGAACGCTTTAGTGTGCACTTTGCCTCGATTGGTGTCGACGCTGGCTTACAGTCGACCATACCATATCTTTTTAGCATGGTATCTGTGTATTTCGCCTGTGACATGACATGGGGGCGACCCAGGTCGCATCAGGTTTAGTCAGTCAAAGAAGGGAAGTCCGACGGCTCTTTAACCACTGCACCACACACAGTTGCCTACATGAAAGGCAGATCGACAGAGGTCGCTTTTCACTATGTAGGCAGTAAAATTGAGATGGCATTTGAGGCGAAGGAAATTGCTTTTCGCTCCTTGACTTCGAAGGTGCCTTTGATAATACTGGCTATCAATGCATCACTAGGACCTTAGAGTCCAGGGGCATTAACAATGCTTCTATCATATGGATAGAGAAATGCTAATGCTCCGAAACATTAAATCTACACTTAATGCCACTACTGTCTGCATTCGAGTCAAAGGGAGTCCACAGGGCGGGGTTTTGTCTCCCTTTTATGGTCCTCAGTGATAGATGAATTATATGTTTATCAGGTTTTTTTTTAAATCCACAAAATACAGCAAATGTTACAAATATTTTATTACGTAGTTTTAAGATTAATGATAGTATATAGAAAAAAATAGTTAAAAGTTTTAACTAAAAACAATCGAATAGTTTTCTTTCACTTGAAAAAATTAGAGTGAACTATGTTTTAATAGTAAATAATTATATGTGCATTTCTTTATTATTCAATGTTTCACACATTTTAATGGTTTAATTAATATGTAAGACAATTTTATTGATTTATTTGAGTTCTGTTATACTTTATAAGTATGAACAGGCAATATGTCATAGAATTCTTTAGGTGTTTAAATGAGGTGGATCGATCTTAACTCATTATCACTATATTGCCAATTTTATCTCTTTGGCTATTTCGAACAGCCTGCAATTCTTAAAACGTTCTGCTTAGAGAATTATCATGTGATCTTCAATTGGATTTAAATTAAGAATCATTGCTAGCCATTTAGAACTTGATGTATTTCTGATGTTTTCACTATGTTATGATGCGTTATCTTTTGATAAATTAAGTTTTTGCGAAGCTTCGTTGTAAAATTGAACTGCCAAGTCTACGAATTCGTTGTTCAATAAGCCAACTTGGCTTTCATTCTGGTTGATAATAAACGTATTGGCATACTTTCTCTATAGCAAATCGCTGCACATATTAATTCTCTGATACCTCTATAACCACATTTGTAACAGGAGCTCCGATCCTGTCCCAAATTTTTCCAATCCTTCAAAAAGTTTTCAAGGAAATATAAATAAAACTTTATATGTCACCACCATTTATACACTCATTGCATTTTCGTCTCAGAACTGGTATCTGTGTGTGAACTATTTACGTGGCCAGGTTAATATTAAGGTTTAGGTATCATGGAAGTTTGTTGAAGGAAGCGGTTTTCATGAAAAATGTTTACTGTTCTATTCATTGTAATATTAAGTCCAATGTGAGGTTTGATCATTCCGCTGCATATCGATTCCACAGCCACATGGCGTTCGATTAGGCATTTGCATCTGTTATCGATAGCACTTTTCTGACCGTTGCGTGTAGTTTTGACGTGAGCACCTTGAAAATTTGATATTCTATTCCTGTGACAGTTGAACCCTTTTAATATTTCTCAATTTTCGAACCGATATCATGCATACCAATGATAAAATCTGGGTCAAGTGCCGAAATAGATGTTTAACAGCATTATTTACAGCCTACATACAAAAAAATTTAGATTTTGCAATCAATAACGAAAAGTTAATGTTTAGATTATATTTCTCAACAAAACTCCTTAAAGTAAAACTTCTCCAACCGAATGGTTGGTTACTTAATGGTAGCGGCATGCAAAGTAACGGTAAATCAAGGGATTTGAAAATTACACTTTTTATTTGATTATGCATACGGAGAGATCACTAAAACAAACAGCATCTTTAGAAATAAAGTAGTTTTTTCTTCTTTTAAGAAAAGAGAAGCAAAATTGTTTTTGCACATATATTTATTTGTATGAGGTACTAGAGAAACTATCAAGGCTAGGCATAGATATAATAGGGTATGCTGATGACCTGGCTATTATAGTCTCTAGGAAGTTCGGCCCAACCATCACCGAGCTGATGCAAAGGGCACTGAACACGGTCCTTGGATGGTGTACAGAAGTGGATCTAAACATAAGCCCGGCGAAGCACCTATGGAGCTTTCCAACGAGGTCAAATATCTAGGTGTGAAACTGGACTAAACTGGAGCTACCACCTTGACAAAACGCTGACTAAAAGAACCCATGCGATGTGGACATGTCGTAGTCACATTGGTAAAACGTGGGGCTTAGACTTCAAAACCATAAGATGGCTATATTGCATGATGGTCAGGCCTGTTGTCACTTACGTTGCCCTTATTTGGTGACCAAAGGTCCAACAGACCACTGTCATACAAAAGTGCAGTAAGCTTCAGTGGCTCGTATGCGCAGCACTAACGTGTGCGTTGCGTACATGTCCCACCGCAGCACTCGAGACAATCATTGGACTGAATCCGCTGCACCTGCTCATAAAGAAATCTGCTTCTTTGAGCCTCCTGAGAATTAAACTCACAGATGCTCGCAGTTGCTAGCAGTAGACTCTGGTCATGCTAGTCTCATTAAAACAATTCCTGGCTAATCGATCTGCAATCTGCAATCGATTTGAAGACCACGGAACTCTTCTTTGTGGCGAGATTTAGGTCCCTAATTCCAGACCCCGCCCTTGCAATCGAGCAATGTTTGTTTCTCCCAAATTTGTGAAACGGGCCCAACCAAACTTAAATTGATGGCAAAATTTTAAAGACTTGAGCAAAAATACAATTGCCACGCCCACTTCTGACTCCACAAAGAGGCTAAAAAAGAGTATATCGCAGTCGGGTGCATCCGACTGCAACGTTCTTACTTGTTTTTTCTTGGAATATTCGCGCAGTTGTGGGCTGTCAAAGTAAACAGATTTTTCTAAAAGCTAACTTACAACTTTTGATGTATTTTTGTCGATCTCAGTCAAGCATATTTTATAAACAAGAATGCGGAGTTACATCAAATCTGACCGTGGTTCTATTATAAATAGGTTCGTAGTTATGTACGTAAAATGTCTTTGTGACCTGTGATGTCATGTTCTAGCTTCAAGTTTGTGTAGAATTAAGCATTAGAAACTGTGCTGCCAAATATGCAGAATCATATGACAAAATCCCTGCTGATAATTGGTATTTATACTTTTTAGCCTAGAACAAAAATCACTGTCACTGATATTTGTCACAGGTATTTCTTTGTCACAGTCGCAGCTGTCATTGTGACAGCAAAAGAGCAGTATAACTATCTACTGCTATATACAAATGGGATTGTGATGGAAGTAGTATCCATTCTTATTATCGACAAGGTTTCAGCGGGTCTAATAGCATGATTCCGCCGGGCTTAAATGTACTTTTAAGCAGTTCAGCGGCAACACAAGCAAGCAGCGTACTCAACTTGCACAGTGCATGTCAAACTGTTGTTTCTGCCTGCTTAGACAGTGGAAATAAGTTCTTCCATAACTTTGGTGCTATTTATCCGATCGTGTTGAAATTTACACATCCGAAAGACATTGATTAAACATACATGTGTACCAAAAATTAAAGCTTTATCTTAAATTGTGGCCGTGGGAGTCTTTTGCGATATGCGGGGGTGCGGGGGGGTGCATTCGAAATTTGAAATAAACTTGATCTGCGTATGGTATACAGGAATCTACATGCCAAGTTTGGTGTCTCTAGCTCTTGTGGTCTCCGAGATCTGTTCATACGGACAGACGGACAGACGGACAGACAGACAGACAGACGGACATGGCTAGTTCGTCTGGGCTGTTGATCCTGATCAAGAATATATATAGTTTATATAGTCGGAAATGCCTCCTTCTGTCTGTTACACACATTTGCAGTACTTTATAACTCCCTTTTTCCCATTTTTAATGGGAACAGGGAGTAAAAAGAATGTACTTTAAACATAAATGTGTCCATTCGCTCCGAGTGTTTGCCAGTACTAAAAACAAAATACTAGTTTTTTTTGTTGATATATCGCTAAGATGTAATTCGATAATCACAACAAACAGTTGATTTCAAGAAAAAGGTGCGCGCAACTTTTAAATTCTTGAATTTTATATTAATAATTTTGTATTTGTGCGACACAAGTCAGTGCAGTGGAAGGATTTACCAAGAATCCATGTTGGATTTGTCACTCATTTTAATTTATTTAAAGATTTGTAACGCCTGCCCCAAAGATGCCGCGTCACATTTTCTTGTAGACAAAACATAATTATAAGGTAATAAGAGTATAAGCGCATGCAGAAATTGTGGTAAAAATTGCAAGGCAGCAACGGCTGTTGCGGCTTTTGCTGTTGCCGCTCCTCTGCTTTGTGCGCTGTTGCCTTCACGCTTGCTGCTGTTGTTGCCAGCGTCGCTGCTGCCAGTCGTTGGCGCCCATATTATTGTATAAAATTTTTTTGGTAAGATCAGTCAAGGATGTGATAAGCAGCCCTTGTGCTAAACTTGGTTACTCTAGCTATACAATTGTGGGAGATATAGGTTTTTGCTGTTTGTGGGGTAAGGGGTGGGGTGGAGATCTTGACACTTTGTCTGCCTATGGGATATACCAACATGTATACCAAGTTTGGTTGCTCTAGCTTCAAAATTGAGGAAAAAACCTGCGTTCATACGGACAGATGACATCACAAACCCAATATATCCTTTTTTTTTTTTAATTTAAAACAAGTAAGAACGTTGCAGTCGGATGCACCCGACTGCGATATACTCTTTTTAGCCTCTTTGCGGAGCCAGAAGTGGGCGTGGCAATTGTATTTCTGCTCAAATCTTTCAAGTTTTGCCATCAATTTAAGTTTGGTTGGGCTCGTTGTACAGTTTTAGGAGAAACAAACATTGCTCGATTGCAAGGGCGGGGGTGGGCGTGGCAAAATTATTTTTATCGAATCTATTTAATTTGTGGACTCTAGCTAAAGGGGTGTGGGAGATACAGACTTTGCTCATTTTTGGGGGCGGGGGTGGCGTGGCCAAATTTTTCAGATCAATGAAGGATGTGATAAGTAGCCCTTGTGCTAAATTTGATTACTCTAGCTATAAAACTGTAGGAGATATAGGTTTTTGCGGTCTGTGGGGGAGGGGGTGGGGGGGAGATCTTGACACTTTGTCTGCTTATGGTATATACCAACATGTATACCAAGTTTGGTTGCTCTAGCTTCAAAACTGTGGAAAAAACTGCGTTCATACAGACGGACGGACGGACGGGCGGACATTTCACAAACCCAATATACTCTTTTTTCTTTTTTTTTCAAAAAAATTAAAAAAGAGTATAAAAAGAGTATAAAAACTCAGCTGTCAAATTGCTATAAAGCAGATGTATCGGATGAACATTTGATTGCGACATGCATTGTGCCAAATTTGCAAAGGATTTATCTTATGGAAGAATTGTCGACCATCCTCCAGTCGGTTTTGTAGACCATTACAATTAATTTTCGAAAAGGAAACCTGTTAATTGGTGAGTCTGGACGTCGAAAAGAACAAATTCTTCCAACAAAATTTGAAAAATATAATATTCATCATAAGTTTTATATGACCATGATCGACGGCAAGGGGTTTAGTGATATAGCAGAGTCTTTATCGCAAACGTGCAGAATTTTCAGTGCCACACCTAAGGTCATGAACAAAATGCCGTCCTCCGTGCACAACATAGCGCTGACATTATTGAATATATTTCCGTTCCAATTGGTATGTCTGAAGATGCTTTGGAGGCACGAAATAAGGATTATAGAAATTCAAGATGATGATGATTTGATACATTCGCTGATTTTTTCATCCGATCCTGTTATATCTCTAAAAGCTAAAAATTCTATTTAAAAAAAAAATTTCTTTAGATATGGAAGTAAAAGCTTTGCTTTTGGACTACGAATCGGAAAAAATTTTTTTGAGTCAGATTCTTCGGATTCTGAATAAGAATTTATTATCATACTCTATTTGAATTTTTTTGAAAAAAAAGAGTATATTGGGTTTGTGAAATGTGTGTCTGTCCGTCTTTCCGTCCGTATGAACACAGGTTTTTTCCACAGTTTTGAAGCTAAAGCAACCAAACTTGATATACATGTTGATATATACCATAGGCAGACAAACAGTCAAGAAAATATTGACACACTGTACAAATGTCAGTTTCATTACTTATTTTCTCAGTCATTCCTTGTTGCTGCGACGAAATGGCGACGTTTTGGTCCTTTTGCAAATTTTGACGGTTGCCGAGGCCCTGCTGCTTATAAAGTAATGCAAATCGGATAAAAAATACGTAACGCAAATATTTAAAATTCTGATACCTTTACCGCCATATAGTGTTGGGCGATTTATTGTGTAACAGATATTTCAAAGTAGCAGAAATAACAGTGACAAAATATTAAAAATACCTGGGACTAGATATCGGTGACAAAATAACTGGGACAAAATAATTTGCAGAATCATATGACAAAATCCCTGCTGATAATTGGTATTTATACTTTTGAGCCTAGAACAAAAATCACTGTCACTGATATTTGTCACAGGTATTTCTTTGTCACAGTCGCAGCTGTCATTGTGACAGCAAAAGAGCAGTATAACTATCTACTGCTATATACAAATGGGATTGTGATGGAAGTAGTATCCATTCTTATTATCGACAAGGTTTTAGCGGGTCTAATAGCATGATTCCGCCGGGCTTAAATGTACTTTTAAGCACCTTAAAAGTACTTTTAAAAAACAAAGCAAGATTTTTTCAGTACAAACAAATAAGAATGCTCTAGTCGAGTGTGCCCGACTACGAGACTCCCTGCTCCCAACTTGCATTTCAAGCAGTTCAGCGGCAACACAAGCAAGCAGCGTACTCAACTTGCACAGTGCATGTCAAACTGTTGTTTCTGCCTGCTTAGACAGGGGAAATAAGTTCTTCCATAACTTTGGTGCTATTTATCCGATCGTATTACACATCCGAAAGACATTGATTAAACATACATGTGTACCAAAAATTAAAGCTTTATCTTTAAAATTGTGGCCGTGGGAGTCTTTTGCGATATGCGAGGGTGCGGGGGGGTGAATCCGAAATTTGAAATGATCTTGATCTGCGTATGGTATACAGGAATCTACATGCCAAGTTTGGTGTCTCTAGCTCTTGTGGTCTCCGAGATCTGTGTGTTCATACGGACAGACGGACAGACGGACAGACAGACAGACAGACGGACATGGCTAGTTCGTCTCGGCTGTTGATCCTGATCAAGAATATACATAGTTTATATAGTCGGAAATGCCTCCTTCTGTCTGTTACACACATTTGCAGTACTTTATAACTCCCTTTTTCCCATTTTTAATGGGAACAGGGAGTAAAAAGAATGTACTTTAAACATAAATGTGTCCATTCGCTCCGAGTGTTTGCCAGTACTAAAAACAAAATACTAGTTTTTTTTGTTGATATATCGCTAAGATGTAATTCGATAATCACAACAAACAGTTGATTTCAAGAAAAAGGTGCGCGCAACTTTTAAATTCTTGAATTTTATATTAATAATTTTGTATTTGTGCGACACAAGTCAGTGCAGTGGAAGGATTTACCAAGAATCCATGTTGGATTTGTCACTCATTTTAATTTATTAAAAGTTTTGTAACGCCCGCCCCAAAGATGCCGCGTCACATTTTCTTGTAGACAAAACATAATTATAATCAGTCAAGGATGTGATAAGCAGCCCTTGTGCTAAACTTGGTTACTCTAGCTATACAATTGTGGGAGATATAGGTTTTTGCTGTTTGTGGGGAAAGGGGTGGGGTGGAGATCTTGACACTTTGTCTGCCTATGGGATATACCAACATGTATACCAAGTTTGGTTGCTCTAGCTTCAAAATTGAGGAAAAAACCTGCGTTCATACGGACAGATGGACATTTCACAAACCCAATATATCCTTTTTTTTTTTTAATTTAAAACAAGTAAGAACGTTACAGTCGGATGCACCCGACTGCGATATACTCTTTTTTAGCCTCTTTGCGGAGCCAGAAGTGGGCGTGGCAATTGTATTTCTGCTCAAATCTTTCAAGTTTTGCCATCAATTTAAGTTTGGTTGGGCTCGTTGTACAGTTGTAGGAGAAACAAACATTGCTCGATTGCAAGGGCGGGGGTGGGCGTGGCAAAATTATTTTTATCGAATCTATTTAATTTGTGGACTCTAGCTAAAGGGGTGTGGGAGATACAGACTTTGCTCATTTTTGGGGGCGGGGGTGGCGTGGCCAAATTTTTTTTTTGTCAGATCAATGAAGGATGTGATAAGTAGCCCTTGTGCTAAATTTGATTACTCTAGCTATAAAACTGTAGGAGATAAAGGTTTTTGCGGTCAGTGGGGGAGGGGGTGGGGGGGGAGATCTTGACGCTTTGTCTGCTTATGGTATATACCAACATGTATACCAAGTTTGGTTGCTCTAGCTTCAAAACTGTGGAAAAAACTGCGTTCATACAGACGGACGGACGGACGGGCGGACATTTCACAAACCCAATATACTCTTTTTTCTTTTTTTTCAAAAAAATTAAAAAAGAGTATAAAAACTCAGCTGTCAAATTGCTATAAAGCAGATGTATCGGATGAACATTTGATTGCGACATGCATTGTGCCAAATTTGCAAAGGATTTATCTTATGGAAGAATTGTCGACCATCCTCCAGTCGGTTTTGTAGACCATTACAATTAATTTTCGAAAAGGAAACCTGTTAATTGGTGAGTCTGGACGTCGAAAAGAACAAATTCTTCCAACAAAATTTGAAAAATATAATATTCATCATAAGTTTTATATGACCATGATCGACGGCAAGGGGTTTAGTGATATAGCAGAGTCTTTATCGCAAACGTGCAGAATTTTCAGTGCCACACCTAAGGTCATGAACAAAATGCCGTCCTCCGTGCACAACATAGCGCTGACATTATTGAATATATTTCCGTTCCAATTGGTATGTCTGAAGATGCTTTGGAGGCACGAAATAAGGATTATAGAAATTCAAGATGATGATGATTTGATACATTCGCTGATTTTTTTATCCGATCCTGTTATATCTCTAAAAGCTAAAAATTGTATTTAAAAAAAAAAAATTTCATTAGATATGGAAGTAAAAGCTTTGCTTTTGGACTACGAATCGGAAAAAATTTTTTTGAGTCAGATTCTTCAGATTCTGAATAAGAATTTATTATCATACTCTGTTTGAATTTTTTTGAAAAAAAAGAGTATATTGGGTTTGTGAAATGTGTGTCTGTCCGTCTTTCCGTCCGTATGAACACAGGTTTTTTCCACAGTTTTGAAGCTAAAGCAACCAAACTTGATATACATGTTGATATATACCATAGGCAGACAAACAGTCAAGAAAATATTGACACACTGTACAAATGTCAGTTTCATTACTTATTTTCTCAGTCATTCCTTGTTGCTGCGACGAAATGGCGACGTTTTGGTCCTTTTGCAAATTTTGACCGTTGCCGAGGCCCTGCTGCTGGCCAGCGTTGCTGACTTCGCGATTGAGTGTCGGAGGAACCCTCCTTGTCGATTTGCTCGACTTCCCTAAAAACCACCTATCAACATAACATCTGCTCACCCCCAAAAAGCCTTACCATGCACCGCCGGTGGGGAAACCTCCACGACCGTCCCCGCGGCACGTATCTCACTACCTGCCTAAGAGCCCACAACTACAAAGTCTTTGCAACTGGGTGCCCAACTCACTTCCCTCTGCCATAAAGCTTGCGATCTACTTGGGCATTTCACATGGAACGATCCTCAGTCAACCTAGGGTATGACCACCTTCATCTCCTTATCCGTCTTCTAAATAAAGCATAATATATCTCTTTCAGGAAACCCATTCGACCAGCTAACGCCAGCATTAAAAAAACACTATTATTTATCATTTTGGAAACTGTTTTTGAACGCAGCAGCAAATGTCAAAACAACATCGAACTGTTAGATTTTAACAATCGGTTAAGAACTTATCCGACGAATGGGTCTCGGTTAGCAGATAACGCTCACATCAAAGCTAACCAGATTTTGAGAAAATTCAATTCATAAAACCGACACATTAACAGTCCGGTTAAACTTAATCGGATATTGAGAAACTGGCCCTTAGTTTAAGGCATTTGAACGTCTCGATTGTAGCTTAAGTTTAACCTGTTTAAACTTATTTTGTATGAAAAATTTTGACAGCTGATTTACTGCCTGTTATCTATAACATGTTTAGCAATTTTAACAGTTTAAGGGGCATTTAACATATTACGTGAATGCTTATTATTTTATTATTTTTTTTAAGGGTTTTGATATAGCTGACCTATCTAGCTATAATTTAGAGCTATGATTCTACTAAATCGAGTTAGTCGCAAATTGGGTTAGTTAATAATAAAGCACCGCCAGATATGCCGTTTGGCCTACTGTGCGTACGTTGCATGGGAGCTTCCCAAATTATGGCTGCACCAGCCAAAATGAATGCCTGACCGGAGAAGGAGCGACAATCCGTTTGATTTGCGACCCAGTCTGCATGAACCAGTGCTTGATCAAGAAGTTCACATCCTTCGCAAAGTCTGGACGTAACTGCAGTAAACATTAAAGCACCAATTAAGTTTTGAAAAGGATACTTATTCAATTCGACCGAGTGTATTGCGTCCGAACGCTTTAGTGTGCACTTTGCCTCGATTGGTGTCGACGCTGGCTTACAGTCGACCATACCATATCTTTTTAGCATGGTATCTGTGTATTTCGCCTGTGACATGACATGGGGGCGACCCAGGTCGCATCAGGTTTAGTCAGTCAAAGAAGGGAAGTCCGACGGCTCTTTAACCACTGCACCACACACAGTTGCCTACATGAAAGGCAGATCGACAGAGGTCGCTTTTCACTATGTAGGCAGTAAAATTGAGATGGCATTTGAGGCGAAGGAAATTGCTTTTCGCTCCTTGACTTCGAAGGTGCCTTTGATAATACTGGCTATCAATGCATCACTAGGACCTTAGAGTCCAGGGGCATTAACAATGCTTCTATCATATGGATAGAGAAATGCTAATGCTCCGAAACATTAAATCTACACTTAATGCCACTACTGTCTGCATTCGAGTCAAAGGGAGTCCACAGGGCGGGGTTTTGTCTCCCTTTTATGGTCCTCAGTGATAGATGAATTATATGTTTATCAGGTTTTTTTTTAAATCCACAAAATACAGCAAATGTTACAAATATTTTATTACGTAGTTTTAAGATTAATGATAGTATATAGAAAAAAATAGTTAAAAGTTTTAACTAAAAACAATCGAATAGTTTTCTTTCACTTGAAAAAATTAGAGTGAACTATGTTTTAATAGTAAATAATTATATGTGCATTTCTTTATTATTCAATGTTTCACACATTTTAATGGTTTAATTAATATGTAAGACAATTTTATTGATTTATTTGAGTTCTGTTATACTTTATAAGTATGAACAGGCAATATGCCATAGAATTCTTTAGGTGTTTAAATGAGGTGGATCGATCTTAACTCATTATCACTATATTGCCAATTTTATCTCTTTGGCTATTTCGAACAGCCTGCAATTCTTAAAACGTTCTGCTTAGAGAATTATCATGTGATCTTCAATTGGATTTAAATTAAGAATCATTGCTAGCCATTTAGAACTTGATGTATTTCTGATGTTTTCACTATGTTATGATGCGTTATCTTTTGATAAATTAAGTTTTTGCGAAGCTTCGTTGTAAAATTGAACTGCCAAGTCTACGAATTCGTTGTTCAATAAGCCAACTTGGCTTTCATTCTGGTTGATAATAAACGTATTGGCATACTTTCTCTATAGCAAATCGCTGCACATATTAATTCTCTGATACCTCTATAACCACATTTGTAACAGGAGCTCCGATCCTGTCCCAAATTTTTCCAATCCTTCAAAAAGTTTTCAAGGAAATATAAATAAAACTTTATATGTCACCACCATTTATACACTCATTGCATTTTCGTCTCAGAACTGGTATCTGTGTGTGAACTATTTACGTGGCCAGGTTAATATTAAGGTTTAGGTATCATGGAAGTTTGTTGAAGGAAGCGGTTTTCATGAAAAATGTTTACTGTTCTATTCATTGTAATATTAAGTCCAATGTGAGGTTTGATCATTCCGCTGCATATCGATTCCACAGCCACATGGCGTTCGATTAGGCATTTGCATCTGTTATCGATAGCACTTTTCTGACCGTTGCGTGTAGTTTTGACGTGAGCACCTTGAAAATTTGATATTCTATTCCTGTGACAGTTGAACCCTTTTAATATTTCTCAATTTTCGAACCGATATCATGCATACCAATGATAAAATCTGGGTCAAGTGCCGAAATAGATGTTTAACAGCATTATTTACAGCCTACATACAAAAAAATTTAGATTTTGCAATCAATAACGAAAAGTTAATGTTTAGATTATATTTCTCAACAAAACTCCTTAAAGTAAAACTTCTCCAACCGAATGGTTGGTTACTTAATGGTAGCGGCATGCAAAGTAACGGTAAATCAAGGGATTTGAAAATTACACTTTTTATTTGATTATGCATACGGAGAGATCACTAAAACAAACAGCATCTTTAGAAATAAAGTAGTTTTTTCTTCTTTTAAGAAAAGAGAAGCAAAATTGTTTTTGCACATATATTTATTTGTATGAGGTACTAGAGAAACTATCAAGGCTAGGCATAGATATAATAGGGTATGCTGATGACCTGGCTATTATAGTCTCTAGGAAGTTCGGCCCAACCATCACCGAGCTGATGCAAAGGGCACTGAACACGGTCCTTGGATGGTGTACAGAAGTGGGTCTAAACATAAGCCCGGCGAAGCACCTATGGAGCTTTCCAACGAGGTCAAATATCTAGGTGTGAAACTGGACTAAACTGGAGCTACCACCTTGACAAAACGCTGACTAAAAGAACCCATGCGATGTGGACATGTCGTAGTCACATTGGTAAAACGTGGGGCTTAGACTTCAAAACCATAAGATGGCTATATTGCATGATGGTCAGGCCTGTTGTCACTTACGTTGCCCTTATTTGGTGACCAAAGGTCCAACAGACCACTGTCATACAAAAGTGCAGTAAGCTTCAGTGGCTCGTATGCGCAGCACTAACGTGTGCGTTGCGTACATGTCCCACCGCAGCACTCGAGACAATCATTGGACTGAATCCGCTGCACCTGCTCATAAAGAAATCTGCTTCTTTGAGCCTCCTGAGAATTAAACTCACAGATGCTCGCAGTTGCTAGCAGTAGACTCTGGTCATGCTAGTCTCATTAAAACAATTCCTGGCTAATCGATCTGCAATCTGCAATCGATTTGAAGACCACGGAACTCTTCTTTGTGGCGAGATTTAGGTCCCTAATTCCAGACCCCGCCCTTGCAATCGAGCAATGTTTGTTTCTCCCAAATTTGTGAAACGGGCCCAACCAAACTTAAATTGATGGCAAAATTTTAAAGACTTGAGCAAAAATACAATTGCCACGCCCACTTCTGACTCCACAAAGAGGCTAAAAAAGAGTATATCGCAGTCGGGTGCATCCGACTGCAACGTTCTTACTTGTTTTTTCTTGGAATATTCGCGCAGTTGTGGGCTGTCAAAGTAAACAGATTTTTCTAAAAGCTAACTTACAACTTTTGATGTATTTTTGTCGATCTCAGTCAAGCATATTTTATAAACAAGAATGCGGAGTTACATCAAATCTGACCGTGGTTCTATTTTAAATAGGTTCGTAGTTATGTACGTAAAATGTCTTTGTGACCTGTGATGTCATGTTCTAGCTTCAAGTTTGTGTAGAATTAAGCATTAGAAACTGTGCTGCCAAATATGCAGAATCATATGACAAAATCCCTGCTGATAATTGGTATTTATACTTTTTAGCCTAGAACAAAAATCACTGTCACTGATATTTGTCACAGGTATTTCTTTGTCACAGTCGCAGCTGTCATTGTGACAGCAAAAGAGCAGTATAACTATCTACTGCTATATACAAATGGGATTGTGATGGAAGTAGTATCCATTCTTATTATCGACAAGGTTTCAGCGGGTCTAATAGCATGATTCCGCCGGGCTTAAATGTACTTTTAAGCAGTTCAGCGGCAACACAAGCAAGCAGCGTACTCAACTTGCACAGTGCATGTCAAACTGTTGTTTCTGCCTGCTTAGACAGTGGAAATAAGTTCTTCCATAACTTTGGTGCTATTTATCCGATCGTGTTGAAATTTACACATCCGAAAGACATTGATTAAACATACATGTGTACCAAAAATTAAAGCTTTATCTTAAATTGTGGCCGTGGGAGTCTTTTGCGATATGCGGGGGTGCGGGGGGGGTGCATTCGAAATTTGAAATAAACTTGATCTGCGTATGGTATACAGGAATCTACATGCCATGTTTACATGTTTGGTGTCTCTAGCTCTTGTGGTCTCCGAGATCTGTTCATACGGACAGACGGACAGACGGACAGACAGACAGACAGACGGACATGGCTAGTTCGTCTGGGCTGTTGATCCTGATCAAGAATATATATAGTTTATATAGTCGGAAATGCCTCCTTCTGTCTGTTACACACATTTGCAGTACTTTATAACTCCCTTTTTCCCATTTTTAATGGGAACAGGGAGTAAAAAGAATGTACTTTAAACATAAATGTGTCCATTCGCTCCGAGTGTTTGCCAGTACTAAAAACAAAATACTAGTTTTTTTTGTTGATATATCGCTAAGATGTAATTCGATAATCACAACAAACAGTTGATTTCAAGAAAAAGGTGCGCGCAACTTTTAAATTCTTGAATTTTATATTAATAATTTTGTATTTGTGCGACACAAGTCAGTGCAGTGGAAGGATTTACCAAGAATCCATGTTGGATTTGTCACTCATTTTAATTTATTTAAAGATTTGTAACGCCTGCCCCAAAGATGCCGCGTCACATTTTCTTGTAGACAAAACATAATTATAAGGTAATAAGAGTATAAGCGCATGCAGAAATTGTGGTAAAAATTGCAAGGCAGCAACGGCTGTTGCGGCTTTTGCTGTTGCCGCTCCTCTGCTTTGTGCGCTGTTGCCTTCACGCTTGCTGCTGTTGTTGCCAGCGTCGCTGCTGCCAGTCGTTGGCGCCCATATTATTGTATACAATTTTTTTGGTAAGATCAGTCAAGGATGTGATAAGCAGCCCTTGTGCTAAACTTGGTTACTCTAGCTATACAATTGTGGGAGATATAGGTTTTTGCTGTTTGTGGGGTAAGGGGTGGGGTGGAGATCTTGACACTTTGTCTGCCTATGGGATATACCAACATGTATACCAAGTTTGGTTGCTCTAGCTTCAAAATTGAGGAAAAAACCTGCGTTCATACGGACAGATGACATCACAAACCCAATATATCCTTTTTTTTTTTTAATTTAAAACAAGTAAGAACGTTGCAGTCGGATGCACCCGACTGCGATATACTCTTTTTAGCCTCTTTGCGGAGCCAGAAGTGGGCGTGGCAATTGTATTTCTGCTCAAATCTTTCAAGTTTTGCCATCAATTTAAGTTTGGTTGGGCTCGTTGTACAGTTTTAGGAGAAACAAACATTGCTCGATTGCAAGGGCGGGGGTGGGCGTGGCAAAATTATTTTTATCGAATCTATTTAATTTGTGGACTCTAGCTAAAGGGGTGTGGGAGATACAGACTTTGCTCATTTTTGGGGGCGGGGGTGGCGTGGCCAAATTTTTCAGATCAATGAAGGATGTGATAAGTAGCCCTTGTGCTAAATTTGATTACTCTAGCTATAAAACTGTAGGAGATATAGGTTTTTGCGGTCTGTGGGGGAGGGGGTGGGGGGGGAGATCTTGACGGTTTGTCTGCTTATGGTATATACATGTATACCAAGTTTGGTTGCTCTAGCTTCAAAACTGTGGAAAAAACTGCGTTCATACAGACGGACGGACGGACGGGCGGACATTTCACAAACCCAATATACTCTTTTTTCTTTTTTTTTCAAAAAAATTAAAAAAGAGTATAAAAAGAGTATAAAAACTCAGCTGTCAAATTGCTATAAAGCAGATGTATCGGATGAACATTTGATTGCGACATGCATTGTGCCAAATTTGCAAAGGATTTATCTTATGGAAGAATTGTCGACCATCCTCCAGTCGGTTTTGTAGACCATTACAATTAATTTTCGAAAAGGAAACCGGTTAATTGGTGAGTCTGGACGTCGAAAAGAACAAATTCTTCCAACAAAATTTGAAAAATATAATATTCATCATAAGTTTTATATGACCATGATCGACGGCAAGGGGTTTAGTGATATAGCAGAGTCTTTATCGCAAACGTGCAGAATTTTCAGTGCCACACCTAAGGTCATGAACAAAATGCCGTCCTCTGTGCACAACATAGCGCTGACATTATTGAATATATTTCCGTTCCAATTGGTATTTCTGAAGATGCTTTGGAGGCACGAAATAAAGATTATAGAAATTCAAGATGATGATGATTTGATACATTCGCTGATTTTTTCATCCGATCCTGTTATATCTCTAAAAGATAAAAATTGTATTTAAAAAAAAAAAATTTCTTTAGATATGGAAGTAAAAGCTTTGCTTTTGGACTACGAATCGGAAAAAATTTTTTTGAGTCAGATTCTTCGGATTCTGAATAAGAATTTATTATCATACTCTATTTGAATTTTTTTGAAAAAAAAGAGTATATTGGGTTTGTGAAATGTGTGTCTGTCCGTCTTTCCGTCCGTATGAACACAGGTTTTTTCCACAGTTTTGAAGCTAAAGCAACCAAACTTGATATACATGTTGATATATACCATAGGCAGACAAACAGTCAAGAAAATATTAACACACTGTACAAATGTCAGTTTCATTACTTATTTTCTCAGTCTTTCCTTGTTGCTGCGACGAAATGGCGACGTTTTGGTCCTTTTGCAAATTTTGACCGTTGCCGAGGCCCTGCTGCTGGCCAGCGTTGCTGACTTCGCGATTGAGTGTCGGAGGAACCCTCCTTGTCGATTTGCTCGACTTCCCTAAAAACCACCTATCAACATAACATCTGCTCACCCCCAAAAAGCCTTACCATGCACCGCCGGTGGGGAAACCTCCACGACCGTCCCCGCGGCACGTATCTCACTACCTGCCTAAGAGCCCACAACTACAGAGTCTTTGCAACTGGGTGCCCAACTCACTTCCCTCTGCCATAAAGCTTGCGATCTACTTGGGCATTTCACATGGAACGATCCTCAGTCAACCTAGGGTATGACCACCTTCATCTCCTTATCCGTCTTCTAAATAAAGCATAATATATCTCTTTCAGGAAACCCATTCGACCAGCTAACGCCAGCATTAAAAAAACACTATTATTTATCATTTTGGAAACTGTTTTTGAACGCAGCAGCAAATGTCAAAACAACATCGAACTGTTAGATTTTAACAATCGGTTAAGAACTTATCCGACGAATGGGTCTCGGTTAGCAGATAACGCTCACATCAAAGCTAACCAGATTTTGAGAAAATTCAATTCATAAAACCGACACATTAACAGTCCGGTTAAACTTAATCGGATATTGAGAAACTGGCCCTTAGTTTAAGGCATTTGAACGTCTCGATTGTAGCTTAAGTTTAACCTGTTTAAACTTATTTTGTATGAAAAATTTTGACAGCTGATTTACTGCCTGTTATCTATAACATGTTTAGCAATTTTAACAGTTTAAGGGGCATTTAACATATTACGTGAATGCTTATTATTTTATTATTTTTTTTAAGGGTTTTGATATAGCTGACCTATCTAGCTATAATTTAGAGCTATGATTCTACTAAATCGAGTTAGTCGCAAATTGGGTTAGTTAATAATAAAGCACCGCCAGATATGCCGTTTGGCCTACTGTGCGTACGTTGCATGCGAGCTTCCCAAATTATGGCTGCGCCAGCCAAAATGAATGCCTGACCGGAGAAGGAGCGACAATCCGTTTGATTTGCGACCCAGTCTGCATGAACCAGTGCTTGATCAAGAAGTTCACATCCTTCGCAAAGTCTGGACGTAACTGCAGTAAACATTAAAGCACCAATTAAGTTTTGAAAAGGATACTTATTCAATTCGACCGAGTGTATTGCGTCCGAACGCTTTAGTGTGCACTTTGCCTCGATTGGTGTCGACGCTGGCTTACAGTCGACCATACCATATCTTTTTAGCATGGTATCTGTGTATTTCGCCTGTGACATGACATGGGGGCGACCCAGGTCGCATCAGGTTTAGTCAGTCAAAGAAGGGAAGTCCGACGGCTCTTTAACCACTGCACCACACACAGTTGCCTACATGAAAGGCAGATCGACAGAGGTCGCTTTTCACTATTTAGGCAGTAAAATTGAGATGGCATTTGAGGCGAATTAAATTGCTTTTCGCTCCTTGACTTCGAAGGTGCCTTTGATAATACTGGCTATCAATGCATAACTAGGACCTTAGAGTCCAGGGGCATTAACAATGCTTCTATCATATGGATAGAGAAATGCTAATGCTCCGAAACATTAAATCTACACTTAATGCCACTACTGTCTGCATTCGAGTCAAAGGGAGTCCACAGGGCGGGGTTTTGTCTCCCTTTTATGGTCCTCAGTGATAGATGAATTATATGTTTATCAGGTTTTTTTTTAAATCCACAAAATACAGCAAATGTTACAAATATTTTATTACGTAGTTTTAAGATTAATGATAGTATATAGAAAAAAATAGTTAAAAGTTTTAACTAAAAACAATCGAATAGTTTTCTTTCACTTGAAAAAATTAGAGTGAACTATGTTTTAATAGTAAATAATTATATGTGCATTTCTTTATTATTCAATGTTTCACACATTTTAATGGTTTAATTAATATGTAAGACAATTTTATTGATTTATTTGAGTTCTGTTATACTTTATAAGTATGAACAGGCAATATGCCATAGAATTCTTTAGGTGTTTAAATGAGGTGGATCGATCTTAACTCATTATCACTATATTGCCAATTTTATCTCTTTGGCTATTTCGAACAGCCTGCAATTCTTAAAACGTTCTGCTTAGAGAATTATCATGTGATCTTCAATTGGATTTAAATTAAGAATCATTGCTAGCCATTTAGAATTTGATGTATTTCTGATGTTTTCACTATGTTATGATGCGTTATCTTTTGATAAATTAAGTTTTTGCGAAGCTTCGTTGTAAAATTGAACTGCCAAGTCTACGAATTCGTTGTTCAATAAGCCAACTTGGCTTTCATTCTGGTTGATAATAAACGTATTGGCATACTTTCTCTATAGCAAATCGCTGCACATATTAATTCTCTGATACCTCTATAACCACATTTGTAACAGGAGCTCCGATCCTGTCCCAAATTTTTCCAATCCTTCAAAAAGTTTTCAAGGAAATATAAATAAAACTTTATATGTCACCACCATTTATACACTCATTGCATTTTCGTCTCAGAACTGGTATCTGTGTGTGAACTATTTACGTGGCCAGGTTAATTTTAAGGTTTAGGTATCATGGAAGTTTGTTGAAGGAAGCGGTTTTCATGAAAAATGTTTACTGTTCTATTCATTGTAATATTAAGTCCAATGTGAGGTTTGATCATTCCGCTGCATATCGATTCCACAGCCACATGGCGTTCGATTAGGCATTTGCATCTGTTATCGATAGCACTTTTCTGACCGTTGCGTGTAGTTTTGACGTGAGCACCTTGAAAATTTGATATTCTATTCCTGTGACAGTTGAACCCTTTTAATATTTCTCAATTTTCGAACCGATATCATGCATACCAATGATAAAATCTGGGTCAAGTGCCGAAATAGATGTTTAACAGCATTATTTACAGCCTACATACAAAAAAATTTAGATTTTGCAATCAATAACGAAAAGTTAATGTTTAGATTATATTTCTCAACAAAACTCCTTAAAGTAAAACTTCTCCAACCGAATGGTTGGTTACTTAATGGTAGCGGCATGCAAAGTAACGGTAAATCAAGGGATTTGAAAATTACACTTTTTATTTGATTATGCATACGGAGAGATCACTAAAACAAACAGCATCTTTAGAAATAAAGTAGTTTTTTCTTCTTTTAAGAAAAGAGAAGCAAAATTGTTTTTGCACATATATTTATTTGTATGAGGTACTAGAGAAACTATCAAGGCTAGGCATAGATATAATAGGGTATGCTGATGACCTGGCTATTATAGTCTCTAGGAAGTTCGGCCCAACCATCACCGAGCTGATGCAAAGGGCACTGAACACGGTCCTTGGATGGTGTACAGAAGTGGGTCTAAACATAAGCCCGGCGAAGCACCTATGGAGCTTTCCAACGAGGTCAAATATCTAGGTGTGAAACTGGACTAAACTGGAGCTACCACCTTGACAAAACGCTGACTAAAGGAACCCATGCGATGTGGACATGTCGTAGTCACATTGGTAAAACGTGGGGCTTAGACTTCAAAACCATAAGATGGCTATATTGCATGATGGTCAGGCCTGTTGTCACTTACGTTGCCCTTATTTGGTGACCAAAGGTCCAACAGACCACTGTCATACAAAAGTGCAGTAAGCTTCAGTGGCTCGTATGCGCAGCACTAACGTGTGCGTTGCGTACATGTCCCACCGCAGCACTCGAGACAATCATTGGACTGAATCCGCTGCACCTGCTCATAAAGAAATCTGCTTCTTTGAGCCTCCTGAGAATTAAACTCACAGATGCTCGCAGTTGCTAGCAGTAGACTCTGGTCATGCTACTCTCATGAAAACAATTCCTGGCTAATCGATCTGCAATCTGCAATCGATTTGAAGACCACGGAACTCTTCTTTGTGGCGAGATTTAGGTCCCTAATTCCAGACCCCGCCCTTGCAATCGAGCAATGTTTGTTTCTCCCAAATTTGTGAAACGGGCCCAACCAAACTTAAATTGATGGCAAAATTTTAAAGACTTGAGCAAAAATACAATTGCCACGCCCACTTCTGACTCCACAAAGAGGCTAAAAAAGAGTATATCGCAGTCGGGTGCATCCGACTGCAACGTTCTTACTTGTTTTTTCTTGGAATATTCGCGCAGTTGTGGGCTGTCAAAGTAAACAGATTTTTCTAAAAGCTAACTTACAACTTTTGATGTATTTTTGTCGATCTCAGTCAAGCATATTTTATAAACAAGAATGCGGAGTTACATCAAATCTGAGCGTGGTTCTATTATAAATAGGTTCGTAGTTATGTACGTAAAATGTCTTTGTGACCTGTGATGTCATGTTCTAGCTTCAAGTTTGTGTAGAATTAAGCATTAGAAACTGTGCTGCCAAATATGCAGAATCATATGACAAAATCCCTGCTGATAATTGGTATTTATACTTTTTAGCCTAGAACAAAAATCACTGTCACTGATATTTGTCACAGGTATTTCTTTGTCACAGTCGCAGCTGTCATTGTGACAGCAAAAGAGCAGTATAACTATCTACTGCTATATACAAATGGGATTGTGATGGAAGTAGTATCCATTCTTATTATCGACAAGGTTTCAGCGGGTCTAATAGCATGATTCCGCCGGGCTTAAATGTACTTTTAAGCAGTTCAGCGGCAACACAAGCAAGCAGCGTACTCAACTTGCACAGTGCATGTCAAACTGTTGTTTCTGCCTGCTTAGACAGTGGAAATAAGTTCTTCCATAACTTTGGTGCTATTTATCCGATCGTGTTGAAATTTACACATCCGAAAGACATTGATTAAACATACATGTGTACCAAAAATTAAAGCTTTATCTTAAATTGTGGCCGTGGGAGTCTTTTGCGATATGCGGGGGTGCGGGGGGGTGCATTCGAAATTTGAAATAAACTTGATCTGCGTATGGTATACAGGAATCTACATGCCAAGTTTGGTGTCTCTAGCTCTTGTGGTCTCCGAGATCTGTGTGTTCATACGGACAGACGGACAGACAGACAGACAGACGGACATGGCTAGTTCGTCTCGGCTGTTGATCCTGATCAAGAATATATATAGTTTATATAGTCGGAAATGCCTCCTTCTGTCTGTTACACACATTTGCAGTACTTTATAACTCCCTTTTTCCCATTTTTAATGGGAACAGGGAGTAAAAAGAATTTACTTTAAACATAAATGTGTCCATTCGCCCCGAGTGTTTGTCAGTACTAAAAACAAAATTCTAGTTTATTTTCTTGATATATCGCTAAGATGTAATTCGATAATCACAACAAACAGTTGATTTCAAGAAAAAGGTGCGCGCAACTTTTAAATTCTTGAATTTTATATTAATAATTTTGTATTTGTGCGACACAAGTCAGTGAAGTGGAAGGATTTACCAAGAATCCATGTTGGATTTTTCACTCATTTTAATTTATTTAAAGATTTGTAACGCCCGCCCCAAAGATGCCGCGTCACATTTTCTTGTAGACAAAACATAATTATAAGGTAATAAGAGTATAAGCGCATGCAGAAATTGTGGTAAAAATTGCAAGGCAGCAACGGCTGTTGCGGCTTTTGCTGTTGCCGCTCCTCTGCTTTGTGCGCTGTTGCCTTCACGCTTGCTGCTGTTGTTGCCAGCGTCGCTGCTGCCAGTCGTTGGCGCCCATATTATTGTATAAAATTTTTTTGGTAAGATCAGTCAAGGATGTGATAAGCAGCCCTTGTGCTAAACTTGGTTACTCTAGCTATACAATTGTGGGAGATATAGGTTTTTGCTGTTTGTGGGGTAAGGGGTGGGGTGGAGATCTTGACACTTTGTCTGCCTATGGGATATACCAACATGTATACCAAGTTTGGTTGCTCTAGCTTCAAAATTGAGGAAAAAACCTGCGTTCATACGGACAGATGACATCACAAACCCAATATATCCTTTTTTTTTTTTAATTTAAAACAAGTAAGAACGTTGCAGTCGGATGCACCCGACTGCGATATACTCTTTTTAGCCTCTTTGCGGAGCCAGAAGTGGGCGTGGCAATTGTATTTCTGCTCAAATCTTTCAAGTTTTGCCATCAATTTAAGTTTGGTTGGGCTCGTTGTACAGTTTTAGGAGAAACAAACATTGCTCGATTGCAAGGGCGGGGGTGGGCGTGGCAAAATTATTTTTATCGAATCTATTTAATTTGTGGACTCTAGCTAAAGGGGTGTGGGAGATACAGACTTTGCTCATTTTTGGGGGCGGGGGTGGCGTGGCCAAATTTTTTTTTGTCAGATCAATGAAGGATGTGATAAGTAGCCCTTGTGCTAAATTTGATTACTCTAGCTATAAAACTGTAGGAGATATAGGTTTTTGCGGTCTGTGGGGGAGGGGGTGGGGGGGGGAGATCTTGACGGTTTGTCTGCTTATGGTATATACATGTATACCAAGTTTGGTTGCTCTAGCTTCAAAACTGTGGAAAAAACTGCGTTCATACAGACGGACGGACGGACGGGCGGACATTTCACAAACCCAATATACTCTTTTTTCTTTTTTTTTCAAAAAAATTAAAAAAGAGTATAAAAAGAGTATAAAAACTCAGCTGTCAAATTGCTATAAAGCAGATGTATCGGATGAACATTTGATTGCGACATGCATTGTGCCAAATTTGCAAAGGATTTATCTTATGGAAGAATTGTCGACCATCCTCCAGTCGGTTTTGTAGACCATTACAATTAATTTTCGAAAAGGAAACCGGTTAATTGGTGAGTCTGGACGTCGAAAAGAACAAATTCTTCCAACAAAATTTGAAAAATATAATATTCATCATAAGTTTTATATGACCATGATCGACGGCAAGGGGTTTAGTGATATAGCAGAGTCTTTATCGCAAACGTGCAGAATTTTCAGTGCCACACCTAAGGTCATGAACAAAATGCCGTCCTCTGTGCACAACATAGCGCTGACATTATTGAATATATTTCCGTTCCAATTGGTATTTCTGAAGATGCTTTGGAGGCACGAAATAAAGATTATAGAAATTCAAGATGATGATGATTTGATACATTCGCTGATTTTTTCATCCGATCCTGTTATATCTCTAAAAGATAAAAATTGTATTTAAAAAAAAAAAATTTCTTTAGATATGGAAGTAAAAGCTTTGCTTTTGGACTACGAATCGGAAAAAATTTTTTTGAGTCAGATTCTTCGGATTCTGAATAAGAATTTATTATCATACTCTATTTGAATTTTTTTGAAAAAAAAGAGTATATTGGGTTTGTGATATGTGTGTCTGTCCGTCTTTCCGTCCGTATGAACACAGGTTTTTTCCACAGTTTTGAAGCTAAAGCAACCAAACTTGATATACATGTTGATATATACCATAGGCAGACAAACAGTCAAGAAAATATTAACACACTGTACAAATGTCAGTTTCATTACTTATTTTCTCAGTCTTTCCTTGTTGCTGCGACGAAATGGCGACGTTTTGGTCCTTTTGCAAATTTTGACCGTTGCCGAGGCCCTGCTGCTGGCCAGCGTTGCTGACTTCGCGATTGAGTGTCGGAGGAACCCTCCTTGTCGATTTGCTCGACTTCCCTAAAAACCACCTATCAACATAACATCTGCTCACCCCCAAAAAGCCTTACCATGCACCGCCGGTGGGGAAACCTCCACGACCGTCCCCGCGGCACGTATCTCACTACCTGCCTAAGAGCCCACAACTACAGAGTCTTTGCAACTGGGTGCCCAACTCACTTCCCTCTGCCATAAAGCTTGCGATCTACTTGGGCATTTCACATGGAACGATCCTCAGTCAACCTAGGGTATGACCACCTTCATCTCCTTATCCGTCTTCTAAATAAAGCATAATATATCTCTTTCAGGAAACCCATTCGACCAGCTAACGCCAGCATTAAAAAAACACTATTATTTATCATTTTGGAAACTGTTTTTGAACGCAGCAGCAAATGTCAAAACAACATCGAACTGTTAGATTTTAACAATCGGTTAAGAACTTATCCGACGAATGGGTCTCGGTTAGCAGATAACGCTCACATCAAAGCTAACCAGATTTTGAGAAAATTCAATTCATAAAACCGACACATTAACAGTCCGGTTAAACTTAATCGGATATTGAGAAACTGGCCCTTAGTTTAAGGCATTTGAACGTCTCGATTGTAGCTTAAGTTTAACCTGTTTAAACTTATTTTGTATGAAAAATTTTGACAGCTGATTTACTGCCTGTTATCTATAACATGTTTAGCAATTTTAACAGTTTAAGGGGCATTTAACATATTACGTGAATGCTTATTATTTTATTATTTTTTTTAAGGGTTTTGATATAGCTGACCTATCTAGCTATAATTTAGAGCTATGATTCTACTAAATCGAGTTAGTCGCAAATTGGGTTAGTTAATAATAAAGCACCGCCAGATATGCCGTTTGGCCTACTGTGCGTACGTTGCATGCGAGCTTCCCAAATTATGGCTGCGCCAGCCAAAATGAATGCCTGACCGGAGAAGGAGCGACAATCCGTTTGATTTGCGACCCAGTCTGCATGAACCAGTGCTTGATCAAGAAGTTCACATCCTTCGCAAAGTCTGGACGTAACTGCAGTAAACATTAAAGCACCAATTAAGTTTTGAAAAGGATACTTATTCAATTCGACCGAGTGTATTGCGTCCGAACGCTTTAGTGTGCACTTTGCCTCGATTGGTGTCGACGCAGGCTTACAGTCGACCATACCATATCTTTTTAGCATGGTATCTGTGTATTTCGCCTGTGACATGACATGGGGGCGACCCAGGTCGCATCAGGTTTAGTCAGTCAAAGAAGGGAAGTCCGACGGCTCTTTAACCACTGCACCACACACAGTTGCCTACATGAAAGGCAGATCGACAGAGGTCGCTTTTCACTATTTAGGCAGTAAAATTGAGATGGCATTTGAGGCGAATTAAATTGCTTTTCGCTCCTTGACTTCGAAGGTGCCTTTGATAATACTGGCTATCAATGCATAACTAGGACCTTAGAGTCCAGGGGCATTAACAATGCTTCTATCATATGGATAGAGAAATGCTAATGCTCCGAAACATTAAATCTACACTTAATGCCACTACTGTCTGCATTCGAGTCAAAGGGAGTCCACAGGGCGGGGTTTTGTCTCCCTTTTATGGTCCTCAGTGATAGATGAATTATATGTTTATCAGGTTTTTTTTTAAATCCACAAAATACAGCAAATGTTACAAATATTTTATTACGTAGTTTTAAGATTAATGATAGTATATAGAAAAAAATAGTTAAAAGTTTTAACTAAAAACAATCGAATAGTTTTCTTTCACTTGAAAAAATTAGAGTGAACTATGTTTTAATAGTAAATAATTATATGTGCATTTCTTTATTATTCAATGTTTCACACATTTTAATGGTTTAATTAATATGTAAGACAATTTTATTGATTTATTTGAGTTCTGTTATACTTTATAAGTATGAACAGGCAATATGCCATAGAATTCTTTAGGTGTTTAAATGAGGTGGATCGATCTTAACTCATTATCACTATATTGCCAATTTTATCTCTTTGGCTATTTCGAACAGCCTGCAATTCTTAAAACGTTCTGCTTAGAGAATTATCATGTGATCTTCAATTGGATTTAAATTAAGAATCATTGCTAGCCATTTAGAATTTGATGTATTTCTGATGTTTTCACTATGTTATGATGCGTTATCTTTTGATAAATTAAGTTTTTGCGAAGCTTCGTTGTAAAATTGAACTGCCAAGTCTACGAATTCGTTGTTCAATAAGCCAACTTGGCTTTCATTCTGGTTGATAATAAACGTATTGGCATACTTTCTCTATAGCAAATCGCTGCACATATTAATTCTCTGATACCTCTATAACCACATTTGTAACAGGAGCTCCGATCCTGTCCCAAATTTTTCCAATCCTTCAAAAAGTTTTCAAGGAAATATAAATAAAACTTTATATGTCACCACCATTTATACACTCATTGCATTTTCGTCTCAGAACTGGTATCTGTGTGTGAACTATTTACGTGGCCAGGTTAATATTAAGGTTTAGGTATCATGGAAGTTTGTTGAAGGAAGCGGTTTTCATGAAAAATGTTTACTGTTCTATTCATTGTAATATTAAGTCCAATGTGAGGTTTGATCATTCCGCTGCATATCGATTCCACAGCCACATGGCGTTCGATTAGGCATTTGCATCTGTTATCGATAGCACTTTTCTGACCGTTGCGTGTAGTTTTGACGTGAGCACCTTGAAAATTTGATATTCTATTCCTGTGACAGTTGAACCCTTTTAATATTTCTCAATTTTCGAACCGATATCATGCATACCAATGATAAAATCTGGGTCAAGTGCCGAAATAGATGTTTAACAGCATTATTTACAGCCTACATACAAAAAAATTTAGATTTTGCAATCAATAACGAAAAGTTAATGTTTAGATTATATTTCTCAACAAAACTCCTTAAAGTAAAACTTCTCCAACCGAATGGTTGGTTACTTAATGGTAGCGGCATGCAAAGTAACGGTAAATCAAGGGATTTGAAAATTACACTTTTTATTTGATTATGCATACGGAGAGATCACTAAAACAAACAGCATCTTTAGAAATAAAGTAGTTTTTTCTTCTTTTAAGAAAAGAGAAGCAAAATTGTTTTTGCACATATATTTATTTGTATGAGGTACTAGAGAAACTATCAAGGCTAGGCATAGATATAATAGGGTATGCTGATGACCTGGCTATTATAGTCTCTAGGAAGTTCGGCCCAACCATCACCGAGCTGATGCAAAGGGCACTGAACACGGTCCTTGGATGGTGTACAGAAGTGGGTCTAAACATAAGCCCGGCGAAGCACCTATGGAGCTTTCCAACGAGGTCAAATATCTAGGTGTGAAACTGGACTAAACTGGAGCTACCACCTTGACAAAACGCTGACTAAAGGAACCCATGCGATGTGGACATGTCGTAGTCACATTGGTAAAACGTGGGGCTTAGACTTCAAAACCATAAGATGGCTATATTGCATGATGGTCAGGCCTGTTGTCACTTACGTTGCCCTTATTTGGTGACCAAAGGTCCAACAGACCACTGTCATACAAAAGTGCAGTAAGCTTCAGTGGCTCGTATGCGCAGCACTAACGTGTGCGTTGCGTACATGTCCCACCGCAGCACTCGAGACAATCATTGGACTGAATCCGCTGCACCTGCTCATAAAGAAATCTGCTTCTTTGAGCCTCCTGAGAATTAAACTCACAGATGCTCGCAGTTGCTAGCAGTAGACTCTGGTCATGCTACTCTCATGAAAACAATTCCTGGCTAATCGATCTGCAATCTGCAATCGATTTGAAGACCACGGAACTCTTCTTTGTGGCGAGATTTAGGTCCCTAATTCCAGACCCCGCCCTTGCAATCGAGCAATGTTTGTTTCTCCCAAATTTGTGAAACGGGCCCAACCAAACTTAAATTGATGGCAAAATTTTAAAGACTTGAGCAAAAATACAATTGCCACGCCCACTTCTGACTCCACAAAGAGGCTAAAAAAGAGTATATCGCAGTCGGGTGCATCCGACTGCAACGTTCTTACTTGTTTTTTCTTGGAATATTCGCGCAGTTGTGGGCTGTCAAAGTAAACAGATTTTTCTAAAAGCTAACTTACAACTTTTGATGTATTTTTGTCGATCTCAGTCAAGCATATTTTATAAACAAGAATGCGGAGTTACATCAAATCTGAGCGTGGTTCTATTATAAATAGGTTCGTAGTTATGTACGTAAAATGTCTTTGTGACCTGTGATGTCATGTTCTAGCTTCAAGTTTGTGTAGAATTAAGCATTAGAAACTGTGCTGCCAAATATGCAGAATCATATGACAAAATCCCTGCTGATAATTGGTATTTATACTTTTTAGCCTAGAACAAAAATCACTGTCACTGATATTTGTCACAGGTATTTCTTTGTCACAGTCGCAGCTGTCATTGTGACAGCAAAAGAGCAGTATAACGCGTACTCAACTTGCACAGTGCATGTCAAACTGTTGTTTCTGCCTGCTTAGACAGTGGAAATAAGTTCTTCCATAACTTTGGTGCTATTTATCCGATCGTGTTGAAATTTACACATCCGAAAGACATTGATTAAACATACATGTGTACCAAAAATTAAAGCTTTATCTTAAATTGTGGCCGTGGGAGTCTTTTGCGATATGCGGGGGTGCGGGGGGGTGCATTCGAAATTTGAAATAAACTTGATCTGCGTATGGTATACAGGAATCTACATGCCAAGTTTGGTGTCTCTAGCTCTTGTGGTCTCCGAGATCTGTGTGTTCATACGGACAGACGGACAGACAGACAGACAGACGGACATGGCTAGTTCGTCTCGGCTGTTGATCCTGATCAAGAATATATATAGTTTATATAGTCGGAAATGCCTCCTTCTGTCTGTTACACACATTTGCAGTACTTTATAACTCCCTTTTTCCCATTTTTAATGGGAACAGGGAGTAAAAAGAATTTACTTTAAACATAAATGTGTCCATTCGCCCCGAGTGTTTGTCAGTACTAAAAACAAAATTCTAGTTTATTTTCTTGATATATCGCTAAGATGTAATTCGATAATCACAACAAACAGTTGATTTCAAGAAAAAGGTGCGCGCAACTTTTAAATTCTTGAATTTTATATTAATAATTTTGTATTTGTGCGACACAAGTCAGTGAAGTGGAAGGATTTACCAAGAATCCATGTTGGATTTTTCACTCATTTTAATTTATTTAAAGATTTGTAACGCCCGCCCCAAAGATGCCGCGTCACATTTTCTTGTAGACAAAACATAATTATAAGGTAATAAGAGTATAAGCGCATGCAGAAATTGTGGTAAAAATTGCAAGGCAGCAACGGCTGTTGCGGCTTTTGCTGTTGCCGCTCCTCTGCTTTGTGCGCTGTTGCCTTCACGCTTGCTGCTGTTGTTGCCAGCGTCGCTGCTGCCAGTCGTTGGCGCCCATATTATTGTATAAAATTTTTTTGGTAAGATCAGTCAAGGATGTGATAAGCAGCCCTTGTGCTAAACTTGGTTACTCTAGCTATACAATTGTGGGAGATATAGGTTTTTGCTGTTTGTGGGGTAAGGGGTGGGGTGGAGATCTTGACACTTTGTCTGCCTATGGGATATACCAACATGTATACCAAGTTTGGTTGCTCTAGCTTCAAAATTGAGGAAAAAACCTGCGTTCATACGGACAGATGACATCACAAACCCAATATATCCTTTTTTTTTTTTAATTTAAAACAAGTAAGAACGTTGCAGTCGGATGCACCCGACTGCGATATACTCTTTTTAGCCTCTTTGCGGAGCCAGAAGTGGGCGTGGCAATTGTATTTCTGCTCAAATCTTTCAAGTTTTGCCATCAATTTAAGTTTGGTTGGGCTCGTTGTACAGTTTTAGGAGAAACAAACATTGCTCGATTGCAAGGGCGGGGGTGGGCGTGGCAAAATTATTTTTATCGAATCTATTTAATTTGTGGACTCTAGCTAAAGGGGTGTGGGAGATACAGACTTTGCTCATTTTTGGGGGCGGGGGTGGCGTGGCCAAATTTTTTTTTGTCAGATCAATGAAGGATGTGATAAGTAGCCCTTGTGCTAAATTTGATTACTCTAGCTATAAAACTGTAGGAGATATAGGTTTTTGCGGTCTGTGGGGGAGGGGGTGGGGGGGGAGATCTTGACGGTTTGTCTGCTTATGGTATATACATGTATACCAAGTTTGGTTGCTCTAGCTTCAAAACTGTGGAAAAAACTGCGTTCATACAGACGGACGGACGGACGGGCGGACATTTCACAAACCCAATATACTCTTTTTTCTTTTTTTTTCAAAAAAATTAAAAAAGAGTATAAAAAGAGTATAAAAACTCAGCTGTCAAATTGCTATAAAGCAGATGTATCGGATGAACATTTGATTGCGACATGCATTGTGCCAAATTTGCAAAGGATTTATCTTATGGAAGAATTGTCGACCATCCTCCAGTCGGTTTTGTAGACCATTACAATTAATTTTCGAAAAGGAAACCGGTTAATTGGTGAGTCTGGACGTCGAAAAGAACAAATTCTTCCAACAAAATTTGAAAAATATAATATTCATCATAAGTTTTATATGACCATGATCGACGGCAAGGGGTTTAGTGATATAGCAGAGTCTTTATCGCAAACGTGCAGAATTTTCAGTGCCACACCTAAGGTCATGAACAAAATGCCGTCCTCTGTGCACAACATAGCGCTGACATTATTGAATATATTTCCGTTCCAATTGGTATTTCTGAAGATGCTTTGGAGGCACGAAATAAAGATTATAGAAATTCAAGATGATGATGATTTGATACATTCGCTGATTTTTTCATCCGATCCTGTTATATCTCTAAAAGATAAAAATTGTATTTAAAAAAAAAAAATTTCTTTAGATATGGAAGTAAAAGCTTTGCTTTTGGACTACGAATCGGAAAAAATTTTTTTGAGTCAGATTCTTCGGATTCTGAATAAGAATTTATTATCATACTCTATTTGAATTTTTTTGAAAAAAAAAAGTATATTGGGTTTGTGATATGTGTGTCTGTCCGTCTTTCCGTCCGTATGAACACAGGTTTTTTCCACAGTTTTGAAGCTAAAGCAACCAAACTTGATATACATGTTGATATATACCATAGGCAGACAAACAGTCAAGAAAATATTAACACACTGTACAAATGTCAGTTTCATTACTTATTTTCTCAGTCTTTCCTTGTTGCTGCGACGAAATGGCGACGTTTTGGTCCTTTTGCAAATTTTGACCGTTGCCGAGGCCCTGCTGCTGGCCAGCGTTGCTGACTTCGCGATTGAGTGTCGGAGGAACCCTCCTTGTCGATTTGCTCGACTTCCCTAAAAACCACCTATCAACATAACATCTGCTCACCCCCAAAAAGCCTTACCATGCACCGCCGGTGGGGAAACCTCCACGACCGTCCCCGCGGCACGTATCTCACTACCTGCCTAAGAGCCCACAACTACAGAGTCTTTGCAACTGGGTGCCCAACTCACTTCCCTCTGCCATAAAGCTTGCGATCTACTTGGGCATTTCACATGGAACGATCCTCAGTCAACCTAGGGTATGACCACCTTCATCTCCTTATCCGTCTTCTAAATAAAGCATAATATATCTCTTTCAGGAAACCCATTCGACCAGCTAACGCCAGCATTAAAAAAACACTATTATTTATCATTTTGGAAACTGTTTTTGAACGCAGCAGCAAATGTCAAAACAACATCGAACTGTTAGATTTTAACAATCGGTTAAGAACTTATCCGACGAATGGGTCTCGGTTAGCAGATAACGCTCACATCAAAGCTAACCAGATTTTGAGAAAATTCAATTCATAAAACCGACACATTAACAGTCCGGTTAAACTTAATCGGATATTGAGAAACTGGCCCTTAGTTTAAGGCATTTGAACGTCTCGATTGTAGCTTAAGTTTAACCTGTTTAAACTTATTTTGTATGAAAAATTTTGACAGCTGATTTACTGCCTGTTATCTATAACATGTTTAGCAATTTTAACAGTTTAAGGGGCATTTAACATATTACGTGAATGCTTATTATTTTATTATTTCTTTTAAGGGTTTTGATATAGCTGACCTATCTAGCTATAATTTAGAGCTATGATTCTACTAAATCGAGTTAGTCGCAAATTGGGTTAGTTAATAATAAAGCACCGCCAGATATGCCGTTTGGCCTACTGTGCGTACGTTGCATGCGAGCTTCCCAAATTATGGCTGCGCCAGCCAAAATGAATGCCTGACCGGAGAAGGAGCGACAATCCGTTTGATTTGCGACCCAGTCTGCATGAACCAGTGCTTGATCAAGAAGTTCACATCCTTCGCAAAGTCTGGACGTAACTGCAGTAAACATTAAAGCACCAATTAAGTTTTGAAAAGGATACTTATTCAATTCGACCGAGTGTATTGCGTCCGAACGCTTTAGTGTGCACTTTGCCTCGATTGGTGTCGACGCAGGCTTACAGTCGACCATACCATATCTTTTTAGCATGGTATCTGTGTATTTCGCCTGTGACATGACATGGGGGCGACCCAGGTCGCATCAGGTTTAGTCAGTCAAAGAAGGGAAGTCCGACGGCTCTTTAACCACTGCACCACACACAGTTGCCTACATGAAAGGCAGATCGACAGAGGTCGCTTTTCACTATTTAGGCAGTAAAATTGAGATGGCATTTGAGGCGAATTAAATTGCTTTTCGCTCCTTGACTTCGAAGGTGCCTTTGATAATACTGGCTATCAATGCATAACTAGGACCTTAGAGTCCAGGGGCATTAACAATGCTTCTATCATATGGATAGAGAAATGCTAATGCTCCGAAACATTAAATCTACACTTAATGCCACTACTGTCTGCATTCGAGTCAAAGGGAGTCCACAGGGCGGGGTTTTGTCTCCCTTTTATGGTCCTCAGTGATAGATGAATTATATGTTTATCAGGTTTTTTTTTAAATCCACAAAATACAGCAAATGTTACAAATATTTTATTACGTAGTTTTAAGATTAATGATAGTATATAGAAAAAAATAGTTAAAAGTTTTAACTAAAAACAATCGAATAGTTTTCTTTCACTTGAAAAAATTAGAGTGAACTATGTTTTAATAGTAAATAATTATATGTGCATTTCTTTATTATTCAATGTTTCACACATTTTAATGGTTTAATTAATATGTAAGACAATTTTATTGATTTATTTGAGTTCTGTTATACTTTATAAGTATGAACAGGCAATATGCCATAGAATTCTTTAGGTGTTTAAATGAGGTGGATCGATCTTAACTCATTATCACTATATTGCCAATTTTATCTCTTTGGCTATTTCGAACAGCCTGCAATTCTTAAAACGTTCTGCTTAGAGAATTATCATGTGATCTTCAATTGGATTTAAATTAAGAATCATTGCTAGCCATTTAGAATTTGATGTATTTCTGATGTTTTCACTATGTTATGATGCGTTATCTTTTGATAAATTAAGTTTTTGCGAAGCTTCGTTGTAAAATTGAACTGCCAAGTCTACGAATTCGTTGTTCAATAAGCCAACTTGGCTTTCATTCTGGTTGATAATAAACGTATTGGCATACTTTCTCTATAGCAAATCGCTGCACATATTAATTCTCTGATACCTCTATAACCACATTTGTAACAGGAGCTCCGATCCTGTCCCAAATTTTTCCAATCCTTCAAAAAGTTTTCAAGGAAATATAAATAAAACTTTATATGTCACCACCATTTATACACTCATTGCATTTTCGTCTCAGAACTGGTATCTGTGTGTGAACTATTTACGTGGCCAGGTTAATATTAAGGTTTAGGTATCATGGAAGTTTGTTGAAGGAAGCGGTTTTCATGAAAAATGTTTACTGTTCTATTCATTGTAATATTAAGTCCAATGTGAGGTTTGATCATTCCGCTGCATATCGATTCCACAGCCACATGGCGTTCGATTAGGCATTTGCATCTGTTATCGATAGCACTTTTCTGACCGTTGCGTGTAGTTTTGACGTGAGCACCTTGAAAATTTGATATTCTATTCCTGTGACAGTTGAACCCTTTTAATATTTCTCAATTTTCGAACCGATATCATGCATACCAATGATAAAATCTGGGTCAAGTGCCGAAATAGATGTTTAACAGCATTATTTACAGCCTACATACAAAAAAATTTAGATTTTGCAATCAATAACGAAAAGTTAATGTTTAGATTATATTTCTCAACAAAACTCCTTAAAGTAAAACTTCTCCAACCGAATGGTTGGTTACTTAATGGTAGCGGCATGCAAAGTAACGGTAAATCAAGGGATTTGAAAATTACACTTTTTATTTGATTATGCATACGGAGAGATCACTAAAACAAACAGCATCTTTAGAAATAAAGTAGTTTTTTCTTCTTTTAAGAAAAGAGAAGCAAAATTGTTTTTGCACATATATTTATTTGTATGAGGTACTAGAGAAACTATCAAGGCTAGGCATAGATATAATAGGGTATGCTGATGACCTGGCTATTATAGTCTCTAGGAAGTTCGGCCCAACCATCACCGAGCTGATGCAAAGGGCACTGAACACGGTCCTTGGATGGTGTACAGAAGTGGGTCTAAACATAAGCCCGGCGAAGCACCTATGGAGCTTTCCAACGAGGTCAAATATCTAGGTGTGAAACTGGACTAAACTGGAGCTACCACCTTGACAAAACGCTGACTAAAGGAACCCATGCGATGTGGACATGTCGAAGTCACATTGGTAAAACGTGGGGCTTAGACTTCAAAACCATAAGATGGCTATATTGCATGATGGTCAGGCCTGTTGTCACTTACGTTGCCCTTATTTGGTGACCAAAGGTCCAACAGACCACTGTCATACAAAAGTGCAGTAAGCTTCAGTGGCTCGTATGCGCAGCACTAACGTGTGCGTTGCGTACATGTCCCACCGCAGCACTCGAGACAATCATTGGACTGAATCCGCTGCACCTGCTCATAAAGAAATCTGCTTCTTTGAGCCTCCTGAGAATTAAACTCACAGATGCTCGCAGTTGCTAGCAGTAGACTCTGGTCATGCTACTCTCATGAAAACAATTCCTGGCTAATCGATCTGCAATCTGCAATCGATTTGAAGACCACGGAACTCTTCTTTGTGGCGAGATTTAGGTCCCTAATTCCAGACCCCGCCCTTGCAATCGAGCAATGTTTGTTTCTCCCAAATTTGTGAAACGGGCCCAACCAAACTTAAATTGATGGCAAAATTTTAAAGACTTGAGCAAAAATACAATTGCCACGCCCACTTCTGACTCCACAAAGAGGCTAAAAAAGAGTATATCGCAGTCGGGTGCATCCGACTGCAACGTTCTTACTTGTTTTTTCTTGGAATATTCGCGCAGTTGTGGGCTGTCAAAGTAAACAGATTTTTCTAAAAGCTAACTTACAACTTTTGATGTATTTTTGTCGATCTCAGTCAAGCATATTTTATAAACAAGAATGCGGAGTTACATCAAATCTGAGCGTGGTTCTATTATAAATAGGTTCGTAGTTATGTACGTAAAATGTCTTTGTGACCTGTGATGTCATGTTCTAGCTTCAAGTTTGTGTAGAATTAAGCATTAGAAACTGTGCTGCCAAATATGCAGAATCATATGACAAAATCCCTGCTGATAATTGGTATTTATACTTTTTAGCCTAGAACAAAAATCACTGTCACTGATATTTGTCACAGGTATTTCTTTGTCACAGTCGCAGCTGTCATTGTGACAGCAAAAGAGCAGTATAACTATCTACTGCTATATACAAATGGGATTGTGATGGAAGTAGTATCCATTCTTATTATCGACAAGGTTTCAGCGGGTCTAATAGCATGATTCCGCCGGGCTTAAATGTACTTTTAAGCAGTTCAGCGGCAACACAAGCAAGCAGCGTACTCAACTTGCACAGTGCATGTCAAACTGTTGTTTCTGCCTGCTTAGACAGTGGAAATAAGTTCTTCCATAACTTTGGTGCTATTTATCCGATCGTGTTGAAATTTACACATCCGAAAGACATTGATTAAACATACATGTGTACCAAAAATTAAAGCTTTATCTTAAATTGTGGCCGTGGGAGTCTTTTGCGATATGCGGGGGTGCGGGGGGGAGCATTCGAAATTTGAAATAAACTTGATCTGCGTATGGTATACAGGAATCTACATGCCAAGTTTGGTGTCTCTAGCTCTTGTGGTCTCCGAGATCTGTGTGTTCATACGGACAGACGGACAGACAGACAGACAGACGGACATGGCTAGTTCGTCTCGGCTGTTGATCCTGATCAAGAATATATATAGTTTATATAGTCGGAAATGCCTCCTTCTGTCTGTTACACACATTTGCAGTACTTTATAACTCCCTTTTTCCCATTTTTAATGGGAACAGGGAGTAAAAAGAATTTACTTTAAACATAAATGTGTCCATTCGCCCCGAGTGTTTGTCAGTACTAAAAACAAAATACTAGTTTATTTTCTTGATATATCGCTAAGATGTAATTCGATAATCACAACAAACAGTTGATTTCAAGAAAAAGGTGCGCGCAACTTTTAAATTCTTGAATTTTATATTAATAATTTTGTATTTGTGCGACACAAGTCAGTGAAGTGGAAGGATTTACCAAGAATCCATGTTGGATTTTTCACTCATTTTAATTTATTTAAAGATTTGTAACGCCCGCCCCAAAGATGCCGCGTCACATTTTCTTGTAGACAAAACATAATTATAAGGTAATAAGAGTATAAGCGCATGCAGAAATTGTGGTAAAAATTGCAAGGCAGCAACGGCTGTTGCGGCTTTTGCTGTTGCCGCTCCTCTGCTTTGTGCGCTGTTGCCTTCACGCTTGCTGTTGTTGTTGCCAGCGTCGCTGCTGCCAGTCGTTGGCGCCCATATTATTGTATAAAATTTTTTTGGTAAGATCAGTCAAGGATGTGATAAGCAGCCCTTGTGCTAAACTTGGTTACTCTAGCTATACAATTGTGGGAGATATAGGTTTTTGCTGTTTGTGGGGTAAGGGGTGGGGTGGAGATCTTGACACTTTGTCTGCTTATGGTATATACCAACATGTATACCAAGTTTGGTTGCTCTAGCTTCAAAATTGAGGAAAAAACCTGCGTTCATACGGACAGATGGACATTTCACAAACCCAATATATCCTTTTTTTTTTTTAATTTAAAACAAGTAAGAACGTTGCAGTCGGATGCACCCGACTGCGATATACTCTTTTTAGCCTCTTTGCGGAGCCAGAAGTGGGCGTGGCAATTGTATTTCTGCTCAAATCTTTCAAGTTTTGCCATCAATTTAAGTTTGGTTGGGCTCGTTGTACAGTTTTAGGAGAAACAAACATTGCTCGATTGCAAGGGCGGGGGTGGGCGTGGCAAAATTATTTTTATCGAATCTATTTAATTTGGGGACTCTAGCTAAAGGGGTGTGGGAGATACAGACTTTGCTCATTTTTGGGGGCGGGGGTGGCGTGGCCAAATTTTTTTTTGTCAGATCAATGAAGGATGTGATAAGTAGCCCTTGTGCTAAATTTGATTACTCTAGCTATAAAACTGTAGGAGATATAGGTTTTTGCGGTCTGTGGGGGAGGGGGTGGGGGGGGAGATCTTGACGGTTTGTCTGCTTATGGTATATACCAACATGTATACCAAGTTTGGTTGCTCTAGCTTCAAAACTGTGGAAAAAAACTGCGTTCATACAGACGGACGGACGGACGGGCGGACATTTCACAAACCCAATATACTCTTTTTTCTTTTTTTTTCAAAAAAATTAAAAAAGAGTATAAAAAGAGTATAAAAAACTCAGCTGTCAAATTGCTATAAAGCAGATGTATCGGATGAACATTTGATTGCGACATGCATTGTGCCAAATTTGCAGAGGATTTATCTTATGGAAGAATTGTCGACCATCCTCCAGTCGGTTTTGTAGACCATTACAATTAATTTTCGAAAAGGAAACCTGTTAATTGGTGAGTCTGGACGTCGAAAAGAACAAATTCTTCCAACAAAATTTGAAAAATATAATATTCATCATAAGTTTTATATGACCATGATCGACGGCAAGGGGTTTAGTGATATAGCAGAGTCTTTATCGCAAACGTGCAGCATTTTCAGTGCCACACCTAAAGTCATGAACAAAATGCCGTCCTCCGTGCACAACATAGCGCTGACATTATTGAATATATTTCCGTTCCAATTGGTATGTCTGAAGATGCTTTGGAGGCACGAAATAAAGATTATAGAAATTCAAGATGATGATGATTTGATACATTCGCTGATTTTTTCATCGGATCCTGTTATATCACTAAAAGCTAAAAATTCTATTTAAAAAAAAAAATTTCTTTAGATATGGAAGTAAAAGCTTTGCTTTTGGACTACGAATCAGAAAAAATTTTTTTGAGTCAGATTCTTCGGATTCTGAACAAGAATTTATTATCATACTCTATTTGAATTTTTTTGAAAAAAAAAGAGTATATTGGGTTTGTGAAATGTGTGTCTGTCCGTCTTTCCGTCCGTATGAACACAGGTTTTTTCCACAGTTTTGAAGCTAAAGCAACCAAACTTGATATACATGTTGATATATACCATAGGCAGACAAACAGTCAAGAAAATATTGACACACTGTACAAATGTCAGTTTCATTACTTATTTTCTCAGTCATTCCTTGTTGCTGCGACGAAATGGCGACGTTTTGGTCCTTTTGCAAATTTTGACCGTTGCCGAGGCCCTGCTGCTGGCCAGCGTTGCTGACTTCGCGATTGAGTGTCGGAGGAACCCTCCTTGTCGATTTGCTCGACTTCCCTAAAAACCACCTATCAACATAACATCTGCTCACCCCCAAAAAGCCTTACCATGCACCGCCGGTGGGGAAACCTCCACGACCGTCCCCGCGGCACGTATCTCACTACCTGCCTAAGAGCCCACAACTACAAAGTCTTTGCAACTGGGTGCCCAACTCACTTCCCTCTGCCATAAAGCTTGCGATCTACTTGGGCATTTCACATGGAACGATCCTCAGTCAACCTAGGGTATGACCACCTTCATCTCCTTATCCGTCTTCTAAATAAAGCATAATATATCTCTTTCAGGAAACCCATTCGACCAGCTAACGCCAGCATTAAAAAAACACTATTATTTATCATTTTGGAAACTGTTTTTGAACGCAGCAGCAAATGTCAAAACAACATCGAACTGTTAGATTTTAACAATCGGTTAAGAACTTATCCGACGAATGGGTCTCGGTTAGCAGATAACGTTCACATCAAAGCTAACCAGATTTTGAGAAAATTCAATTCATAAAACCGACACATTAACAGTCCGGTTAAACTTAATCGGATATTGAGAAACTGGCCCTTAGTTTAAGGCATTTGAACGTCTCGATTGTAGCTTAAGTTTAAACTGTTTAAACTTATTTTGTATGAAAAATTTTGACAGCTGATTTACTGCCTGTTATCTATAACATGTTTAGCAATTTTAACAGTTTAAGGGGCATTTAACATATTACGTGAATGCTTATTATTTTATTATTTTTTTTAAGGGTTTTATGGGAGGTACTTGATATAGCTGGCCTATCTAGCTATAATTTTTACTAAATCGAGTTAGTCGCAAATTGGGTTAGTTAATAATAAAGCACCGCCAGATATGCCGTTTGGCCTACTGTGCGTACGTTGCTTGCGAGCTTCCCAAATTATGGCTGCGCCAGCCAAAATGAATGCCTGTCCGGAGAAGGAGCGACAATCCGTTTGATTTGCGACCCAGTCTGCATGAACCAGTGCTTGATCAAGAAGTTCACATCCTTCGCAAAGTCTGGACGTAACTGCAGTAAACATTAAAGCACCAATTAAGTTTTGAAAAGGATACTTATTCAATTCGACCGAGTGTATTGCGTCCGAACGCTTTAGTGTGCACTTTGCCTCGATTGGTGTCGACGCAGGCTTACAGTCGACCATACCATATCTTTTTAGCATGGTATCTATGTATTTCGCCTGTGACATGAATACTCGTCGTTTTAATATGTCTAGGTCGAACTCTATATCCAAACAGCTTTCAACTGAGCCAATGTCTTTTATCTGGAATGCTTCGCTAAGATGCTTCTTTGCTGCGACTACCCAATCCAGGTGATTTGATGCCAATAGCAGGTCGTCGACGAAAATTGTGATTAGGAGAATTTTGTTCGCCTGTCGCTTTACGAAGAAGCAGGATCCAGTTTGGTGGCCTCAAGTCCAATTTTCTGTAGTTTGCAATACCATCGCAAAACTGATTAACGCAATCCCTAAAGAGCTTTTTTTTATTAAACAGCCGGAATTTTTCATCTGGTTTAATGTCTTTCGCCATTCGATGCAAGAAATCTGTCAAGCCATTTGGTATGCTAATGTTTCCGCTAATTCACCGTTTTGATACGCTGTAAGAACGTTTATTTGTTGCATCTGCATTTCGATGTAGGCCGTACTACGGGCGAGCACAACTCGTGTAAATCCTCTCCGGGTTTCTGAGCGTAGCCTTTTGCAACGAGGCGCACATTCTGTTAGCCAGTGGGGGTGTCATCGCCTTAAGTCAAAAAAACCGTCTTGTTGCCAATTATCTTCCGATCGTTTGGTGGCTCAACTAGTTGCCACGTGCTGCTGATGATATGTGCCATAAGCTTTATAAATTTTGAAAGAACATTGATTTCTGTTTAAGAAAAAAGTTTTCACAAAAGCGACTGTAGTCATCAATGAAGGAGACGAAGTAATTTCGGCCACCGATTGACTGGTTTGACGCAAATGTCCGCATAGGTCATTTATGCCGTAGTTTTCCAGAACTTGTCCTGCTTTTTAGATCACCTTCATTCAGATGGCCCATACGGCAATGCCAGAGATCTATTTTGTCTTTCTTTTCGTGTGTAATTTTGTTCACCTGATCGTGTACGGTATTTAAATTGAACCTCATAACCTTTATCGGTGATTTTTGAAAAATACAGTAAAGTTTGTCGCAAATCAGAAACGTGTAGAGCTTCTTTCAGTGTAAGTTCGTTCTTTGCTGTTTGCCTTTGACTGTTACATTTACTTTACCGATCCCGATAACATTTGTCGAGTTATTATTTGCCAAATGTCTTTTCGACACTGTTAATTTCGTCGAATAAACTCGCGTTTAAACGCATGTGGGCTGTACAACCGCTATCAAGGCACCGCAGACCACTTTGACTCTCAGCATAACAAACTTTTTCGCTTATGTTAAGCGCTTCTTTCTTTTTGCTCCTTTTTCGGCGTTTGCCTCTCTTTGCGTTGGTTTGACAATTGCGCGCGAGGTATCCCGTTTTCTGGCAGATTTTTATTGTTGTATTTTTGGCGACTTACATACAATACTTCTCTCTTCGGTTGTTTTTTGTCTTACGTGCTCCTGATTCTTCCAGTATGTTCACTCGGAGTACACTGGGCTTTGGTAGATTGTCTCTAGATTCCATTGCAACAAAAATGTTCATATGTATCGGGCAAGCTGTATAACAGTAGGATTGCAAGCAGATCATCACCAACTGCTACGTCAATTAACTTTAATTTATATACGGCGTCAAAAAAATCATGTGTTGTCACACTTCACTATTTTCGAGAATCTTCGACAAAGCAATGCGTCTGAGTAGACTGGCTTTGAATAGTTCTTGTAGTTTTAACCAGCAAGCTTTTGCCGAATTGCAGTTGTCTAGTGCAGCTAATTCCGAGGAACACACGGATTAAATTCTGTGCGCACGTGCTTTTTATTCTGTTTTCCAAAAAATAAACAAGTAAGAACATTGCAGTCGGATGCACCCGACTGCGATATACTCTTTTTAGCCTCTTTGCGGAGCCAGAAGTGGGCGTGGCAATTGTATTTCTGCTCAAATCTTTCAAGTTTTGCCATCAATTTAAGTTTGGTTGGGCTCGTTGTACAGTTGTAGGAGAAACAAACATTGCTCGATTGCGAGGGCGGGGGTGGGCGTGGCAAAATTATTTTTATCGAATCTATTTAATTTGGGGACTCTAGCTAAAGGGGTGTGGGAGATACAGACTTTGCTCATTTTTGGGGGCGGGGGTGGGCGTGGCCAAATTTTTTTTAGTCAGATCAATGAAGGATGTGATATGTAGCCCTTGTGCTAAATTTGATTACTCTAGCTATAAAACTGTAGGAGATATAGGTTTTTGCGGTCTGTGGGGGAGGGGGTGGGGTGGAGATCTTGACACTTTGTCTGCTTATGGTATATACCAACATGTATACCAAGTTTGGTTGCTCTAGCTTCAAAACTGTGGAAAAAAACTGCGTTCATACAGACGGACGGACGGACGGGCGGACATTTCACAAACCCAATATACTCTTTTTTCTTTTTTTTTCAAAAAAATTAAAAAAGAGTATAAAAAGAGTATAAAAAACTCAGCTGTCAAATTGCTATAAAGCAGATGTATCGGATGAACATTTGATTGCGACATGCATTGTGCCAAATTTGCAGAGGATTTATCTTATGGATGGAATTGTCGACCATCCTCCAGTCGGTTTTGTAGACCATTACAATTAATTTTCGAAAAGGAAACCTGTTAATTGGTGAGTCTGGACGTCGAAAAGAACAAATTCTTCCAACAAAATTTGAAAAATATAATATTCATCATAAGTTTTATATGACCATGATCGACGGCAAGGGGTTTAGTGATATAGCAGAGTCTTTATCGCAAACGTGCAGCATTTTCAGTGCCACACCTAAAGTCATGAACAAAATGCCGTCCTCCGTGCACAACATAGCGCTGACATTATTGAATATATTTCCGTTCCAATTGGTATGTCTGAAGATGCTTTGGAGGCACGAAATAAAGATTATAGAAATTCAAGATGATGATGATTTGATACATTCGCTGATTTTTTCATCGGATCCTGTTATATCACTAAAAGCTAAAAATTCTATTTAAAAAAAAAAATTTCTTTAGATATGGAAGTAAAAGCTTTGCTTTTGGACTACGAATCGGAAACAAATTTTTTAAGTCAGATTCTTCGGATTCTGAATAAGAATTTATTATCATACTCTATTTGAATTTTTTTGAAAAAAAAAGAGTATATTGGGTTTGTGAAATGTGTGTCTGTCCGTCTTTCCGTCCGTATGAACACAGGTTTTTTCCACAGTTTTGAAGCTAAAGCAACCAAACTTGATATACATGTTGATATATACCATAGGCAGACAAACAGTCAAGAAAATATTGACACACTGTAGAAATGTCAGTTTCATTACTTATTTTCTCAGTCATTCCTTGTTGCTGCGACGAAATGGCGACGTTTTGGTCCTTTTGCAAATTTTGACCGTTGCCGAGGCCCTGCTGCTGGCCAGCGTTGCTGACTTCGCGATTGAGTGTCGGAGGAACCCTCCTTGTCGATTTGCTCGACTTCCCTAAAAACCACCTATCAACATAACATCTGCTCACCCCCAAAAAGCCTTACCATGCACCGCCGGTGGGGAAACCTCCACGACCGTCCCCGCGGCACGTATCTCACTACCTGCCTAAGAGCCCACAACTACAAAGTCTTTGCAACTGGGTGCCCAACCCACTTCCCTCTGCCATAGAGCTTGCGATCTACTTGGGTATTTCACATGGAACGATCCTCAACCTAGGGTATGACCACCTTCATCTCCTTATCCGTCTTCTAAATAAAGCATAATATATCTCTTTCAGGAAACCCATTCGACCAGCTAACGCCAGCATTAAAAAAACACTATTATTTATCATTTTGGAAACTGTTTTTGAACGCAGCAGCAAATGTCAAAACAACATCGAACTGTTAGATTTTAACAATCGGTTAAGAACTTATCCGACGAATGGGTCTCGGTTAGCAGATAACGCTCACATCAAAGCTAACCAGATTTTTAGAAAATTCAATTCATAAAACCGACACATTAACAGTCCGGTTAAACTTAATCGGATATTGAGAAACTGGCCCTTAGTTTAAGGCATTTGAACGTCTCGATTGTAGCTTAAGTTTAAACTGTTTAAACTTATTTTGTATGAAAAATTTTGACAGCTGATTTACTGCCTGTTATCTATAACATGTTTAGCAATTTTAACAGTTTAAGGGGCATTTAACATATTACGTGAATGCTTATTATTTTATTATTTTTTTTAAGGGTTTTATGGGAGGTACTTGATATAGCTGGCCTATCTAGCTATAATTTTTACTAAATCGAGTTAGTCGCAAATTGGGTTAGTTAATAATAAAGCACCGCCAGATATGCCGTTTGGCCTACTGTGCGTACGTTGCTTGCGAGCTTCCCAAATTATGGCTGCGCCAGCCAAAATGAATGCCTGTCCGGAGAAGGAGCGACAATCCGTTTGATTTGCGACCCAGTCTGCATGAACCAGTGCTTGATCAAGAAGTTCACATCCTTCGCAAAGTCTGGACGTAACTGCAGTAAACATTAAAGCACCAATTAAGTTTTGAAAAGGATACTTATTCAATTCGACCGAGTGTATTGCGTCCGAACGCTTTAGTGTGCACTTTGCCTCGATTGGTGTCGACGCAGGCTTACAGTCGACCATACCATATCTTTTTAGCATGGTATCTATGTATTTCGCCTGTGACATGAATACTCGTCGTTTTAATATGTCTAGGTCGAACTCTATATCCAAACAGCTTTCAACTGAGCCAATGTCTTTTATCTGGAATGCTTCGCTAAGATGCTTCTTTGCTGCGACTACCCAATCCAGGTGATTTGATGCCAATAGCAGGTCGTCGACGAAAATTGTGATTAGGAGAATTTTGTTCGCCTGTCGCTTTACGAAGAAGCAGGATCCAGTTTGGTGGCCTCAAGTCCAATTTTCTGTAGTTTGCAATACCATCGCAAAACTGATTAACGCAATCCCTAAAGAGCTTTTTTTTATTAAACAGCCGGAATTTTTCATCTGGTTTAATGTCTTTCGCCATTCGATGCAAGAAATCTGTCAAGCCATTTGGTATGCTAATGTTTCCGCTAATTCACCGTTTTGATACGCTGTAAGAACGTTTATTTGTTGCATCTGCATTTCGATGTAGGCCGTACTACGGGCGAGCACAACTCGTGTAAATCCTCTCCGGGTTTCTGAGCGTAGCCTTTTGCAACGAGGCGCACATTCTGTTAGCCAGTGGGGGTGTCATCGCCTTAAGTCAAAAAAACCGTCTTGTTGCCAATTATCTTCCGATCGTTTGGTGGCTCAACTAGTTGCCACGTGCTGCTGATGATATGTGCCATAAGCTTTATAAATTTTGAAAGAACATTGATTTCTGTTTAAGAAAAAAGTTTTCACAAAAGCGACTGTAGTCATCAATGAAGGAGACGAAGTAATTTCGGCCACCGATTGACTGGTTTGACGCAAATGTCCGCATAGGTCATTTATGCCGTAGTTTTCCAGAACTTGTCCTGCTTTTTAGATCACCTTCATTCAGATGGCCCATACGGCAATGCCAGAGATCTATTTTGTCTTTCTTTTCGTGTGTAATTTTGTTCACCTGATCGTGTACGGTATTTAAATTGAACCTCATAACCTTTATCGGTGATTTTTGAAAAATACAGTAAAGTTTGTCGCAAATCAGAAACGTGTAGAGCTTCTTTCAGTGTAAGTTCGTTCTTTGCTGTTTGCCTTTGACTGTTACATTTACTTTACCGATCCCGATAACATTTGTCGAGTTATTATTTGCCAAATGTCTTTTCGACACTGTTAATTTCGTCGAATAAACTCGCGTTTAAACGCATGTGGGCTGTACAACCGCTATCAAGGCACCGCAGACCACTTTGACTCTCAGCATAACAAACTTTTTCGCTTATGTTAAGCGCTTCTTTCTTTTTGCTCCTTTTTCGGCGTTTGCCTCTCTTTGCGTTGGTTTGACAATTGCGCGCGAGGTATCCCGTTTTCTGGCAGATTTTTATTGTTGTATTTTTGGCGACTTACATACAATACTTCTCTCTTCGGTTGTTTTTTGTCTTACGTGCTCCTGATTCTTCCAGTATGTTCACTCGGAGTACACTGGGCTTTGGTAGATTGTCTCTAGATTCCATTGCAACAAAAATGTTCATATGTATCGGGCAAGCTGTATAACAGTAGGATTGCAAGCAGATCATCACCAACTGCTACGTCAATTAACTTTAATTTATATACGGCGTCAAAAAAATCATGTGTTGTCACACTTCACTATTTTCGAGAATCTTCGACAAAGCAATGCGTCTGAGTAGACTGGCTTTGAATAGTTCTTGTAGTTTTAACCAGCAAGCTTTTGCCGAATTGCAGTTGTCTAGTGCAGCTAATTCCGAGGAACACACGGATTAAATTCTGTGCGCACGTGCTTTTTATTCTGTTTTCCAAAAAATAAACAAGTAAGAACATTGCAGTCGGATGCACCCGACTGCGATATACTCTTTTTTAGCCTCTTTGCGGAGCCAGAAGTGGGCGTGGCAATTGTATTTCTGCTCAAATCTTTCAAGTTTTGCCATCAATTTAAGTTTGGTTGGGCTCGTTGTACAGTTGTAGGAGAAACAAACATTGCTCGATTGCGAGGGCGGGGGTGGGCGTGGCAAAATTATTTTTATCGAATCTATTTAATTTGGGGACTCTAGCTAAAGGGGTGTGGGAGATACAGACTTTGCTCATTTTTGGGGGCGGGGGTGGGCGTGGCCAAATTTTTTTTAGTCAGATCAATGAAGGATGTGATATGTAGCCCTTGTGCTAAATTTGATTACTCTAGCTATAAAACTGTAGGAGATATAGGTTTTTGCGGTCTGTGGGGGAGGGGGTGGGGTGGAGATCTTGACACTTTGTCTGCTTATGGTATATACCAACATGTATACCAAGTTTGGTTGCTCTAGCTTCAAAACTGTGGAAAAAAACTGCGTTCATACAGACGGACGGACGGACGGGCGGACATTTCACAAACCCAATATACTCTTTTTTCTTTTTTTTTCAAAAAAATTAAAAAAGAGTATAAAAAGAGTATAAAAAACTCAGCTGTCAAATTGCTATAAAGCAGATGTATCGGATGAACATTTGATTGCGACATGCATTGTGCCAAATTTGCAGAGGATTTATCTTATGGATGGAATTGTCGACCATCCTCCAGTCGGTTTTGTAGACCATTACAATTAATTTTCGAAAAGGAAACCTGTTAATTGGTGAGTCTGGACGTCGAAAAGAACAAATTCTTCCAACAAAATTTGAAAAATATAATATTCATCATAAGTTTTATATGACCATGATCGACGGCAAGGGGTTTAGTGATATAGCAGAGTCTTTATCGCAAACGTGCAGCATTTTCAGTGCCACACCTAAAGTCATGAACAAAATGCCGTCCTCCGTGCACAACATAGCGCTGACATTATTGAATATATTTCCGTTCCAATTGGTATGTCTGAAGATGCTTTGGAGGCACGAAATAAAGATTATAGAAATTCAAGATGATGATGATTTGATACATTCGCTGATTTTTTCATCGGATCCTGTTATATCACTAAAAGCTAAAAATTCTATTTAAAAAAAAAAATTTCTTTAGATATGGAAGTAAAAGCTTTGCTTTTGGACTACAAATCGGAAACAAATTTTTTAAGTCAGATTCTTCGGATTCTGAATAAGAATTTATTATCATACTCTATTTGAATTTTTTTGAAAAAAAAAGAGTATATTGGGTTTGTGAAATGTGTGTCTGTCCGTCTTTCCGTCCGTATGAACACAGGTTTTTTCCACAGTTTTGAAGCTAAAGCAACCAAACTTGATATACATGTTGATATATACCATAGGCAGACAAACAGTCAAGAAAATATTGACACACTGTAGAAATGTCAGTTTCATTACTTATTTTCTCAGTCATTCCTTGTTGCTGCGACGAAATGGCGACGTTTTGGTCCTTTTGCAAATTTTGACCGTTGCCGAGGCCCTGCTGCTGGCCAGCGTTGCTGACTTCGCGATTGAGTGTCGGAGGAACCCTCCTTGTCGATTTGCTCGACTTCCCTAAAAACCACCTATCAACATAACATCTGCTCACCCCCAAAAAGCCTTACCATGCACCGCCGGTGGGGAAACCTCCACGACCGTCCCCGCGGCACGTATCTCACTACCTGCCTAAGAGCCCACAACTACAAAGTCTTTGCAACTGGGTGCCCAACCCACTTCCCTCTGCCATAGAGCTTGCGATCTACTTGGGTATTTCACATGGAACGATCCTCAACCTAGGGTATGACCACCTTCATCTCCTTATCCGTCTTCTAAATAAAGCATAATATATCTCTTTCAGGAAACCCATTCGACCAGCTAACGCCAGCATTAAAAAAACACTATTATTTATCATTTTGGAAACTGTTTTTGAACGCAGCAGCAAATGTCAAAACAACATCGAACTGTTAGATTTTAACAATCGGTTAAGAACTTATCCGACGAATGGGTCTCGGTTAGCAGATAACGCTCACATCAAAGCTAACCAGATTTTGAGAAAATTCAATTCATAAAACCGACACATTAACAGTCCGGTTAAACTTAATCGGATATTGAGAAACTGGCCCTTAGTTTAAGGCATTTGAACGTCTCGATTGTAGCTTAAGTTTAAACTGTATAAACTTATTTTGTATGAAAAATTTTGACAGCTGATTTACTGCCTGTTATCTATAACATGTTTAGCAATTTTAACAGTTTAAGGGGCATTTAACATATTACGTGAATGCTTATTATTTTATTATTTTTTTTAAGGGTTTTATGGGAGGTACTTGATATAGCTGGCCTATCTAGCTATAATTTTTACTAAATCGAGTTAGTCGCAAATTGGGTTAGTTAATAATAAAGCACCGCCAGATATGCCGTTTGGCCTACTGTGCGTACGTTGCTTGCGAGCTTCCCAAATTATGGCTGCGCCAGCCAAAATGAATGCCTGACCGGAGAAGGAGCGACAATCCGTTTGATTTGCGACCCAGTCTGCATGAACCAGTGCTTGATGATGTAGCCAGAGTTGAACTGGCTCAAGAAGTTCACATCCTTCGCAAAGTCTGGACGTAACTGCAGTAAACATTAAAGCACCAATTAAGTTTTGAAAAGGATACTTTTTCAATTCGACCGAGTGTATTGCGTCCGAACGCTTTAGTGTGCACTTTGCCTCGATTGGTGTCGACGCAGGCTTACAGTCGACCATACCATATCTTTTTAGCATGGTATCTATGTATATCGCCTGTGACATGAATACTCGTCGTTTTAATATGTCTTGGTCGAACTCTATATCCAAACAGCTTTCAACTGAGCCAATGTCTTTTATCTGGAATGCTTCGCTAAGATGCTTCTTTGCTGCGACTACCCAATCCAGGTGATTTGATGCCAATAGCAGGTCGTCGACGAAAATTGTGATTAGGAGAATTTTGTTCGCCTGTCGCTTTACGAAGAAGCAGGATCCAGTTTGGTGGCCTCAAGTCCAATTTTCTGTAGTTTGCAATACCATCGCAAAACTGATTAACGCAATCCCTAAAGAGCTTTTTTTTATTAAACAGCCGGAATTTTTCATCTGGTTTAATGTCTTTCGCCATTCGATGCAAGAAATCTGTCAAGCCATTTGGTATGCTAATGTTTCCGCTAATTAACCGTTTTGATACGCTGCAAGAACGTTTATTTGTTGCATCTGCATTTCGATGTAGGCCGTACTACGGGCGAGCATAACTCGTGTAAGTCCTCTCCGGGTTTCTGAGCGTAGCCTTTTGCAACGAGGCGCACGTTCTGTTAGCCAGTGGGGGTGTCATCGCCTTAAGTCAAAAAAACCGTCTTGTTGCCAATTATCTTCCGATCGTTTGGTGGCTCAACTAGTTGCCACGTGCTGCTGATGATATGTGCCATAAGCTTTATAAATTTTGAAAGAACATTGATTTCTGTTTAAGAAAAAAGTTTTCACAAAAGCGACTGTAGTCATCAATGAAGGAGACGAAGTAATTTCGGCCACCGATTGACTGGTTTGACGCAAATGTCCGCATAGGTCATTTATGCCGTAGTTTTCCAGAACTTGTCCTGCTTTTTAGATCACCTTCATTCAGATGGCCCATACGGCAATGCCAGAGATCTATTTTGTCTTTCTTTTCGTGTGTAATTTTGTTCACCTGATCGTGTACGGTATTTAAATTGAACCTCATAACCTTTATCGGTGATTTTTGAAAAATACAGTAAAGTTTGTCGCAAATCAGAAACGTGTAGAGCTTCTTTCAGTGTAAGTTCGTTCTTTGCTGTTTGCCTTTGACTGTTACATTTACTTTACCGATCCCGATAACATTTGTCGAGTTATTATTTGCCAAATGTCTTTTCGACACTGTTAATTTCGTCGAATAAACTCGCGTTTAAACGCATGTGGGCTGTACAACTGCTATCAAGGCACCGCAGACCACTTTGACTCTCAGCATAACAAACTTTTTCGCTTATGTTAAGCGCTTCTTTCTTTTTGCTCCTTTTTCGGCGTTTGCCTCTCTTTGGGTTGGTTTGACAATTGCGCGCGAGGTATCCCGTTTTCTGGCAGATTTTTATTGTTGTATTTTTGGCGACTTACATACAATACTTCTCTCTTCGGTTGTTTTTTGTCTTACGTGCTCCTGATTCTTCCAGTATGTTCACTCGGAGTACACTGGGCTTTGGTAGATTGTCTCTAGATTCCATTGCAACAAAAATGTTCATATGTATCGGGCAAGCTGTATAACAGTAGGATTGCAAGCAGATCATCACCAACTGCTACGTCAATTAACTTTAATTTATATACGGCGTCAAAAAAATCATGTGTTGTCACACTTCACTATTTTCGAGAATCTTCGACAAAGCAATGCGTCTGAGTAGACTGGCTTTGAATAGTTCTTGTAGTTTTAACCAGCAAGCTTTTGCCGAATTGCAGTTGTCTAGTGCAGCTAATTCCGAGGAACACACGGATTAAATTCTGTGCGCACGTGCTTTTTATTCTGTTTTCCAAAAAATAAACAAGTAAGAACATTGCAGTCGGATGCACCCGACTGCGATATACTCTTTTTTAGCCTCTTTGCGGAGCCAGAAGTGGGCGTGGCAATTGTATTTCTGCTCAAATCTTTCAAGTTTTGCCATCAATTTAAGTTTGGTTGGGCTCGTTGTACAGTTGTAGGAGAAACAAACATTGCTCGATTGCGAGGGCGGGGGTGGGCGTGGCAAAATTATTTTTATCGAATCTATTTAATTTGGGGACTCTAGCTAAAGGGGTGTGGGAGATACAGACTTTGCTCATTTTTGGGGGCGGGGGTGGGCGTGGCCAAATTTTTTTTAGTCAGATCAATGAAGGATGTGATATGTAGCCCTTGTGCTAAATTTGATTACTCTAGCTATAAAACTGTAGGAGATATAGGTTTTTGCGGTCTGTGGGGGAGGGGGTGGGGTGGAGATCTTGACACTTTGTCTGCTTATGGTATATACCAACATGTATACCAAGTTTGGTTGCTCTAGCTTCAAAACTGTGGAAAAAAACTGCGTTCATACAGACGGACGGACGGACGGGCGGACATTTCACAAACCCAATATACTCTTTTTTCTTTTTTTTTCAAAAAAATTAAAAAAGAGTATAAAAAGAGTATAAAAAACTCAGCTGTCAAATTGCTATAAAGCAGATGTATCGGATGAACATTTGATTGCGACATGCATTGTGCCAAATTTGCAGAGGATTTATCTTATGGAAGAATTGTCGACCATCCTCCAGTCGGTTTTGTAGACCATTACAATTAATTTTCGAAAAGGAAACCTGTTAATTGGTGAGTCTGGACGTCGAAAAGAACAAATTCTTCCAACAAAATTTGAAAAATATAATATTCATCATAAGTTTTATATGACCATGATCGACGGCAAGGGGTTTAGTGATATAGCAGAGTCTTTATCGCAAACGCGCAGCATTTTCAGTGCCACACCTAAAGTCATGAACAAAATGCCGTCCTCCGTGCACAACATAGCGCTGACATTATTGAAAATATAAGATTATAGAAATTCAAGATGATGATGATTTGATACATTCGCTGATTTTTTCATCGGATCCTGTTATATCACTAAAAGCTAAAAATTCTATTTAAAAAAAAAATTTCCTTAGATATGGAAGTAAAAGCTTTGCTTTTGGACTACGAATCAGAAAAAATTTTTTTGAGTCAGATTCTTCGGATTCTGAACAAGAATTTATTATCATACTCTATTTGAATTTTTTTGAAAAAAAAAGAGTATATTGGGTTTGTGAAATGTGTGTCTGTCCGTCTTTCCGTCCGTATGAACACAGGTTTTTTCCACAGTTTTGAAGCTAAAGCAACCAAACTTGATATACATGTTGATATATACCATAGGCAGACAAACAGTCAAGAAAATATTGACACACTGTACAAATGTCAGTTTCATTACTTATTTTCTCAGTCATTCCTTGTTGCTGCGACGAAATGGCGACGTTTTGGTCCTTTTGCAAATTTTGACCGTTGCCGAGGCCCTGCTGCTGGCCAGCGTTGCTGACTTCGCGATTGAGTGTCGGAGGAACCCTCCTTGTCGATTTGCTCGACTTCCCTAAAAACCACCTATCAACATAACATCTGCTCACCCCCAAAAAGCCTTACCATGCACCGCCGGTGGGGAAACCTCCACGACCGTCCCCGCGGCACGTATCTCACTACCTGCCTAAGAGCCCACAACTACAAAGTCTTTGCAACTGGGTGCCCAACTCACTTCCCTCTGCCATAAAGCTTGCGATCTACTTGGGCATTTCACATGGAACGATCCTCAGTCAACCTAGGGTATGACCACCTTCATCTCCTTATCCGTCTTCTAAATAAAGCATAATATATCTCTTTCAGGAAACCCATTCGACCAGCTAACGCCAGCATTAAAAAAACACTATTATTTATCATTTTGGAAACTGTTTTTGAACGCAGCAGCAAATGTCAAAACAACATCGAACTGTTAGATTTTAACAATCGGTTAAGAACTTATCCGACGAATGGGTCTCGGTTAGCAGATAACGCTCACATCAAAGCTAACCAGATTTTGAGAAAATTCAATTCATAAAACCGACACATTAACAGTCCGGTTAAACTTAATCGGATATTGAGAAACTGGCCCTTAGTTTAAGGCATTTGAACGTCTCGATTGTAGCTTAAGTTTAAACTGTTTAAACTTATTTTGTATGAAAAATTTTGACAGCTGATTTACTGCCTGTTATCTATAACATGTTTAGCAATTTTAACAGTTTAAGGGGCATTTAACATATTACGTGAATGCTTATTATTTTATTATTTTTTTTAATGGTTTTATGGGAGGTACTTGATATAGCTGGCCTATCTAGCTATAATTTCGAGTTAGTCGCAAATTGGGTTAGTTAATAATAAAGCACCGCCAGATATGCCGTTTGGCCTACTGTGCGTACGTTGCTTGCGAGCTTCCCAAATTATGGCTGCGCCAGCCAAAATGAATGCCTGACCGGAGAAGGAGCGACAATCCGTTTGATTTGCGACCCAGTCTGCATGAACCAGTGCTTGATGATGTAGCCAGAGTTGAACTGGCTCAAGAAGTTCACATCCTTCGCAAAGTCTGGACGTAACTGCAGTAAACATTAAAGCACCAATTAAGTTTTGAAAAGGATACTTATTCAATTCGACCGAGTGTATTGCGTCCGAACGCTTTAGTGTGCACTTTGCCTCGATTGGTGTCGACGCAGGCTTACAGTCGACCATACCATATCTTTTTAGCATGGTATCTATGTATTTCGCCTGTGACATTAATACTCGTCGTTTTAATATGTCTTGGTCGAACTCTATATCCAAACAGCTTTCAACTGAGCCAATGTCTTTTATCTGGAATGCTTCGCTAAGATGCTTCTTTGCTGCGACTACCCAATCCAGGTGATTTGATGCCAATAGCAGGTCGTCGACGAAAATTGTGATTAGGAGAATTTTGTTCGCCTGTCGCTTTACGAAGAAGCAGGATCCAGTTTGGTGGCCTCAAGTCCAATTTTCTGTAGTTTGCAATACCATCGCAAAACTGATTAACGCAATCCCTAAAGAGCTTTTTTTATTAAACAGCCGGAATTTTTCATCTGGTTTAATGTCTTTCGCCATTCGATGCAAGAAATCTGTCAAGCCATTTGGTATGCTAATGTTTCCGCTAATTCACCGTTTTGATACGCTGTAAGAACGTTTATTTGTTGCATCTGCATTTCGATGTAGGCCGTACTACGGGCGAGCACAACTCGTGTAAATCCTCTCCGGGTTTCTGAGCGTAGCCTTTTGCAACGAGGCGCACGTTCTGTTAGCCAGTGGGGGTGTCATCGCCTTAAGTCAAAAAAACCGTCTTGTTGCCAATTATCTTCCGATCGTTTGGTGGCTCAACTAGTTGCCACGTGCTGCTGATGATATGCGCCATAAGCTTTATAAATTTTGAAAGAACATTGATTTCTGTTTAAGAAAAAAGTTTTCACAAAAGCGACTGTAGTCATCAATGAAGGAGACGAAGTAATTTCGGCCACCGATTGACTGGTTTGACGCAAATGTCCGCATAGGTCATTTATGCCGTAGTTTTCCAGAACTTGTCCTGCTTTTTAGATCACCTTCATTCAGATGGCCCATACGGCAATGCCAGAGATCTATTTTGTCTTTCTTTTCGTGTGTAATTTTGTTCACCTGATCGTGTACGGTATTTAAATTGAACCTCATAACAGTAAAGTTTGTCGCAAATCAGAAACGTGTAGAGCTTCTTTCAGTGTAAGTTCGTTCTTTGCTGTTTGCCTTTGACTGTTACATTTACTTTACCGATCCCGATAACATTTGTCGAGTTATTATTTGCCAAATGTCTTTTCGACACTGTTAATTTCGTCGAATAAACTCGCGTTTAAACGCATGTGGGCTGTACAACTGCTATCAAGGCACCGCAGACCACTTTGACTCTCAGCATAACAAACTTTTTCGCTTATGTTAAGCGCTTCTTTCTTTTTGCTCCTTTTTCGGCGTTTGCCTCTCTTTGGGTTGGTTTGACAATTGCGCGCGAGGTATCCCGTTTTCTGGCAGATTTTTATTGTTGTATTTTTGGCGACTTACATACAATACTTCTCTCTTCGGTTGTTTTTTGTCTTACGTGCTCCTGATTCTTCCAGTATGTTCACTCGGAGTACACTGGGCTTTGGTAGATTGTCTCTAGATTCCATTGCAACAAAAATGTTCATATGTATCGGGCAAGCTGTATAACAGTAGGATTGCAAGCAGATCATCACCAACTGCTACGTCAATTAACTTTAATTTATATACGGCGTCAAAAAAATCATGTGTTGTCACACTTCACTATTTTCGAGAATCTTCGACAAAGCAATGCGTCTGAGTAGACTGGCTTTGAATAGTTCTTGTAGTTTTAACCAGCAAGCTTTTGCCGAATTGCAGCTGTCTAGTGCAGCTAATTCCGAGGAACACACGGATTAAATTCTGTGCGCACGTGCTTTTTATTCTGTTTTCCAAAAAATAAACAAGTAAGAACATTGCAGTCGGATGCACCCGACTGCGATATACTCTTTTTTCCGCCTCTTTGCAGAGTCATAAGTGAGCGTGCCAATTGTATTTTTGCTCAAATCTTTCAAGTTTTGCCATCAATTTAAGTTTGGTTGGGCCCGTTTCACAGGTTTGCGAGAAACAAACATTGCTCGATTGCAGGGGCGGGGTTTGCAAAATTATTTTTATCCAATCTATTTAATAGGGCAAGAGAACTAAACCTGCAAAATATGGGGACTCTAGCTAAAGGGGTGGAGAGATACAGACTTTGTTTATTTATGGAGCGGAGGTGGGCGTGGCCAAATTTTTTTTAGTTAGATCAATCAAGGATGTGGTAAGTAGCCCTTGTGCTAAATTTAGTAACTCTAGCTGTAAAACTGTGGAAGATATAGGTTTTTGCGGGTTGTTGGGGAAAGGGTGGGGGGGGGGAGATTTTGCCACTTTGTCTGCCTATGCTATATACCAATATGTATACCAAGTTTGGTTGCTCTAGCTGCAAAATTGTGGAAAAATTTTGTGTTAGTGAAATGTCTGTACGTTCGTCTGTGTGAACGCAGTTTTTTCCACAGTTTTGATGATAGAGCAATCATACTTGGTATACGTGCCATAGGATCGATCGGTTGAAAAATAAGTTTTAGTATGAAAAACTTTTTTGTTTTTCAAGATAACTCAAACAAACTCACATAACCTGAGTTAAAGGACAGCTTTTACCTGATGAGAATTTCGTCAAAATCAGACGACTTTATCTAATAACTACCATAGGAGCGATCGGTTTATTTGTTACTCTCTGTTCTTATAAAAATGGGTTAAAAGG